>CM056466.1:13870169-14470169 GCA_029783895.1 Triplophysa bombifrons
CTTGTGTTATGTCGTCTAAGGAAAATTGCTTTGTACATTTTTTTGTTCTGTTGAAAGAATGTAGAAAAGCAAACAGTTCTAAAACCTCTGTGACTGTGATTTTCTTACTATTTTACGCAATGATGACAGAATTTTGATTTGTGGGTGAACTGTCCCTTTAAGTAATAAAGTGTAGAGTTATGAAATAAATGTAGTCTAGGTACCTTTGAAGAATTTAATGAGAAACATTTGAGATTAGATTAAAATCACTGGAACAAAAACTCTGAGAAGCAGGACACTTAAGACCTGTCAGCTTGTCATGAGATCAAGAGGTCAACCCTTAGTGTTTCTGTATGTATCATTCCATACTGCCATAACACATGACAAATACATGCTTTGGTACAGTCTTTGACACATGTTTGCCATTCTTCTCGCACCGGTGGTGTGAGGAGTGTGTGTGCATGTGGAGAAACTACATGAGCACATTTGGCTCTCTGTGCATTTGTATCTCACTTCCCTGCTTTGACTGTGTTGCGCACGTCACGTGTTGTGTTCATGGCCGTGTTGGCATGTCTGTATTCTGATGTCACATGAGGAGCCGGAGGACACTGCACTCTCTGACGGATAAAACACTGCTTGCTGTTGTTTTGCCCTATTAGCACCTCATTCAGACTGTGTGTAAATGTTGTCTTCTGTGTTGTGATTGATATTTTGACTGGTATTGAGATGTTTGAGGAAGCCCAAGTCGATCTTTCCTTTGATCTCTCAGATGACTCTACTGAAGGAATTTTGGAGCGCAGCATGACAACCGGATGCACTCCGATTCCCAAAATCTCCATTCAGGAGGAAAAAGATGACTTTTTCCGAAAGGAGTTTGGTAAGTGCTTTAAAACTGAGAGGAACTTTTCTTTTTTTTCTTTTTGTTTGTATAAATGAAGGAGATGAAATTGGTGAAATGTAGTAAACAACATTGAAGTGTAATGATATTTTTATAATTGTAGCTCAGTTGATACAGCATTGCATTGGTAGTGCAATAGTTATGGGTATGAAATATGTTACTTTATAAATGAATTGCATATATGTTATTATAGTAAGTACAATATAATATTATTATAACTTTTTGTGCGTCTATTTTAGCCAGGAAGAAAAGATTTTATTTCTCAATGGGATTTCTCAATAATTCCCTGCAGAAATTAAATAAATTACCAAATAAATAAGTAAAATCTTAAAGTTAATTTTTTTTAAATGTATAAAATATGATTTAATTATTTTTAAAAGCAGTTCATAAGAACAATATGTGTTTCGGGCAGGATCTGTTACAAAATGTTGTATTTGTTAGATAGTTCGATCATATTTTCATAAAAAGAAGAAAGGATATATTCATACAACAATCATTCAATCAAAACTGCACGTAAAACCTTAAAAAGAACCAATGAGTCCATTTCAAAGATATTTTTCTGATTTAACAATTTACCATTTATAGGTATGTGTTTAGGTAAAATCATCATTTTTGTTTCGTTCTGTCAACTACTAACAATATTTCTCCCGAATTTAAAATAAAAATATTGTTTCTATTTGCATTTCTTTGCAGAAAATAAAAACTGGAGAAAATAACAGAAAAGAACATTTATACTTTTAAGCAATACAACAGTAAAGTTAAAAATTATAATGGCTTCTAATGCGTGTCTAACAACATTTGTCGTGTCGCATCGCGCTGGTTGCGTTCGGTGCAATGTAATTCTTCTAGATGTATTTAGGAAAAGTTTTAAAAAAGGTAAAAAAATACCCGATTACTTGGATTTTTATCACGGTTTTGTCATGCTGTCTTTCACATTGTTGCTGGATGACTTTGTCACTCCTGTGGTTTGATTTTGTTGAAAAACAACAGACACTGGACTGGAATGAGCACAATGCATCTAGAAAGGAAGATTACATGTAAATTTGGAATGGTCCCTTCATTTGTTACGTGGCTGTAGATTTCAGTGACTTCACTCGTTCCTCTGCTCTGTCCAGCCTTTGAATCTCCAAAGCAAACCCCAACACAGGAGTCAGAAATCATCAAGACCCCTGAAAGCGTCCCGCCCCAGGTCAACACAGACGACGGCCTGCTAGACCTGTGGGACAGCGGTCCAGCACCTGCTACTGCTCCTTCCCAGGCCGCTCACATCATGGATCTGATGGAGGACACCCCAGAGCCTCATCTAGCTGGCTCCTCCCCCAGCCTCCCGCAGCCGCTCATGAGCTTCGACGAGGTACCTGAAGTCCCCTACTGCACCACCACAGAAGATGAACCCTCCAGTCTGGTGGATGTGGCCGGACCGGACCAGATGACCCTGAGTTACCAGCAGGCCCTCCAGCATGCGTCTGGGTCTGACAGTCAAGACATGGATGACGGACAGCTGCTGTTGACCAATGGAGACTCGCTGCTCAAAGAAGGGACCCAGGTCAGTAATCATTGTGCTTTTTTATTAAAGGGAAATAAGAAAGTCTGTCATCATTTATTTACTTGCAGGTCATTCAAAACGTGTGTGTATTTATTTTCTGTGAAACAAAAAAGAAGATATTTTGAGAGACGTCTATATAATAGAAGTCAAAGAGGGTCAGTGTTGTTGGTCTACCAACATTCATTCAAATACCTTATTTTGTGTTCTGCAGAAGAAAGTTCTTATAGTGAGTAAATGATGAAAGTATTTTTATTTAAGTAAACATCTGTTCTTCATATTTTCCTTGTACATTATTTATTTGGCCACTAGATGGCGCCATGTACTCAAACCATTATTAGTGTTCTGTTGAAGCTGTGGATAGAATAAAAACCATTAGATATAATTAATATGTTGTTGGTTGACACACACTAGACCTGTTATCCTATATTCTACTGTGGTTTGGGTATGCAGTGAGTTTTAAGAAGTTTTTTTTTCTATCTATGAAGGCAAGTGAAGGCTATTTCAGCCAATCACAGGAGGAGGATTTCGCCCAGTCAGATGACTGCACTGCAAAAGTGAATCCAACACCAGTTTTTTACAACAAACCACCAGGTGAGATCACAGCAATAAAAAGGAAATATGAATTGTTTTTCATCCTGTGATGTATTGAAATTGTAAAATGGAGACATTAAAGGGATAGTTCACCCAAAATCTTAAATTTGCTGTTTATTTACTCACCCTCAAGCCATCCGAGATGTAGGTGACACTTTTTTCTTGAGTAGAACCATAAAGATTGTTTTGTAAAAGAGGGCTGCGGATTTACCTTACAATCTTCTTTATGGTTCAACTCAAGAAAATATGTCGGATCTCCTTTGAGTGAGGAAATAAACCGCAAAAATGGAGTTTGTGGATGAACTATCCCTTTAAGGGGTCAGATTAAGGCTGTGACAATATCAGATTTTCACGATGAGATTATTGTGACAAAAATACTACTGTATAATGATATTATCATAATATCTATTGCATTAAAAGAATATTAAATAATTTAATTGATTCACACTTAAAATATGTCTCTTAAAGAGAAAATTAAAAATCCAAAATCACCACCTACTATGTTAAGAAGATTTGCGCCGAATTATTTACAATAATAGCAAAGGTACTAATTAAACAATATTCAGGGTTATTAAGTTATTAACAATACCTGTGCATTGCATTAGCACTAAAGCAAACCATAACTTACTATGGTAGTTTATTCCATACTAGCACATTTTAATGTGAAACAAATTACAAATGTTAATATTATTATTATGTTATTAATGTTACTCATATTTTTGGTCCATTTCCCCCCAAAATAACATATTCTTTACATAGGATGCATTCTTGTATTCCCTATGCTGTTTTTGTGTTTATTGTGGTCTAGTGTAAAAATGCACTAGATGAATATATGGGCCAGTATGTATCCAAAGTGCAACATTTATATACTGCTGATGTCATACTGAAATCTTGTATCTCCATATTTAATTTTTTTGGCATAAATCATTAATATTAGTCACTCTCGCTGGGTATGGCAAATATATTTAACCAATGAAAAGTGCTTAGCAGCTTTGACAACACAGCATTTAATCAATAAAAAAGTACAGTGTCTCATTCCAGGTCTTGAAAAACAACAAATTTGGAGGTTTCGGAAGGACAGCGATGATATTACTGTATATGTTATGTTAAAAATAGTTTAACTTTTGTCATATATTGCAGTTTTAAACACTTGACTTGCTTAATGAATCTGAAGGTGGGACCGAGCATATTTACACATCTAAATGAACGTTGTTTATATTAGCAACAGTACATCGCCTTTAATGTGCTTGTAAACACACATTCGTTTTATTTCCATTGACGGCATCTTGTGTAAACAGCTTTTATGTCTGCTAAATGTTTGTTTTGTCAACATTGTGGAGTACGCTAGCATACAGATAATCCCAAAGCTAACACGTGGATTTAAAGCCACAAAGCTCTGACACTATTGCACGTTATCCTGACACAAACAATAAGAAAAAGACGAAAATAAAGTGATTTCCGCTCAAGATCATTTAATAAGATGTCTGTCTTGTGCCACAGAAATCGACATCACATGCTGGGATACAGACCCCGTGATGGAAGATGACGATTAGGAGCGACACAGTGAAGAAACCTTACAGAATGACAAACATTACAGAAGTCTTGCATCAAAAATGTTTTAGCAAAAAAAAAACGTTAGCCACCGAAGAAAAGGCCTCGGGTTATTGTTAAAGATGCCGGTGGGTATGAGCACTCTCGGTTTGCGTGTGCGTGCGTGAATGTGTTTCTTATTTATTTGGTTTCTAGTTTGTTGCTATGCCGAGTATAGCACAGTGTGTATCTAGCGCTCACCTGTGACCTATCGACGCCCTGTGCCCAACAGGTGTGTGTAGTAGCAGATTTGGTTATATATCACGTCTCTTTAAATCAAGTTCCCTCAAGTTTACAGCATCATGGTTGTGATCTTGGTTGAACTTCTCACCAATGTTAAATATTCAGGCAGGTAATAGTTGCTACGTATGAGTGCTACGCCTAGACTCAGTTGGTCAGGGCCGGTTTAACCTTCTTATTTAAGTCGAAAGGCATGTCAGAACTAGATTTTAGCTTGAGTTGAGTGCCACTCAGATTTAGCAAACAAAAATATGACGGGGGTTTATGTGATTACAAAAACAATTTTGTGTTGTGCCAATTATTTCCAGTTTGTTGTTGGTGTAAGCCTTTTAGGACTTTAGCCATTTGGAATATGTATATTTTGACTACATATGAGAAATTGTGTATAAACAATGGCATTCAGATTTTTCGTTTTTTCGTTTGGAACAACTGCAATAGATTTTGCTTTGATTTGTTATCAAACTTAGGCAATAACAGTCGTACGTGACTAAGTTGGAACTTATTTTTTTGTTGTATCGACCGGTGCGTTTGTGCGCGTGCATATGATGTAAGCGCGCGTAGTTTAACAGAAACATTCCGCTGGACGAGTTTTCCTCTATTTTTCGGGAAGGTTAGGCCAACGATGTACTCAACGCAAAACGAAATGCCTGCCATCGCAAGTTTGTACTACCTACTTAACATTCGTTTTATAGTAAAGTTGTCATAATGCAACCTTCAAATTTTTTGCCATTAACACTTAGATATTACTCAGGTAGCTAGCTAAAAACACACTAAACTTGCATACCTAGATTGTTTATGTGGATGCCTGCTATAGCCCCCCTAGTGGCGGTACGGAGAATGCAATGCCTCTTTTGTGTTACAAATTGCGTTTATATCAGCATGCAGCGACTAGTGAAATAAAGCTTGCGTGGTAAGAAGCGTTTGCATTTGTGTATTTGCATAGAGTATGTTACAGGCCTTAGTTTACTTGAGACTTAGAATTTTAAACATGGTTTTAAATTAACTTCATGATCCAACATGAGGAACTGTTTACTGTTAGCTCATGTCAACAAATACAACTTTATGTAAAGTGTCACCGAAATCACATTCTCCCCATCGTTTTAATTGAGTATTATTAATATGAACATGATTGTATTGTTTTATTTCATTGAATTACTCATGTTTATTCTGGGACATCAGACTGATATGACCAGCATGTTTTTGATGTACCACCAATTATTGTAAAACTTCCAAATGAGATCTGTAAGTTTGTAAGTTGTGTCTCTAACTAAGGTTAAAACAAAGATAATAGCAGGAACACAGTCCGTGGTGGTCTAGGGGTCTGTATGTTTCAAGGGCATATCTCTCAAACTCCATGACCTGTCATCTTTGTTTTACTGGCCCACTGTCCTAGCCTCGACTGTTCTTCGTCTTCCTTTGTATGATCGTTTTAAAGGCCATGTCCTCGTTCAACCTTATTATTACAACTTGTGTGACGATGACTGTATTGCAAAACAAGTGAAAGAAGCGAGCAATAAGACTAAACCAATGTAGTATTGTTGTGTAAATAGCTCTACTTTTGTGTGTTGATTTTGTGCTCATGTACACTGTACTACAGAGACTAACATGTATGGATTCACGGCCCAACGGTCAACAGTTGGTATGCGTTTGGACTGGGTTTCTTTGGTGAGACCAAAGAAGAGATCGCTCAGTATTTTTTTGGTGGGAGGCGACCTGCATCTTTAACAGTAACTTTGCCCCTTTTGAAATAACTTCAGTGTAACTCGTTCACCCTCCAACCTCCTCAGTAGCGATTATTATTCTCTTTCGCCCTCAACTACTAGGAGATTGCTACAATAATACTACTACTATAACTATTAACACTTCTATTCTACTCCCAACGTTTCTTCTCTGCCCCTGAAGCAAGGCTTAGCAACTCCTGAAAGTTCTCTCTCCCTCTCTCCGTTTTTTTTTTTTATAATATTTTTTTCCCTCTTCCCTTTTCCGTCCGCTTCTCACACGCTGTTTTTGAAACAAGCACAAGAATTTTGTGACATGCCATGTGCTTATGTATGTTAATAAAAGACTTTAAAATCCTTCTAAAAACCCCTCTTTGTCTTTTAAACCGTACACAAACGTTTACAGACAGAAAACCAAGAATGCCGTCGTAAGAGTTTTATTATTAAGAGCTCATTGGCACTCACTGCCTCAATATGTGTATTGTGTATTTTGTGTAAACATACCAAAAATCCTCACGAGTATGGAGATACATAGCAGCTATGAAGTAATACGCAGATCCGGTTGTTGTGTGTCTTCACAAAAGCACACGTCGCATGCTACGTGAACATTGCATGATGGTACACTTTCACAGTTTGCCATTCACAGAAAATATGATTTCTAGAAAGACAATCGAAACCAAATGAAGTATAAATACAGGCAGTTGTGCTCTATGTCAAAACAAAAAGACAAAAGTCAAAACAGATTAGGCAGATGGTCTCATAATGATGGCACTTTCAAAGAATAGATGACAAAGTGCTTGTCGCTAAGTTGAACTCTTCTTTCTCAACATATGTTCGGTGGAAGACGCCCAGAGAGCACACATACTTCTTGGAGACGTCTATTTGATGTTTGCATTTACATCTGAAGGAGTTTTTTTTATTGTTTGCTCATCTACATTACGTCTCTAAGACCTTTCCTGTCAGATGTCATTAAGACGTTTATTAGATGTTTTCCTTATTGCTTTTATAAAACGGTTATTCCATATGCTAAGCAAGGTTTCATCAAATAAACTTCATAAAATGATATTTAGGCTATCTGGTGCGGTCAGCTGTTATATATCAGTGTATTTTATAACGGTTTAGAACTCTCTCGCTCAGCCAATCAGAATCAAAGACCAGAAGTGAGCGTTTTGATAAGCAGACATCTTACATACGTATCTGTGCTCTCGGGGCTTGCTTTACATCCTTATAGGAACTCTGTAAGTGTTCAGTCATTTTATATGAGGTTTTAATTTTTTGCAATCCTCCCAAGCCTTACATTTCCTTTTCAGCAGTAAACAAACAAAGCCTTAAAAGCCTTAAAAAAGCCTGAATGTACAAAATTTAATTAAGAAAGTGCCCAATCCGGTACAATGCTGGAAAGTGTGATGGTTGAAAAAAATCCCTTGGACTCCAGTCACTGTGATGTGGGACACAGCTTCACATTACATTTTTGTAAGTCATCGCTTCTTTTACTACAATAAAGTGACGTTCAGATTGTCAAAATAATTTTGTTTGACCATGTTTCAAATAGTTGATAACAGTTAAGGGCAAATATATGATTTTGTTACCAAAGTATTCAATGCGCTCAAAACATTATGCTTTAAAAGAAGACACCAAACGCTACCCAAATGCCTTTTATGGAAATCGTCGCTGTTTCCCTCAGGACACCATGTTATGCAATACGTCTCATAAATGCTAATTCACGTCTCATCGAGGACGTGAGAATTCTTAGTACCCGGTGCAGCGATGGTACTGTTCACTTCATCTGTGTAAACACATTCACACGATCGGCTGCGGTAGCTTAGCAACACATTGCTGGAGGAGATGTGCCTTGTGATGTAACAGAGTAAATGAAAACAGATTTGAAAACAATCACGTTATAAACAAAACTCAGTTAAATTCGACATACTTTTGGGCCATAGACAGATTTCGAGAGCCATGGGAACGATTTTAAATGCAATAAATCTGCAAAACCAAACGCACTATTTTGTTGATTGTCTTTGCAGTTATGTATTCAGCCTGTGACAAACCCTAAATGTTTCACCTGAACTGATTGACAGTTGGCCGCAGGACGTTCTAGCCCACTTATTCGTGAAGCATTGATAACATGGTCATATTTTTTAATGCATTGAAATCCGAACAAAAGGAAATAAATACGCCTGTTCTTATTTATTATCATTAACTTCTATTCATTTGGGTTTCAATAAAGAAATAAGCAATTGTGCAAGTTCAGAATGAGTGAATTCAATGCTATTGAGTGACGGGATTCTGTTATGCTTTTTATATGTGATCTCCACAAGTACGCATTTCACGTCCGCCATAAACCAATGACATCACCATGACATTAAAATCAAGATGCACAAATACGCATCTACATAGGCCACTAATTGCTTTTCCACATTTCTAAAATGGATCCTGTTTGAATCAAATGTCACCCGAGAGCATCAAGCATGAAAGCAGCGTTACGCGCCGGGGAAACGACAAAGGCAGTCATTAGATGGATTGAGGTAGAGTTGTTTAAGGGCACAGAAAACATAATGGCAAATGATGGCAATAAAAGAAAAACCTAAAAGCTTTTCACAATGCAGCAATAACCACACTGATGAGAAATAACAGACAAGGCTGGCTTTGCTCAAAGAGGAAGTCCTGAATGTTACAGCCGCGACACAAGCGGGAAGTAAAGTGGACAACTCTGCGTAGTATGAAAATGTTTTGACATTCTCAATACCCGTTCATTGGTCATCATAACTAAGGCCCTTTCATTCGAGAGGTTTAATATTATCAGGGAAAATAATTGTTATTCATACAGTGACTCAGAAAGAGAAAAAAAATATAATAGTAAACGGCCCTTTCTCTCTGTGTACCCAATTGGATTCATGAATTGAAATAGAGGGTTTGCACCTACGTCACGGTTTTGTCAGTTAACAGGATGTGCGGCCATATTGGAGATACTTGGATCTGAACAACAGCATGGATTGCAAGGTAAATATACAACATAAGACGTTGTCCTACTAATTTATGATGTTTAAACCCCGCGTGGAAGCTGATAATCATATAGAGAAGGACTTGGTAAGCAGGAAAGGGCGCAATATTTTTGACAAACTAAAGTTAATAGGGGGTAGCCTGCCTATGTATAGGCAGACCTCCTGATGTTTTGCAATGCTGGACCATTTTCAGCAGCAATTATCATCGAAACTCACAAGCTCCGTTCGGTTATTGTTTACGTTCAGTACCGCCAGTATGACCAACTTTCGGATTGATGACGCGTCGTGAAACCCCTCTACAGGACGTTCTCCTCATTTGAGGACTACGCACATTTATATTGTCATTAGGGCCCGTTCCCATTTCGCATCTAAATACGTATGTAAAACGTTTTTGCCCAAAAATATTTGTTTTTTTCAAAGCGCTCGGGAGCGCGTGGCCTCTGCCGTTGCTAAGCAACCATGAGCCGCACTCGCCGTGAAGACGAGAAGGTTCTGGCAAAGTATAAAAGGATGCTGAGCACCGAAAATCCATTGCAATAACTCTGCTACTAGATTATGTTGTGGTCCTCATCTTTAGTGAGGTGAAGCTGATTGGTTGGTTCTTGTCACATGACCTGCGTCATTCTAAAAAGTTGTAATCTTTGCAACGTTTCAAGAAACAAACTTGCGCACACAAAAGACACTAAATGTGAAAGGGTATGTGCTCGGAAGGATATGCAGTCTGTAATGGTAAGCTTCAGCTTGCCGAAAGTCTAAAATCCGTCTGGAAAAAGAGTTTGTTTCACACAATATTCAGGTTTTAAAACATATACATTGAAAGATTGTTTTCATGTTGTTTCACAGTCTATAAAACGATGCAGCATTGGGCAGCTACAGTTCGACCGCTGTTATTTCGTTATGCTCTACGTTATCCCCAGTTTACAACAGCAGGGTTTGAAATGTCATTTGTGTTATATCGGTGAGCCACAGATGAGAAGTGAGGTTGAGAGGATGTGAGGGGCAAGGCGTTGGTGGGCTGCAGACGACTCCCGGGAGCCATGGCAACAGCGTTCACATAATAGCTGCTACTCTGCATCAGGCAGTGATGCCACAGAGAGGACGAGTTAAAAAAGAGAGCATGATGGATCAAAACCTCTCACTTTCTCAAATACAATGTAGAACTGAATCATCCTCTCATCCCACATCCCAAAACATTCAAAAACTTGTACGGCAAGGTCTGTTTCGTGACACAAGCAGGGTCTCAAACCGCGGTGCTTCGGCCCAAAAGTGGAAAGGCTGTGGGCAAACCGTAATGTTGATCCAAACCTCTGAGGCCCCGCAAGCCCAAGTCTGTGTGAGTCCGGCTCTCGCGGGGCATCGTGGCAATAGCAGATGCTTGAGGCTCTACTGGCATGTTGTTGTGGTTGAGGTCCATGGTGGACAGGAGGTGTCCGAGCGAGTCCCATCGTCTGGTGGAGGGCAGGCGTATGAGGGAGGAGTAGCCATGATGGGGAAACACAGTCATGGGAGCCAGCTTGCTGGTCTCGGGCTCCTGGTGTACCCTGGAGGAGCGGGTTGTTGGTTTGGTGTAAGTTCCAGCCAGAACTTCACTGTAAGGGGGTGGTGGGTCCTCCATCAGTACGGCTTCTTCGTAGCAAGGCGGTTTACCGAAGACATCTGTTTCTGCTGAGAAAAAATAAACATTGTTCTTGAGTCACTTCAAGCTAAACAGATATTGCAAACCGCACAAACATTTCTAATATATATATTTTTAAATCTGCATTTTGTAGATGCTTTGATTCAAAGCGACTATGAGTGCATTCAAGTTTTGCTTTTTACCAGTGTGTGTTTAAAGATGCAATGCTCTATAAAATGAGCAACGGACAGAAGGTGAGATTTTCAGAAAACTTGTCCCTTTGTGACCTTAATGGGATCTTGTCAATAAAATTCTTACACCAAGTTGTTCCAAACCTGCATAAATGTCTTTGTTCTGCGGAAGACTACTATGGTAGTCAATGATGTCCTAGAAATGTCAGCTAACATTTTTGTTTGTGTTTATCCAAACAAAGAAATATATGATAGATAAATGATGATAGAAGTTTCATTTTTGGGTGGAGTATCTTTTTTAAAATGGATATAGGGCACCAATTTGTTCCAAAATGGCAGGCATAACTTAAAAGTAATATGCCAAAAGCAGACATCAACTTCAGATAAATAACCTCTGAAAGTAATTTTATCAGAGGACATTAGACAACACAAAGGAAGTATTTGTATCTTTTAACATGGGGGTTGAGCAACTGCAGAGCTTTTATCGTATTCTCCAAGGTCACATCTCAATCCAAGATGAAAGCCTGGATGGCACCGATTTTCTCCTCTGGAGAAGTGATAAACCAGCATACTGCGGTCAGAGATAAGAAAGTGTTTGGCTGTGATTTAAAGTCTTTTCCCTATCAGTGTGTTTTGTCAGAACTAGTCTCGCGTAGCCAGATCTCGTACCGAAGGTCTGGGCACTTTGGCCACTTTCTTTGATCAAGGCCCGCTTGTAACCGTATTAATATGTGTTTGTCTGGATGTCACTTTTACGTAGTTGCAAGTAAATAATGATGCTTGTATACGCTGCTAACTAAACAGTTCATAATTATTTGTAATGATTTATAGCAACGAAGCGAAAACATGACGACATCTTAGTCGTGTGTCTCGGAGCCCCTTAGAGACATGGAGGTGGTGAAAAAATATATGTTTGTGTTAACTCGCAAAACTTTTGCGTTCTCTTGCAAAAAATTCTGCGCGTTCGGATAAACACTACATGTTTAATGTCCCGTTGTCAGAGTTTCAGACTAGATCCGTACAATTGATAGAGCGGTTCATATAGTCACAGATTCCAGTACCAATAACTGTTGAGCTTAACGTTGTTATAACACAAATGATCTTTCCTTAAACAACAATCTACAACCTAATCTTCCTCAAAACAAGCCTTATAATATAAAATGATCTCTGTATGAGCAGGCGACAGGAAATGGACAAAGGGCTGGTGTGCAAAGTGACTTCAAAACTGAAAATTGTTACTATAGAAACTGTCTTAGTTTCAGTGTTACACACTGTAGTGTCACCAAATTCAGTTTACACATCAATCCTTTCCTGCTGATTGTAAACTGAATTTGGTTACACTACAGTATGTAACATTGAAGTTAATTACCATTTTCTTTTATAGTAGCCTTCAGGTTTTGCACTTTCCAGACGATCCCTTCAGTCTCTTGTAGTGCGTTGTTTACATTACATGGAATGAGCTGTCATCTGTGTTATAACAACGGTCAGCTCACAAGTTATTTGTCCGGGAAGCTACTACATATGAACTGCTCTATTGTTTATGTATAAACGGATATTAAACCGTAGACGGGTGGAGTGAGCGTTGCAATTAGCAACCTCACCGCTAGATGCCGCTAAATTTCATGCACTTGACCTTTAACTGTATAGTTCACTCAGAAACAAAGATTCTTTCAGTGCTTCACTTCAGGGTTATTTCAAACATGTATGATTATTTTCCTTTGCAAAACACAAAATATATTTTTTAGCAATATTGAACCAACATTAAAATAACATTGGCACCAATTGACTTCCATTGTATGGAGACAAAACCACTCAGACAATCTTATTTTGTGTTTCACAGAATAAAGAGACAAATACAGAATTTGAATGACTTAAGTATAAATAAATACCGACTTTTGGGTGAACTATCCCTTTAAGGTCAGAGAATCTATTGGTATTGTAGACAATTGAGATGTTAATTGTATAACCGTTTAAGCATGAACCATATATTTTAAACAAATAATATAAAAAAAACGAACTATTAGTTGATATCATATATATCTGTGCAATACAACCCCATCAAATTCATTTTCTCATACAGTATGATGCCAAAAGCATCAGAATGGACAAAAAAGGATGTTGTACAGTAGGACAGCGTGTCTTCAAGGGCCAAATTCTTTCTTACTCTCCCTCTTTTATGTGCTGACTTATTACTGAGGCTCTGTTTTAATGGGTGGTCATCTGTCCTGTGTGTCTGGCACAGGTTTAAAGGAGCATTCTTCCCTCATTGTCAGGGATCCACCGTGTCTGGCAGTCTGCCTGTCTGCCGGAGCTCATGACTATATCCCGGCTCCATCTCACCTCCTGTACTCTTCTGCCTCCACAACACCCACAACTCACTGTTACCATGTCATACATGAAAGAATGTGCATCACACTGCCAGCACCGTGTGAGGTATTGAGATTTTCTCATGAGAAGATCCTTTAGGGCTTTGTTAATGGTGACACAGCAGGTTTGTTATATTCTATGGTGGTTTGTCCAAAGTTTAGCGGAATAGTTTTCCCCAAAATAAAAATGATTTTCCCTCACGTGGTTCAAAACCTGTGTATGACTCTTTCTTCTATGGAACACAAAAGAAGATCTTTTATAAATGTGGTTTTGTGTCCATACAATGGAAGTCAATGTGGCCAATGTTTTTACAAAAGGGTGTAACGTTGTAACAACATTCTTCTAACATAATTTGTGTTTCACAGAAGAAAGAAGGCCATGCAGGTAAATAACATGAGGATGAGTAAATGATGCAAGAATTTTCATTTTTGGGGGAAACTATTCCTTTTAAAGTTTCTTATGCTCTTTTAGAAAAAGTAAACAGCCTCAAAGCTAACAGAGATAACCTTAACTTCACAAAAATCCATTTTGATTTATTGGGTTCTTCAAGGCATGTGCTTGAATACTATTGATCATCTAAAAAGAAAATGGTGGGCTAAATAAAACTATTTAAACATGAACCGAACACGTCCCATCTGTCAATTACAGTTTGCATCATGTGCTGAGCTTTCAACTTCCTACCTTCCGGGGTGTTCCAGTTTCCTTGAGGGAGGGTGTGGGTCACAGGCACCTGTGGGGACATCATCTGAAGCGGCGGGCAGAACTGAGGCTGTTCTCTCGGAGGATACCCCCCTCCGCCGCAGTCCAAAGGCTCCATCTCCAGAGCCCGCAGACACTGTTCTCTTAATCTCTCTTCACGATGGCGCTTCAGTTTGCGCTGGGCGAAGCTGCAAAAGCAGCAGAGCATTACAATGAGAGCCCAGATCAGCCAGAAGCCGGCAAAGCACGCCAAAAACGTATAGGTGCCCTGCGACATCACCATGATGAACACCTCGGTGAAGTTTGGGCCCTCCAGGATCCAGTGGAAAAGATTCAAGTCTTAGCGCTGGTCACAAGTCTCAACAAGTCTCAATTCAACTCATATTTTTACATCGTCTTTGTGTCAATCCTGTTGTTTAACAGCATGAAGCGTTTATCCAGAAGTTGGTCGAGTTCATTTTTTCCAAGCTAACCAACCGAAAGGTTCCCACGGGCCGGAGGTCAAAGACAGGTGACCTGACTTTACTCAGAACAACAGTGCTGTCAAAGCATTCCAGGAAATTTCAAGATGTCATGAAAGCGCAAACGCAACGAGGAACTTTGCAGAGATCCACTAGGGGAACTGAATAACCGCAGGTGCTCTTTCCCGACAGCTGGTGCAATGAGGGAATGCTAACTTCTCGCAGCGTCCCGGTCCCTCCTGTGTTGCGATCCTCCGCTGAGGAGATCAGGACTCTTTAGATCTCCGGAGGATGTCGGCAGTCACGCTGCTCAACAAAGAGAAAGAACATAGGAGGGGGCAGGCGTCATAAGTTAGGAACTTGTCATATTTTCAAAACAGATATTTTACGCACGGCGGCCCGTTTCGTAATTAACCCCAGCTGTTCAAGCATAATAACTTTAGGGGGTAGGTATCAATTTCATCAAAGTGACACAGTTTTCCATAACCAAACACAACGCGGAGTGTGAGGAAATGGTGTCAACAGCATAGGCGGATGTGTTTTGAGACTTCAGCTACTTGAACATTAATGATGGCTTTCGACATCCACCTCTACGGATGTTAATGATAGCTCTCAACCCGCGACAAATAAATATGCCATTGCAGCTATGATTAAGACGAGTTGCGTACGTAGCTTCGAGCACACACACTTTATCATCTCTATCCAAAAATAAATTGCCAACCTTGGGAAAGGAGTTCAAATCTGTTCTGTCATCACCTTTTATCTTTGATGTCTTATGTGCTTATTCATTTCTGATGCCTCTAAACACTGCCTAAATATTGATCAGTCATGTCATTTTGGAGGACATGCCTTATGGATTATCTCTCTTTACATTGAATATGCAGTGTCATACCTGCTGTACATGGCAGAGAGCTCTGTCAAACACTGGATCTCATTATATGAATGAATGAGGAGAAGACTGTCATCACTTGTTACTTAACCAAGCAGGAACATGCCTTTGCTAAACCTCAATTGTTAAGTTTCTCCCTATTAACACAGTCTTTTACCATACATTATATATTTTAATTTTTTTTGTTATATACTAGCAAAAATAATACAGCAGAGAAATGATATATGTTATATTAATATTATAATATATATATATAATACATAATATATTAAAATATATTACATATTTTATAAACAAGTTTTATTAATACTCTTATATTAAAAAAATCATATAAATCATTATAAATATTTTATTAACAACAAGTTGTTAATATTATTAATAAATCATATATTTTAATAAAAATGTTTAGCTATATATTAGAGAAAATAATATGTAATAATAACATAATATATATATATATATATATATATATATATATATATATATATATATATCATAAATAATATATTAAAATATATTACATATTTATTAAACCGTTTTATTGTTATTATTATATTAACATAACTTTGCTTAACAGCAATTGTTAAGTGTCTCCCTATTAACACAGTCTATTACAATAAATTATATATTATTATTATTTTTTGTTATATGTTAGCAAAAATAATACAGCAAAAAATGATATATGTATTAATATTATAATATATATATAATACATAATATATTTTAATATATTACATATTTTATAAACGAGTATTATTATAATATTAACAAAATAATCATATAAATAATACAAAATATTTGATCAACAACAAGATGTTACTATTATTATTAAAGCTATATTTAAAAATATATATATGTTTACAAAAGTAATACAGTAAAGAAATTATATATGTAATAAAAACATAATATATTAAAATATATTACATGTTTTATGACCCCGTTTTATTGTTAGTATTATACGAACAAAAATAATCATATAAATAATACAAAATATTTGATCAACAACAAGTTGTTAATATTATTAAAGGATGGAAAATGCTGGCTTTCATGTGAAACCGCATAAACTGAAATCTTTGAAAAGTTCAAATGTCTAATCACACAATAAATTAATACATTTAAATCAATTAATCAGCAATTTCATTGCGCGTCCTCGCAGTCATCGCGTCCAGCCTTTGCGTGGATATTTGTGGACATACGTGCGCAATAAGTGATGACAGAACGCCATATTACATATATCATTGAACACAGATGACAATATTCAAGGACACCAGAATGTCCATTTATAAACCCTCGCGCACAAGTAAACAGTCTTCATTGCGCATATTAAACATCATGCAGAACTTAAACATGTGTAGGGTATTTGATCATCATTTCAACATGTACTGTATACAAACTGACATTAATTTAAGGCACTTACGTGATGTGCATCATCCAGTCACGATGAGTTGATGTGACACGTTTTCATGGTCTGGACGTGATAAAGTTGCGCTGGTTGTATAAGAGCGACCTCGCCGCAGCTCAATAGTGTTCACTAGTGTTTACCTGAATAATCAGAAAACGTTTGGCGTTTTCGTGACGCGCGCGACGGTTAATGGATACCTGTAATTCACGCGCGTCATGAAACGCCCACACTGGCCGTCCGCGCGCGGCGCACGCTGCTGTCACGAGCGCTCGCTGCTTCACATTGAGGATAACGCTTCAACAAATACACGCGCGTCAAATTTCGCTCCTCCTTTCTAACAGCCTGGACCTCAAAGCTGTGGCCGTATCACGGTTTAGTCTGAATAGGGTTTTTTGTCTGGTGTGGTCGCGCTTATGACGCGGTTGCGTTTGCTCGGTCAAATGTGCAAAGTTCTGCACATCAGTGTGAAAGAAACTTGCATCAATGTGTGTCAGTAACGTGCCTGGGATGAAAACAGGTCATTTACATGAACATTTACATACAATATGATCGAAATAGTTTGAATACGGGACAGAACATATGAAAGAAATGTCTTAAAAGTTTAACATGTAAGAACACTTTACAAAAGTCAGAAGTTACTCAACCTAGGCTATTGAATACAACTTTTGTGTACTTTGTAAAGGTAAGAAGAACATACTCAAGACTACTTTGTCTAGAGAAGAATGTGAAGGTACAGTTTGATAAACACACCTTCTGTAAAGGGGAGTCAGGATCAATTCTCACTTTTAACTTGCTTATGGCATGTCTATTATACGCATACTGGCTGTTTCTAAAGCACATATTCTGTATGACCAGATTCTACATCTCTGATCCTACCCAATAATTAAACCTAACAACTACTTCACTAACTACTAATAAGCAACAAGTTATATAACCGATTGATAATAGCCAGAAATGGAGCTTAAAAGGAAGTGTGACCACATTTTCTGTTCTCTTTTTTGAAGATAGATGTGAAAGATTTAGCAAAGAACAGAAACATGCTCAAGATCATTTGTGTGAATTGCAGTAGTCAGCTAACAGAAAATATTCTCAAAACTTTATGTCTAACATGCTTTTATCAAAACGGTCACAAATGTCCTTGCAATAACAATATGTATTTGCAAAATGTCAATGAAACTAAAATTGTTGGCATCTGTGCTGTATTGTGTTACGTCTGTAAAAGCATTGCTATGACAACATGCAAGCACTCCAGAAGCTTTCACTGAAATCGTTGACGCTATATTCCTACTGGTTACACATTGCTTGCACTATTACAGTGCGGCTGTGGATTAGACGGATGTTATAGAAAAGACATGATTGGCTATGCTGTTATTTACGTCAGAGCGATGTTTGTGCTCTTCACAGCAGTACTTCGGACTCATCATGTTATGAGTCCTTCGGACAATGCCTGCGTTCTTTTTTAAAGCTCTGTGCAAATCCTCCTTAAAGTATTTTTTTGTCTTCAAGAACAACTCTTTTCCTTGCTTGACCCAGCGGATGAATGAAAGAGATCAGAGAGAATGGTTTTGCCTTTTATTTCCAAGACTCCAAAGAATAGAGACATTATACTGAAGCTTATGAATACCACCATTTTAAGCTTGACTGCTTGTCTGTCTGCATTCAAATCAGGTTTATGTCTACAGTGATTACTTTTTCTTACAAAATTGCGTTAATGCAGAACAGCTTTACAGTAAAAAACATTGTTAAACAAAAAATGTTTATAAGCAATCCTTCATGTGTTTTGTCTTTCTGTCTTTATCTGTCTGTCTGTGTGTGCCTGTCTGTCTGTTTTTTATTTGTTTGTTTGTTTGTTTTTTCTTTCTGTCGGTCTACCCATCTGTCTATCTATCCATCAGTCTGTCTGTCTGTCTGTATCCGTCTACCCATCTGTCTGTCTATCTATCAGTCTGTCTGTATCTGTCTACCCATCTGTCTGTCTGTCTGTCTGGTTCTTTCTGTCTGTCTGTCTGCCCGTTTCTGTCTACCCATCTGTCTATCTATCAGTCTGTCTGTCTGTCTGTATCTGTCTACCCATCTGTCTGTCTGTCTGTCTGTCTGGTTCTTTCTGTCTGTCTGTCTGCCCGTTTCTGTCTACCCATCTGTCTATCTATCTATCAGTCTGTCTGTCTGTATCTATTTACCCATCTGTCTATCTATCAGTCTGTCTGTCTGTCTGTATCTGTCTACCCATCTATCAGTCTGTCTGTCTGTCTGTATCTGTCTACCCATCTGTCTGTCTGTCTGTCTGTCTGGTTCTTTCTGTCTGTCTGTCTGCCCGTGTCTGTCTACCCATCTGTCTATCTATCAGTCTGTCTGTCTTTATCTGTCTGTCTGTCTGGTTCTTTCTGTCTGTCTGTCTGTCTGTCTGCGTTTGTCTGTCTACCCATCTGTCTATCTATCTGTCTGTCTGTCAGTCACTCTGTCTGTCTGTCTTTATCTGTCTACCCATCTGTCTGTCTGTCTGTCTGGTTCTTTCAGTCTGTTTCTGTCTTTCCTTCTGTTCTTTCTGTAGGTATCTGTCCACCCATCTCTCTGGCTGTATCTCTCTGACAGTCTGTCTGTTTTTGTCTTTCTGCCTGTATGTCTGTATGCCTGTTTATCCGTCGATATGTCTCTTTTTCTGGTTATTTTTCTGTCTGTCTGTCAGTCTGTCTGTTTCTTTCTTTCCGTCTGTATAGGTCTGTTTTTCTGTTTCTATCTGTCTGTGTGTGTGTGTGTGTGTGTGTTTGTGTTTGTGTCTGTCCACCTGACTACACAGTGCATGTCTGTGAGGCAGATGCAGGGATATCAGCCTTGATGTACTTCGAGAACTGTTCCTTTATGTTCTTGGAAAACATTTTGGTGCACTTGATTTCCTCTGTCATAACAACCAATTACATCTCTTCACCTCACCATTTCTGTACTGTTGTCCTCAGATGACGCCCTTGAATGCTGTTTAATGCTGCAATGTGTCACAGAGGGATGAAATATAATATTACAAAACCATGAGCTACATCTACTGTAAATACAGTTTACCTTTACACAGCCATTAAACTTTTCCTGCATCATCTCCGGGCAGAATTGGTAGAAGAGTGACTCAGGCTAACATGACACAGTGATCACAAAGGAGACAAAAGGTCACTCTTTCCGTCTCACTGACCTCGCTTTGCCACATGCGCTGTGCCCTCAATGACAACAGCTGACCCGCAGACGCTCTGTGTGACGGATCTCATAACAGGACACTTTACAGTAAGACACAATCTGCCCAGCCTTCAAATAAAGATACAATCAGTGACACACTGACTCGTTCACTTGAGACAATGACAGCTTTTGTCTGATGAGTAAAGACGCAACGTTCGTCACAGAGGCCTGCTTGCGTTTTCCCCTCCCTCTCTTTTAGCAATATCAGGATCTCTGTGTCAGGCCAACGATGAGATCATTAAAAAAAGTACCAAACGCATTATGGGTTTAAGATTCAATGGTCACCGAAATACATTCTGGGGAATATTAAGAGACATTGGTTTGACCTTGATTCCTCTTGAGACACAACATGTTTAAACAGCTTTGATCCTGGAAACAAGCGCATTATTAACCTATAGAGTGAAACTTTGTGAATGTTTAATTCTAAAGTATAGAGCTTTACCTATTGTTGGCTAGCAGATGCATCTATTGCTGGTCTATAATTTACAAAGGTGACAGCATGTCTGACATAATGTTCCCTTACCCTTCATTAACATCACCTATAAACTGATAGTACCAACAGACAGGAATTGGACACATTTTTTTTGTAAGATCCTTAAAATCCACTGCCAAACATGCTCCAAACATTCTTGTCAATTGAGTGCATTCAAGACAACAGATAAGGTCATTTAAATTGCATTTATTCGTTTATAAGACGATTTCTCCAATGCGATTCACAAATGAGAGAACATTGCAGACACTTTGTATGATGTTGTCTACTTACTTTATGGGCGTTATACACTACTTTTAAAATCTGCAGACTTGCAGACTTTTTGAAAGTTTAAGATAGAAACACACTTATGGATCGAATCTGCAGACTGAAACAGACTTTCTGCAACAAATCCAGACTTAAAATCTGGGCAGAATCCGAGCAAGGGACTTGTAGTGTATTGTAGCCTTAAACTGATGGCTAAAAGGGACAGTTCACACAAAGTTAAAATTCTGTCATTTATTCACCCTCGTCTGGTTTAAAGAGAAATCCAGAGAGACGCGATAGCTTTACACATCGGTACACCATGTTCACGAAAACAGTTCCAGCTCAAATGACCTTGGTCGGGTACAACAGAAAAGCTCTTCATCCCTCTCATCCACAATCAAACCCTCTTGTCTCTCGCTCAAGGCCCATGAGTCTAACGGCATGTCCAAACCTCACTGATGGTGAGACGGGCGCTCTTCTTTCAATGTTTTAAACCCAGAAGGGTCTATTTGCGGCATTATTTATTTCTTTTAAATCCCTCTTGAAGAGCGTTGCCCGGCAACAGAAGGACCCGAGAGGAGAGCGAGGTGCAAGGGAACGACACGGATGATATTCAGCGATGATCAGTCTGATGGACGAGTCCACCACGCAGAACAGATGATGTACTTCAGAAACACCATGAAGTGTGAGAATATGTCTCTCAAATTCGAGACACGCTGTAAAAAGCTTGAAGGGAGAAAAAAAGGTTCTCCTATGGCATCGTGAAGTGTCTTTACTTTTAAGACTATAATTATAGCAATTGTCTATAGCTTTTTGATATTAGCCAGTTTTGGGGCCATGTTTATATTTTTATAAAGTTGCGAGAACGCATAAAAAGTGTGCTAAATGTATACATTTCAGATACAAAGATAAAAAAAGTTAATCTTAAAGGCTGCGTCCGAAATCGCCTACTTCTATACTATATAGTAGGCGAAAATGAGTATGAGTCATGAATAGTATATCAGAAACCTCAGTATGCAAAAAACAGTAGGCGAGATGGTCGACTACTTCCGCCGAGATTCGTGAGTGTGGGTAGGATGGACAATAATCGATCCCATTATGCCACGAGAGCTGAGCAACGAGTAGAATTTCAAAAGTAAATCAAATAACTAAAGCGGAAAACTTCAAGGCGGACTTCTGTTTCTAATGTAAGGGCCAATAAATGAATTTCTCGTGACTAAATTATGTTTTTATTAACGCTCAAGTGTAGGATGCTGTACATACGTCATCCGTCAAAGAGCACACGGGTCACATGACCATAAAACACGGCGGACACAGTTTGTCTAAAATATATTCATACTTCTCCAACTCTATATAGTACTATATAGAACGTACTGTTTTAACGGCAAATAGGAACTTATTCAAATTCAGTAGATACTGTTCACAGTATGGGATTTGGGACGCAGGCCAAGTATTAAACGTTTCTCCTGTTACTTGTTTTACACTATTTGTGCTACAGAAATAAATGATAAATGGTTTTACTAGCTAAGGGAAGTTAGTTCAAGTAAAAGGAATTAGTATTTTGTCCAATTTGTATTATACACCTTATATTCGAAGGTTTTATTAAAACTGAGGGGCCTAAAAAGCAAAGAGAGAGTAAACATATTTTTTATCACTGCTAATATAACACCATAACCAGGCAAGACAGGACAAGCTTTATGTGTCTAGTTATTTAAATGTCAACAGTGAAACCCTGGGGGACACAGTGTAATATATGCTCTGTATGTTATTTATAGAAAATATGTTTTTTTATTGTAAACTGTAGTAACCATAGTTTTGTGGCAGATTGATTTCTACCAGTTTTAAACACAAATATCATGATTAAGCTATGGTTACTGTATCAAAATATGGTAACGTTTTGGTTACTCTGGATTATCTATTAATAACCATGTTTTTGGTTTATTATGTATTTTCAGAAGGTGTGAAGTAAGACTTTGGATTCACAAGTTAACAGCAATCTTATCTGCAAATCCTTTTGAACACATTCAACACAGAAAGCCTTTTGAAATCTACACAAAAGTTAACCAAATAAAAATTTATTGAAGTTAAATAGTAATGCAGAAAACGTTCAGAAGGAAAACGAAAAGGAACAAAATGCCGTTTGTGGCACACAGATGACCTGCAATGTACAGACTACACAGCGGAAAGGAAAACTAAAAGCGAAAAAGAGAATCAGTGCTTGGACAAATAAACATTTACCAAACAAATTCATTTACTGCCATTTTCATCATCATTAACATCATTTTACACACAAGTCTATAAACAGTGTTTCCCGCCAGTGGCGTATCATTTGTACAACTTTAAAATGGACAAATATAAGAAATGAACTTTACACATTGTTTCATCAGTAAGGCCATGTACATATATTAAGCAGATAACAACATAGAATGACGGCAGTAACCTGAGTGAGAATTACCTACTGAGTTTAGCAGAAATTAGTATTCAATGTGCAATCCAGGAACCATTTGTTTGTATCACATACAGATAAGGCTTCGAGAACAGGGAGAAACAGATACAAGTTTGCACTGCAAAAAACACACACATTCGATTGGCCTTGAATTAAAGGGTTATGGACTTTTACAAACTTGAAAATAATAATAAAGATATGTTATAAATTCTTCAGAATGAAAATGATCAACAGAACAACTTAAATTCTGACATTATTTTGAAGTTATAACTATTAAACAAATTTAACAACATATTTTTAACTGGGCTGCGTTGAATAAAAAAACGAACTGCTTTTTGAATGCATCCTTTACTCGTATTAGCTCATTATACACAATTACTGTCATACTCGAGTCATATTCAACCCCATGACATGCTACTGATTGATTTTCATATTTAATATTTTAGCTCTACCATTAAGGTAATGTATAATAAATGGCAACATACACTTTGAGGCATCTAAGATAAGATATAAACTCATTCTTGGTGTTAAATGGTATACGTCACGTCAAACTGTATGGCATTATGAGTTTTATTGTACCTTTGAATCTCAAATGAATTTGTTCGAATAACACCGACAAATGTGCAGATTTGATTTTGACACTAAAGCATTCCCCATGATTCACACTGCATGAACTTTTGAGTTTAACTTCACCTCTTCCTTAATGAGATCTATGATATTGAAATTATCTGCGAAATTCATATACTACACCGTTATTATCATCAGTGACCCTGAAGTTGTCTACCTTTGTCTTCTAAAAGATAAACAAAACACTAGAACGTAACATTTCACACATTACGAAATGATGGCCTCCACTAGTGGTTAAGATAAAGAATATGGGCACATGCAGTGCAAGCGCACACGCTCAAACATATAGCATTTAGGCACACACACATACGCAGTTAGACGATCGCAAACACGACGAAAAAACATCAGTGCATTGCTCAAAAGGAAAAATTATGTACAACTGTGACAGACATGATAACTTCACAGTGTTGAAAGCCTGGCTCAGGAAAACAAACTGAGTTCCGTCTTGAAATGTTGTCATTTTGTACACATTTATATAGTAGTTATAAAAAATCAATTATTGCTAAATTAACAAACCAAGAAAACAAATCCATACATTTTACAACTGTACACTACGGTAGAGACTGGAATGTATCTGAGTCTGTCTGAGAGAATAACGTAAACTGCATGTGGATGAGAAAATGTGTCAACAGGTGACGGTACGTCCATGGATTTCTTCGGAAGCGTTACGCTTCACAACAGAGTCTAGAGTTTGTGTGCCGTCGACGGAGCGCATTCAGCACGGCTCCCATACAAAGTTCCACGGGGTCCCGTTGCTTGACGTCCAAATGTTCAATGTAAGAATTCACAAGAGTTCTGGATAAAGACCGGACATCCATAGGGCACACGTTTGAGGTAAAAAACAACAACAACGAGGAACAAAACAAAGTATGCGGACTAGATGGTAAGCCGACTCGAACATTTATAAAAAAACACAAGTAATTAAAAGTACCTTGAAACTCTAAAGGCACCTTTCGTGAAAACGAATGACAAAAAATACAGAGTTTGGTCTTAAGTGCAACAAGAGGTCAAAATGTAGAGGAAAGTTCCCAAGCCATCATAGTTCAGAGCAAATAAAAAGAGCTTATTGTGAGTGCAGGGGATAAACAAAACGCAAAAACAAAACAAAACGCAGAAACAAAACAAAACGCAGAAATAGCACAACAAAACAAAACGCAGAAACAAAACAAAACGCAGAAACAAAACAAAACGCAGAAATAGCACAACAAAACAAAACGCAGAAACAAAACAAAACGCAGAAATAGCACAACAAAACAAAACGCAGAAACAAAACAAAACGCAGAAATAGCACGACAAAATAAAACAAAACGCAGAAACAAAACAAAACGCAGAAATAGCACAACAAAACAAAACGCAGAAACAAAACAAAACGCAGAAATAGCACAACAAAACAAAACGCAGAAACAAAACAAAACGCAGAAATAGCACAACAAAACAAAACGCAGAAACAAAACAAAACGCAGAAATAGCACGACAAAATAAAACAAAACGCAGAAACAAAACAAAACGCAGAAATAGCAAAACAAAACACAGAAACAAAGGAAAACACAATACTTTTGGCAAAATATTTTGTTTGACCTACACGTAAAAAAGCAGCAAATGAATTTTATGCAGCACTTATATTAACTATTAAAAATGACATCGTTTTTAGCACGTTCAACATTAAAGCAACGATTACCTGCTGATTGTGTTATGAATTTAAGTCTTTAAGTTTAAATACGACAATGTCAAACAACAGTACAAATCTAAAGAACAATGCTGCCAAATCTAAATGGAAAATAATGCCTCATGGTTTGATTCGGTATGTAACGCAGAACAACAACCAGGATGTTTTTTCCCCATTTATCAGGGGAGGATTCCCAGGAAGACGCGCTGAACACTTTACAGATGAGTGTCGCATATTTACAACAAGATCTGCACGATCAACCATCCGCAGTTGTTATTTGTACACATATGCATTTTAGTCACGTCCATTTGGTTTACTAGGTCTCTCTAGCTAAGTCACCCTACGTGAGAATTGATGATGTCAAAATATCCCTCTGTTATTCAGTCACTTCCTGATTTGTTTAGAATCCGTTAATGCACGTTTCGCTGTTTAACACAAATGGTGTCATTTGATTGTCGATATTACCATATGAAAATAAAATTCAAAATATAAAAATATTTGCAGAAGCAAATTTCCTTTGCTTCCGACGTCTAAAACAAATATTCAGAGTGCATACTGTACATGTGTGTGAATTAGCACGAGAACAGAAAAAGAAAACGAAAGCGCTAAGAGGCTGTGATACACGTGTTCTGGTGACATGTACAGTATAGGTTGGGTCGATCGCCTTTTGAAATGATGTGTCCTCGCCACACTTCACAGGTGATAAAGGGCAACGACTGTGACCCATTCTGTCCATTTCATTTGGATGATTTTAAATAAGATAGACTGCATGGCTATATAGTGAAAATATACATTCCGATATTTATATAGAGCTGTCGTAAAAATACAAATGTGCAAAAACTGTAAACAAATGAGATCCTCAGCGGTGTGGGGGTGGAGCCCCAGCCAGGCCACGCCTTCACAGCCGGGTCGGCTCCTCCTCACTGTCGCTGCAGTTTCCACAGCACTCCTGCAGGGGGAGCACAGACACATGCGCAGTCAAATACTGGGAGACCCCCGAAGAAGCATGTCATAGGGGCATTTTAATGTCAGCTCTTTAAAACCCCCCGAAAAACAAATTCTTAACTCACCTGTCTTCCGAAGAGTCTCTGCATTAAGCCCTGTTTGGGTGGGGGTGAGGGTTGACCTCTCCAGTCTAGGTCGGGGGGCACAGAGCTCTCTAAGTTTAACACGTTGAGCTCTTTAAAGCACTCCGTCTCTATCATCTGAATGGGTCGATGATACGAATGCACATTAAGAATTGCAATGAAACGAACACACTGTCATCATTTGGTCACCCTCAAGTCATTTAAAACTCTTTATTCTGTGCAACACAACAGAGGATATTTTGAGAAACGTCTCAGTGGTATGTGTCCGTTCAATGGAAGTCAATGGCTCAGTGTTGTTTGATTGCCAACATTCTTCTTTTGTGTTCTGCACTCTATGAAATAATTTAGATGCAGTTTTTTTTAGGGCTGTCACACGATTAATCACGATTCATTGCATCCAGAATAAAAGTTTGGGTTGATATAATGCATGTCTGTGTACTGTGCATTTCATATTTTAATATTGTATTTATAAAAAAATATGCAATTATTTAAGATTTTTTTTATTTTTATATTAATAAAAATGTACGTATTATTTAAATGATTGTCAAATATAAATAAATATATTTTCTTAATATATACATTTAGTGTACATGTATGTGTTTATAAATATGCACAGTACACAGACATACATTATGTAAACACAGACTTTTATTCTGGATGTGACTAATTCATCGTTTAATTAATTGATTAATCGTTTGACAGCCCTAGTGTGTAGGTTTTTTACTGATAGATAGTCAATTGTGGATACAAGTTGTCTCTCTTTATCGCCATTCAGGTTAAAATCATTACTGAAGTTATCTTGACCAAAATCCTTACCTCATTTTGCCAGGGGATGGAAACACATCCAGTAGACACTTTGCAGTAAAAGGAGTCATCTTTGGGCTCCAGCTCCACTCCTTTAACTGTAGAGAACTGCTCGATGTCCAGCACATCCTTACAGTAGATGGCCTGAGGCTGCAAACAGATGAAGACAACTGCATGTCATGCCGGTGCGCTGAAACACTCACAGCTCAAACTATGCACAGAAAAGTAAGAACAACAGCAGTGGTGAATGGTATCCTGAAGTATAGCACAAAAATACTCACATCAGGAATAAAGGGAGCTTCGAGCATGCCTGCTTCAAGACGCTTGAAGTTAATGGAACGGAAAATAGGGTGGGCTTTAACCTCTGAGGCTCCGCCTCCTTGACAGCCAAGCCTCTCGCTAGGGTCTTTGGCTAGCAGCTAAGGAAAAACAATCAAATAGTATTTTTTTGCTTATAAAAAGACACAAAGCTAGTTTTGAGGATTCACTGAACAATGTGATTTCATTGATTAGTTTTTGTGTTTAGACTTGATTCTTAATTTTAATGGTAACCGTAATAAAACTGCATCTATCATCTACACAAGATATCATAAGACAAATCGGATACTCATGTCTCAATTAAATGGAGTACAGTAAAAAAATCTTAAGGGAACAATTCACCCAAAAACTGTCTTCATTTACTCACCCCCAAGTTGTTTCAAATCTGTATACATTTCTTTGTCGTGATGAACACAGAGAAATATATTTGGAAGAATTCTTGTAACCAAACAGTTCTTGCCCACCATTGACTACCATTGTAGGAAAAAATGCGTTTATAAATTTCTTTGTTCTGTTGAACACAAAATAAGATATTTTGAAGAATGTAGGAAAGCAAACAGTTCTGCGGCACTTTTGTCTACCATTGTCATTTTTCCTACTGTGATAGTCAATGGTGGACAAGAACTGTTTGGTTACAAGCATTCTTCCAAATATCTTTCTCTGTGTTTATCAGAACAAAGACATTCATACAGATTTGGACAGAATTTTCATTTTTGGGTGAACTGTTCCTTTAAATCATAGATGTTTCTCTTGAGAGAAAACATCAGGAAACGAGTCCATTTGATAGTGTCAAAAACCGAACTCAGATTTGTCAGGTCTGCTGTCAAAACTATAAAAGTCAGGGTAATGTAAAGTTCAGTTCAGCGCTAACCATTTTACAGAGTGACTTGGCATCTTCTGAGAACTTGCTGGAATATTCTTCCTCCACCTCCTGGACCAGTCGCTCCACCTCCTCGCGCTTGATTTTCTTCTTGCGCTGCTGAAAGGGCGACTGGCCCTCGATCATCTCGTACAGGAGACAGCCGAGAGCCCACCAGTCTGGACTGAACGTGTAGCGATCGTTCTTCACCACCTCAGGGGCTGATGGGACACACACAGGTTACACTGACATCATCTACGACACTTTTCCGAGCGCAACTCAAATCAAAGAAAAATACATACCCATATAGCCCACAGTCCCAACCCGACCTTTGATTGTCTGACCTTCAGGTATATGCACGGCCAAGCCCAGGTCTGATATACGTATATGACCTAAAGAGAAACAACAGTCACATTGCATCATGAAAATTCGTTCATCATTTATTCATCCTTGTGTCATCCAAAACCTGTGTGACTTTCTTTTCTCTGCAGAACACGAAAAAAGATTTCTAAGAAGCTCGGTAACCAAACAACATTGACCCCCATTGACTCAAAACCACAGAGACATTTCTCAAAATATCTTCTTTTGTTTTCCACAGAAGGAAGAATCATATACAACTGTACTTAAAGTGGCAGTCTGCGGTTTGTACCACCTCACACGTTTCTTATTTCTACCAAAACCAAACACAACCATATACAGTTCATGT
The DNA here is from genome assembly GCA_029783895.1 of Triplophysa bombifrons. Taxonomy (NCBI): domain Eukaryota; kingdom Metazoa; phylum Chordata; class Actinopteri; order Cypriniformes; family Nemacheilidae; genus Triplophysa; species Triplophysa bombifrons. Next base: position 13,899,830 of record CM056466.1, read on the forward strand.
GATGTATTTCACTCCCTCTAGTGGCCAATAGGAGCGCTTCAGTTTAGAAACAACACAAAGATCAAACACCCACATTTCACACAGTGACTTACCATGATCATCCAATAATATGTTCTCTGGTTTCAAATCCCTAACAGAGAAAAAAAAGTTTGTTAATTCTCCTTTATTTGTGTGTAAAACTGCGTGTCAACGGCTTAAGTGAGAGTGAATCTCCTCGCCTGTACACTATTCTCTCTCTATGGAGATCTTCTAAACCGCAGCCGATCTCTGCAGAGTAGAACACGGCTCTCTTCTCATCGAAACCAGCATCTCCCATGTGATAGATGTGAAACTTCAGATCCCCTCCGTTCATCAAGGTGAGCACTAAACACAGGGCGTCTTTCGTCTCGTACGCGTACGCAAGACTCACCTTGTTAAAAAAGCAGAAATATGTCAAACACGGATAAAACAGCCCGTGTAGCGAAGTGTCTGAAGTCTTATTTAATCGAACTAGAGGTTAGGATGACACTTTTAAACCTCGATTTATACTTGAGCGTTGGACCTTCTCCATAGCCTACGTGTCGGTTTTCATTTCTATTTCTACGTCGTTATCCGCCTCGACAGGCAATGACCACTAGGTGTCAGTGTCCACGCGCTGTTGCTTGTGTAACCCAGACAAGACCCGAAGAAGAAGCAGCTCGCGTAAGAAGCATTAGCATTGCTAGCGGCAGTGAATTTTGTTGCAGATTTGATACAGAAGCACCAATTCCTTTCTTCGATTACTCATTCGGAAATGCGTTTGAGTAAACATGACTCTTTTTTGACCTGAGGGAGGGGTTCAAACGGACCAATCCCAGCGCACGAGTTGACATTTTTGGAGAGGTGCGCGTCAGGCTACGGCGTAGGTCCAACGCTAGAGTATAAATACAGCTTAAGGGTCTTCATTTACTGTATTCTGAATTCAATTTTTTAAATAAAACCCCGTCCAGAACCTTTATATTGTGAAGTAGCTAATCTGCAAAACTAGAATATAAAGTCATAAATTAGCACACAGGTTGTTTTTGTAGCACACACCAAAAAGTCTTTACAGACACTTGTCTATGTGGGCAGTAGACAGCAAGGCAACACACTGAGTACAGGAAGAGGGCTAGATTCATTTAACAATACACTCGTGAAGTGTCTAAATCTCATTAGAACTACCGTGCAAGATCAAGAATGAAAACCCTTCTGAACAGGAAATGAGATAAACAGAAGTGAAGCCTTATCTTGCAATTTTCTCGACGCATGACAACCTTACAGACTTTGTGTTTTTCTTTGAAAACAGCTGTGTTGCAATGGCACCGATGCCAAGATAAGGTGGTTGACGAAAAAGCTATCTCACTCCACTTACAACAAACCGACTGTTGACTTTCTCCAGAATTTGTTTTTCGTTCAGGGCCATGGACTCTCCCTTCCTCTTTTTGATGCGTTTCTTCTCCAGCTTTTTGCAGGCGTACATCTTCCCCGTGGCCCGGACCTGACATGCACAGACCTTGGGCGCAAACAACACAGAGAGGTCCGTTCACGTTGTGTAATCCACTCTTTAACATCGACACTTGGTTAAATAGTGCAGAGGTTGAAAAGCAGTTTGTACAAACTAATACACAAAGAGATATTTCAGGTGAATTCGGGGGATAGAGGGGCAGATATTACATTAAAGCAGGGTTTCCCAAAGTGGGGTCCGCGACCCCCTGGTGGTTCACCTGGGAATTGCAAGGGGTTCGTCAGATACACTGCATGTCTACCAGTGCACACAAGTTGTTTCTATTACTTTAAAATATAAATAGCAAAGAAATGTTTAGAAAATAACAACAGTTATGAAATGTTCAAAATAGATAAAAAAGGGGTACTTTTTAATGGAGTTCGGCTGACAAAAAAGTTTAAAACCCTTGCATTAAAGAAATGAAAGAGATGTATTTAACCACCAATAAATGATTCTTGATCATTTCTTAGAAATAACTTTACTTGTAACCAACTGTATAATGTCACGTATTTCCCCCTTAAGTTCACGTGCCTTAGTACTCAAGATAATATGTTGTCTATATATTTAATTGTAACAATACTGTCTCTTATTTTTCTCCCTTATTTTTAATGAGTATGTAATGGATTTGTTTGGAGAAGATGGAAGAAATCAAACGGGTCATGAAAATGCAAATGAAATGAAATTAAACATGAAACAATAATTTCATCTCTTACTGTATTTCTTACATTTGATTTCAGTGTTTAAATATCGTCGCTGCCCTTCTAAGACCTTATATTTCAAGATTTAAATTTTTTGCAATATTACTGATCCCCCTTTAATTTTGTCATTGGGTTTTGCAAATATCTAAGCAATAGAAAGTATTAAAAAGTGCTAATCAACTTTGACAACACAGTATTTAGTCGTGCTTTTATCATTTCCTGCAAAACAGTGAATTTGGACATCCATGGTTTCTGAAGGACAGCGATGTGCAGTATAAAGCGGCGTAAATACAAATATGTATTTTTTTATAAGATTCACCCAAGACGACCTTCGACAGGACAACAGAGGGCAATGCCTTGAGTAATCTGATATGTGATTTGATTTCTTTATATCTGTCGGCATTGACTATAAACCTGAAGGATAATCTGAAGGATTTACGACTGACAGCAGAATAAAAACACGACTGTGTCCTTATAAACCTTGTAATTCACAGATATCTGTTGTTTTAGTGCCACTCGTGATTCATAACACCCTGATAGGTTTCTGCCAAAAACACAGCTGTGCCTTTAGCGTTTCATACTAACCTCGCCAAATCCACCCTTTCCCAACACTCTGTACTGACGGAATGTGTTTTTTGTGACTGGCTGTCTGTCGAGGAGAGGAAGAGAACGATAAACAAATGTTATAATCACATCAAGGAAGTATAATACATTTTCATTTCATTACAACACACAATTAAACTAACTTTGCCTCTCTGATAAAACGCTGACGCACAATACAAAAAAAACGCACTTGGAATTTAACCTGATGCTTGGACTCAATATGTGTGTATATACAAGTGATCGTTCTGATGGGAATTATCCAGGCCTGGCTTGGACATTCACTAAGAGGACGTTTTTATGACTGAACGTAAATAAACAGCGAGTTCAGAGTTCGCATCTGTTTCGTATAATCTTTGCTTCAAAAATAAATCATGCCGCCCAAAGGAATAACTTGACTCTTGGCAGCGAAGAAACATTTCTTAGCAACATAATAATTTCCCTCGTTTAACATGGTCACATAACTACAGAAAATTATTAGGTTTACGTGTCATAAATGCTATTTTTACCTCTCCAGCCATTTCCACTGTAAGAAGCGACTGTAGTACATACTGTCGAGGCAGTCTGCAAAGGGGGCCACGCTCAAGTAGTCATGAATCAATCTACAAAAATAAAATAAAACATTGGGAGGTAATGATACATGTGGTCCGAGATAAAAACACAGTAAAAAACAAGATATTAACAGTTTAAGGGATAGTTCACCCAAAAATGAAAACCATCTCATTATTTAATCACCCTCAGGTTGTTCTTAACCTGTATAGATATCTTTGTTCTGATGAACACAGAGTTAGATATTTGGAAGAATGTCAGCAACCAAACAGAGCTCGTCCCCCATTTACTACCATAGTGGGCAAAATAAATACTATGCGAGTCAATGGGGGTTGAGATCTGTTAGTTCACTCACATTCTTCCAAATATCTTCCTTAGTATTCCGCAGAAAAAAGAAATGTATACAGGTTTGAAACAGTAAATGATGACAGAATTTTCATTTTAGGGTGAACTTTCCCTTTAATGCCCAAATACTCGGTAAATCGGTAAAGGGCATGTAGTTTTGAACACATTTTTTTAAAGATATTGAAAACTGACCCTAGTATTATAATTATATCTTTTATGAACGCATACGGGATTTTTTTCACATATTTTAAATCACCAAGCAAAACTCCTAGTTGCTTAGAAAACCATTAGCGTATTTCGAGTCATCATGTACGTCTTTAGCATAAACAGGCGCGAGTTGAATCCTTTAAGATAAGGGATTTGTTGAAATCCTAATGAAATTTGAGCAAACTAATGCAATAATGAGAGTGTTTCCTGTGCAAAAGACTCACTTGGTGCACTCCATAAAGAGCTCTTTACATGCGTCCTGCTGTAAGCGCTCTGCACACTTAGTGACCATCTCCGATGTTACCTCAGGGATATAGTCTTCTGACTACACATACATACACACACACACAAGAATAAGGTCTACAACAATACAATATCTTTTATTGCACATATACATCCGATTGAATTAAACAACAAGTTAAAAGGACTATACGTCAGCTTTAGTTAAACATTTTTTAGCAACTTTAATGGTGACATGCACTATCATAAGCAGTCAGTCAGTCATGTGTTGAAATGTTTACTTTACCTTTGGACTGAGGTACTTGTCTAAGAGTTCCTGCCCGTATTCCTTCCTCTTCTCATCTGGTGTTACTTCATACTCCGCCTGAAATGATGGACATATCGGTAACGTTTGTTGTGTTTTACATTTAGCATTATTTAGATTCATCATATTGCTTCTGTTTATTGTTTTGATATTCAAATTTCAGCATTTATAGGTGTATTGTGGTCATTCCAGTCCAGTGTCTGTTTAATTTCCCCAAAATCAAAGCTCAGGAGTGACAGAAAGTCATCCAACAGAAATGTGAAATACTGACAAGCATGACAAGACACGTGAAAACTGTGATAAAAATACAAGTTATTACATTAAAAATAATGTTTGAAATTTTCCTAAATACATGTAGAAATATTACTGTCGTATTATTAAGTGAACATGAACTTGTTTTCTTTGCAGTATTAGAGATTTGAAAAAATACAGAGCGATATTTTGACCTGTTTCTCCAATTTTCATTGTCTGCAAATATAATATATATTTGAAATATAATTTTTATTTCAAATTCGGGTGATAATGATAGTACACATACCTATAAATAGTTCTTTAAAAAAAGTCTTAATTTTATTTTCACTATATAACTGTTTGGCTAGAAAACCAAAACAAACAAAACGTGTATTGAGATTCTGAATAAAGAAATAAAAAGTAAGTAATTTGAATATATAAATAAAATATAATAATAAACAAGAATTGAACAACTAGAAAATCTCTAGCAAAACTACATTTGAAGAGTTCATTTGCCCCAATTATTAAATAGGTTCCAAAATCAAGTTTTTGTTGTGTTAGCAAGTTAACATTGTGTTAGTTAGCTGTATTTTTGTTATTATTACTTGTTCAAAACAAAACAACTGCAGTTTGATTGATATTACTTGGAATGCACAATAAAAATTATGATTTATTGATTAATTTGAAAACACAATCTATTATCTGTTTTTGCAAAACAAACTCTTAATTTTTTGATGTTATAATTAATTGAATCTCAAATGTGAATGTCAGTAACCAAACAGATCTCAACCCCCATTGTATCCCTACTATGGCAGTAAATGGGGGGTGAGATCTGTTTGGTTACTGACATTCTTCCAAATATCTTTCTTTGTGTTCAGCAGAACAAAGAAATGTATACAGGTCCAGAACAACCTGAGGGTGAGTAAATGATGACAGAATGTTACTGGGTGAACTATCCCTTTAAAACTGCTCATGTGATCTTAACATGTAATATTGTGTCACATAACAAAAATAAAAGTGAAAAGAATGCAACGTCAAAAAACATGATGCACAGAATTGTCAAATAATGCAGAATGGAGATCAAACCCCAGTTATAGCCTGAAGAAATAGAGTTAGCACACTTCACATCTTAAACATCACGTTAAATGATTTAAAAAAAGGACGATTTCCCCTCAAATACAGGATTTTGGATAGGAACGATGATCTCAGATCATTTTTAGAATACCTCTTTAAAACCAGCATATAAAAATTGATAATTTATGCTTTGTGACACATGACATCTACAGAAACCACATCTTGGCGTGTACCAGAAATTCAAATCTAACATGCCGGTGGGCATTGGCTCTGTTGAAAGCAGAGGTGCAGATGTGACCCCAGTATATCTGACCAGAGCCCAACGGCTGTAATGGGTGTAAATTTGGAAACAGACAGCAGTCCGGGTAGAGAAGGCCATGGTGGTGTTTTCATGAACTGTATTTGTGGTATAAACCGGCTCACTGTCTGCTGTCTTCATGGTCGGCTTCCTTCTCAAGATGCTTCCAAACCGAAATAGAACTGAAATGAAGTGCTCTACATACCATAGGCACTTACTCTGTTTACAAGAGCTACACAAACACCGCTACTGACTTAAAGAACATAAGAGATCTGACCGGCGTTCACGGACACTTGGCATGAAGCTAATAGCAGTGATTATTGTACAATTCTAAAAAATACCCCAAATTTCGACGAAGTAAAGCAGGTCTTCTCTTTAAAACAAAGTTTCTCACCACAGCATCCAAGAATCTCACACAGCGTCTCAACTCCGGCCTGGTGTCGCAGAACTGTCGGAAGAGCAAGCGTCCGATTGGCTGCTTCTCACAAAGGCTGTTGTAGTCTTTTTCTGTGGAAACAGACCGGTAAGACACACAATGACTAAAGGCTTTTGGAAAGAAGATTTAAAAGCACACACAATGAAAATGAGTAAATATAATTTGAGTGAATCGATAAACACAATAAAAATCAATAGCACTTTCCTCTCTTTCTTCCTCTCTCTGTAAAGAGACCCAACCATTAGACCGCAACCAAATGGATTACAACATCCACAAAATACTACGGACACGTCCCAGGATTGGTAAAGCTGCTACGTTTAAACCGAATCCAAATTTATGATTTGTATATTTATTCTATGTTTGTTTAACAGTTTTTTTTCACTATACAGCTGAAATAATACAAATAGTATAAAGTGCAATAAAAACCCCATTACATAAGCATTGCTTGACTAATATGGGTTTGTCAATGGCTGATTTTAATGCTATATTAATACAACACGGTGGATAATGACCGTAATAAAAATCAATATATAAATGCAATACAAATTAATAGACTCTAGAGGAAATGTGATTACTTGATAAATAATGTGATACACAATATGCAATTTGAATACAATAATGTTTTATGGTTATTAAATCAATTTGAACTATAAGGGATGTAACGATTGGCTTAGCTCGCGATGCGATTCACGATACTGAACTCACTATACTATTTTTCACTTTTTTTCTACAAATTGAGTTGAGACAAATTAGAAATGAACAAGTGCCTTCTATTATATTTCAAATGCTGCAAATTTCTTTGTAAAATGAAAATATCTTTTATGTCAAATAAAAAAACTAAATTGCAATAAAAAAAAGTCTCTAAAAGACTAAGACTTTGTCTGTGCTTTTTCCTAACCTGGGTATCCACGTTTGCCAAGTTAGCATGTAAACTCAACGGCCCCTGTGGTTCAAAACACGTGTGACGATTCATGTCTCCACCGAATTGAATCGTCACATATTATAATCGTTAAAATTCCCGTTAAATCCCTATGAACTATATTAAAATTCAAAGTTATTTAACCAACAGACATATCATTGCCGTCCTTGCGAAACCTCGTATGTCCAATTTCGCTGTTTTTCAGGAAATGAAAAAACTTGTCGAATGACTGTGATACTGTACTGTCACAGACTTTTTAACACTTTTTTTTGGTAAGTTATTTTCAAAACCCAGTGACAAACATAAAGGGTGACTAATAATAATTAATAATGGCAGAAAATTTTAATCGCGAAATATGGAGAAACTAGGTTTCAGGAGGACCATCCATCCATCCATCCATCCATCTTCTTCCGCTTATCCGGGGCCGGGTCGCGGGGGCAGCAGTCTAAGCAGGGCTGCCCAGACTTCCCTCTCCCTAGACACTTCCTCCAGCTCTTCCGGGGGGACACCGAGGCGTTCCCAGGCCAGCCGGGAGACATAGTCCCTCCAGCGTGTCCTAGGTCTTCCCCGGGGTCTTCTCCCGGTGGGACATGCCCGGAACACCTTCCCGGGAAGGCGTCCAGGGGGCATCCGGAAAAGATGCCCGAGCCACCTCAGCTGGCCCCTCTCGATGTGGAGGAGCAGCGGATCTACTCTGAGCTCCTCCCGAGTGACCGAGCTTCTCACCCTATCTCTAAGGGATCGCCCGGCCACCCTGCGGAGAAAGCTCATTTCGGCCGCCTGTATCCGCGATCTTGTCCTTTCGGTCATGACCCACAGCTCATGACCATAGGTGAGAGTAGGAACGTAGATTGACCGGTAAATCGAGAGCTTCGCCTTGCGGCTCAGCTCCTTCTTCACCACGACAGACCGGTACAGCGACTGCATTACTACAGAAGCTGCCCTGATCCGTCTGTCAATCTCCCGTTCCATCCTTCCCTCACTCGTGAACAAGACCCCCAGATACTTGAACTCCTCCACTTGAGGCAGGAACTCTCCACCTACCTGAAGTGAGCAAGCCACCCTTTTCCGACTGAGAACCATGGCCTCAGATTTGGAGGTGCTGATTCTCATCCCAGCCGCTTCACACTCGGCTGCAAACCGTCCCAGTGCATGCTGGAGGTCCTGGTCTGATGGGGCCAGCACGATGACATCATCCGCAAAGAGCAGAGATGAAATCGTGTGGTCCCCAAAGCCGACGCCCTCCGGCCCCTGGCTGCGCCTAGAAATTCTGTCCATAAAAATTATGAACAAAACCGGCGACAAAGGGCAGCCCTGCCGGAGTCCAACATGCACCGGGAACAAGTCTGACTTACTGCCGGCAATGCGAACCAAGCTCCTACTCCGGTCGTACAGGGACCGGATGGCCCTTAGCAAAGGGTCCCGAATCCCATACTCCCGGAGCACCCTCCACAAGAGGCCGCGAGGGACACAGTCGAATGCCTTCTCCAAATCCACAAAACACATGTGGATTGGTTGGGCAAACTCCCATGAACCCTCCAGCACCCTGGAGAGGGTATAGAGCTGGTCCAGTGTTCCACGACCGGGACGGAAACCACACTGTTCCTCCTGAATCCGAGGTTCTACTATCGGCCGGATTCTCCTCTCCAGTACCCTGGCATAGACTTTCCCGGGGAGGCTGAGAAGTGTGATCCCCCGATAGTTGGAGCACACCCTCCGGTCCCCCTTCTTAAAAAGAGGGACCACCACCCCGGTCTGCCAGTCCAAGGGCACTGTCCCCGACCGCCACGCGATGCTGCAGAGGCGTGTCATCCAAGACAGCCCCACAACATCCAGAGACTTGAGGTACTCAGGGCGGATCTCATCCACCCCCGGTGCCTTGCCACCGAGGAGTTTCTTGACTACCTCGGTGACTTCAGCCCGGAGTCCCGGAGTTTTTCAGGAGGACACAGCAGGAATATGTTATGCACATTGGCACGCCAGTGCCTTTGCTATCTGCATCAACCATAAATCATTATTGAGTTATTAGAGTTATTGCATACCATTGCATTATTTTGATAATTTTGTTATATTACGCAGCCCTATAATTGATTGTATGTACCTCAAATGAGACAAAGTTAAAAAAAAATGTTTTAATCTAAATTGACTTTATTTTATCACTACATAGATAATAAAATAATATTTTGATTTACAATTTTTCTTCGAATGTTACTACATTCAGAGTATATTGCAATAAAATATACAATACTGCCACAGAATAAGTTCAAAGACCACTCCAATTGTGCCTTGAATAAGCATCTCTACATTTATTGCGTCCGTTTCTATTTGAACAGAATTTTAACAAGGAACAAACCTCAGGAATGAAAAAGTCACCCAACAGAAATGTAAAAGACAAACAGAATTGAAAAAAATCTCTTTTATTTGATCTTGTTCAAATATTGTATCCTGAATCACATATAACAACACTAGTGTAAATTGTGTTGTTTAAACATGACTATAAACTTCTCTGTGAAGTTTTCAAGATCTGCAAACATTGCATCTTTTTGTCATTGTGATCAATCCGTCCCATTAGAATTGCAAATAAATGCAAATAATAACTTTATTTCCATTTGGTAATGGTGTCACTAGGTCACAGAATAAACCAAAAATATAATTTGACTTAAGCACATACCTAAAAACACTGATATCAGAAAAACGGAAAATAATGTTGGAGTCGTCTCTAAGGTTCTCCGTGGCTGAGTTTGCCCATTCACAGTTCTGTCCAAATGACCAATACATTCATCTCTCTGCCACGTGGCGATAAAGAAAGAATCCATTTGCAGTAGTGCAACAGCTTAGACATAATGCAGAACTATACAAAGGCCTAGGGCCTTCCTTCCAAGAGAGCTTTTTCAAATAAAAGTTATCCAATATCAAAGAAGAAGTAAAAGAGAAGATGTAAAAAGCCCTGTGTAGAGGTCTATACTAAAACCATTCAGATGGATGTTAAGAAAACGACACGAACAGATATGCTTGCATTTAATTGATTTACTTTTCATTCGATTTAACTGTGAGGCAATGTATTGTATTGCATTATAATAGGTTATTGCTTATAAATATATATTTTTGTTTGATATGTGTTAAGGGTTTGAAAATGGAGATGCGAATGTTTGGCAAAAATAAAAAGTTTCACAAAAAAAAGAACGACACTAACTGTTTTCCACTGTAAAAAGGCCAGCGAGAAGGATGTGATGTCAACAGTGGTTCTAATCCGTGTCTTTAGCCACAAACCTGACACAGTGGTTAAAGTGCTTAAGAACGAGCAGGAGAAAGAGAAAACATTGAAGTCAGCAGAGTGGGAAGTGACCAGTGGCTGAGATTTGCATCTGATGTGCAGGTATATGCAAAGAGAGAGTAGGATTGATGCAGAGGCAAATGGGAGCATGTGGACACGCAGTAATATACAGGCAGCAAGTGGGAGGCTGGTATTGATAGCAGCAATGCCGCATAACTACACAGAGAGCTTACAGCTATTTCACACAGTCGCTGGTACACACCGCAGACTGATTGCGAAGTGCAGATAAGCAACAGGTTTGCTGCTTGTAGTTCATTACGCTTGTAGTTCATTACTTTGCAAGAAAAATATTCGTACAAGGGAAGGGATGCCACCTAAATTCTTGAAGCCCAATTCCGTTTTTATAAGAGATTTTTTTGACCCGTCTCCGATACTCTTAAGACCAAAACTGAAGAAAGGTCATTTACCTCCGTCACTTATCTTTTAAACAGACCGCAGAACTATCACGGGTAGTGAAATAACTGAAATGTTTATTTTTGTCAAATTTGTATTTAACATTATTAAATCAGTTGTTTAGCAAATGGTTCCTTTCGTAAATAAATATGTTGTACAAGCGATTTGTCCAAATATAATGTGGTAATAGTTTGCATATTTCAACATGCACAAGAGAGTACCGGAACTATTTTCCCACTTCAAGCACTGGCCCTTTTCATACAGAGATTTTGGATAATGGGGGCGTAATGTGTGCCTGGATTTGTTCCTCTGTGTGCATATACACATAAAGACACGTGACATTAGGCTACTGTAATGCAATGTTATTTTTTTAATCGTGAACGTAACGGTCACTGTAAAGGAATTTCCTTTGTGGTGTTTTTAGGTGGCTTAAAAGTGCGGTTTGGTTTTATTACAACTTTTCTTCTATTATTAGTGCCAAAAACATCTAAATTAGCTCTGTTGATGGTTTATTATTATGCAGCATTTGTTGTTTACTAAATGTTTATTAAATGCAGAACAACGACCAACAATAAGAAAAAAAGGTAGACTTCCTTTTTCCTTTAATACGTTCAGCCAGCTTATGCTACAAATAAGAAAAATATAAATATGAAAATAAATAAATAAAAGCAAAATGTGTATGCGTCTGTAGTGCAAATTAAAACGGAACGCAGCGGAAAGGCATTAATGATGTACGACTCGCATTGACGGGTGAATATCCGATCTGCCTTTACATGACAGTCACATTGCCACATATCGGATTTATTTCCACATTGGAATGAGGCCTGAAACCGATCTCGAAATATCCGTATGTATGCGTTTTTTCCTGTTTACACGGTCATGGAACACATCCGATCTGTGTCTCATAAGAGCAAAAAAATCGGAATTGGGTCACATTACACTGTTAGTGTAAAAAGCCCCTTGGACTCTGTCTACACTTGTTTTCATTTTCAAAACGCTCTTTGTCCACACAAGCGTTTTCAAGCGTTTCCCAAACGCTGCCCATCCACACTGTAACGCCTAAAAACACTTCCATCCATGTACTGCACTGATTAAAACCTAAGACACGTCAGCATGTGTCATTTCTGTCAGGTGCTTATTTACTGTTTTATTTCTGCATTATTATGTCGCGGCAATGCGGAGCAAAGACACAGTTTTTTAAAATAGACAGACATCCTCCAGAGAGAAAAAGATGCATTTAATGCAATAGTGTGGATAGGGTCTTACATTACTGCTCAAAAGTAAGGGTCACTTCACCCCCGCCAGCCTTTTTAAATGAAGTTTTCACAAAGCTTTCATTAGCCTAGAATATTTTCTTCTAAGAATATATGAACATACAATATATCAAATGTGCAAAGAGAGCCTCTGGTTTTATTTTATATTCAGTCGTTCCTTTTTTATCTCTTCCCAAATGTAGGAGGGTTTCCTCACAAACACAACCTTCTGAACAAAAGAATTGTGTTCTTGACAGATTCAGAATGATGATCAAATAGAAAGCATTTACTTGTCTTCAGAATGAGTACAACATCTACAGATCCAAAAACGTGTAACCACACTCCCTGTATTACAGTGAAAAAATGAATAGTCTGTCATAAATAATGGAAAAACTCATTAATGACGGGGAAAGAGTTAACTGAAAAGTTTCTCATGATCTTAAAAATGTTTCTATTTGAAGAATGCTTGCATGCAGGGGCAGAGCTAGAGGAGGCCAAAGGAGGCTAAAGCCCCAGATATTTTCAGTAAAGCCCTGAATGTTTTTATTACCATGCCATGTACAAATCACTAAGGAGCCGTTTACATTTTGCATTTTTTGGCGTGCACGGTACATGTTATTTTAAATGTATATGCACGACAATCGCTCAAATAGAGAGCAATGCAATCATGGTGTGCATGTGATGCGACGTGCTATCTAGTCCTGGAACATCGGTGCTAAAAATCCATTTATCCTTTGACTGAACCTTCACGATGAGCACAATTCATGGTGACTACGCATTTTCAGATACAAAATGTGTATTCTGACACATACATTATATGGATGTCTCTGGGTTAGGCCCTGACTGTCTAGTCACCTTAGAACCGTCCCCACTAAAGTGTTTGAAAATATTTCTGTTGACAAAAAAGTTTATAGTCATTTTTCATTAAAGACTAACATTTTTTATAGAAAGGATCTCAGGAGGAGACATAATGGCAAGAAAACATTTACATATTCGAGGCAAAAGGTGACTACACTGACGATGCTAAAATATAATGTAATGTTTATTTATTTATTTATCTTGTTACAAAAAAAATCCCATATTTTTAACAGCGTTTACTATTATTCTAAAATGTTATATGTGTGTGGGGGGGATTACTAAAGAATAAGTCAACTGTTATACTACAGCGCACATTTGTGCCCATTATCATTTATTTATTTTTGGTCATTTTATTCGAAAATTTCACAAGAATATGCTGTTCAGTATAGCACACACATTATGTTGGTGTGAAAGTAAATCCCACTACATCATGTGCCATCAGGCAGGTTATCACATCTAAATGTGCAGTAGATGATTTGTTCTGTGGTTTACATCAACAGCTTCCTGACCGACTACTCAGAGTTTCTGTAATGGGTCTCAAACCCTCTCAGCTGTTGCCTGAGGGAAAAGGAAGAAAGATTATAGATATGTTGTGAATAATTAATCTTAAAACAGGCCTGCTTTGTCTTTTCTTTCCTCGCTTCTCTCATGGGGTGGTTTTCACACACGCAACACTATACAAGGTTTGATGTCCTGAGGATTTTATGGAAGTAATTAAATTAGCATTAGCACGGTTTCGTTTATGCAGTCACGAGGCTTCTCAAAGCGATCTGAACAAGAGCATCTTCCTCTGTGTCACACTGTTACTCTAAGTAATCTCCACTTCAGACGCAAACCGTCTGTTCACTTCCCATCTGATGCATACGGTACACAAAACTGGAAAATACCTTGTCAGTCTATTGAGCCTCGATTCGATTGGCTGATCCGATTAGAAGAACTTATAATTTCTGTAAGGAAAAGCTGGGTTTGTAATGTACTGTTTTGTAGTTTCTTTTGGTTTGATAACCCCGCCTTCCAGCACACAAAAATGTATCACTCTCGAGACGGCTTTTCCTGTCTAGGTGGGCGGTACTTGGCCTGTTTAAACTGCAAAATGCACCGCAGACCTTTTGTCTTTAAGGTGAATGTCTGGCTACATAAGTCTGATCTCAGGCAGGTTTTATGATGATATAAACTGGGCAATGAGTGAAAAGATGATAGACCGAAAGAAACCAATCTAAATTAGGCCTGCAACATAAAAAATAAGGCCTAAAATGATGTCCAAGTTTGCACACCTCACATCTTTGCTCTTTGCTCTTTATTCAAATATCTTATTTAAGGGAAGTCAAGTGTTTAGTATGCATTAAAGGTCCAGTGTGTGCAATTTAGTGGCATCTAGTGGTGAGGTTTGGTGAGTTCAGCAACCAATGGCTCACTCCACCCCTCCCTTTCAAAGCACTACGATAGCTGTCACAGGACTAAAATGTCTTCACCTTTTCACTTCTTTGCCGAAGGAGATAAAGTATTTACAAAACACGCTCCGTAAAGAAGTTTGTCCGTTTAGGGCTACTGTAGAAACAACCGGGCGAATTCCTTGTATGTAGATAGAAATAGCTCATTCTAAGGTATAAAAACGTAACGCTTTATTATGGTCTATATAAACCTCTCAAGTAGTTATGTATATTATAATGCATTTTTGTCAATAGATTCTCCATAAAATACACATTCGACCTCTAAGAGCAAATATTGTACAAATATGAAACAAACTGTACATCAAAATAATCAAAATATCACAGACCCAATCACAATGGTTTGAAATAGCTAAATGATTTGAATATTTTTCAAGTCAAAATGTCAGGTAGATATGGATGGAGACTGATGAAACACAGAGAGTCATCCTTTCTTGCACCAGAAAGAATACAAAACAGCTTAAAATATTGTCTGTAATTCATATGTAATTCACACTGTATGATTTTGCCATAAAGGCTATATAAAAAACCCTCTCTTTCTCTCAACCGGTATTGGTCTAGCTTTTGTTGAAACTAGTATTAGCACATATTGGATTATTGCTCCTGCATGATATCGCATATTGCTCCATGAACTCTCTGTAAGTGGCTTTGGATAAAAGCGTCTGCTAAATGTAAAATGAAATAAAGCTAAATATTATAAGATAACACTACTTAAAATGTACGTTTTTTCAAATAAACTAGTTTGTTGTAAAAATGTATTTACTTCAGGGTGTCCAGGGTGGTGTTGGTTCAAACAAGGTCAGTATCATCCTTAAAAAGCACTGTCTGACTGATATTAGACTTCCATTTGTTATTGTTGAGCCTGTGAGGGTAATTCTCTGATAACAGAGTCAAATATATGGCAAGAAAAATATACAGTCAATGTCATAAACCTTAGCTGAAGCCTCATTTACCATTGAAGCCATAAAGATTTAAGCTTACTGGAGCATAACATTGAAACCATGACACTAATCATGAGAACATGTGGTTGGCATAGATGCATGTTGTACGGGGAAAGGTTTGTTTTTGTCAGAAGTGCAAAATCATTTTCTCTTCCTGGATCGTCTGTCATACAGGAAGGCAAACACATTTTTAAAAGATGTTTGGATAAAAATGCTTATGGGCATGTTGTTATATGCAACAGAGGCTGTTTTTTGGTTCCTTGCATTTCATCACGGAAGTCAAGGGCTTCCTGAGCTGCAAGCTTGAGAGTCTGTCCTTAAAACAGAGAAAAACACCTTCTGTTGTCTCGCTCGAGCTGTCACAAAGATGCTTGTGAATATATGAATCATCAATGACAATAAAATGGTCGCATTCCCCTACAAACGTGACCTTTTGAAGAAAGCAAGAGGAGACAATTCCCTCAGGGTCTGTTTTCACAATTTGAAACACACGATGGGAAGATTAACTCCCAAGGCTTCCCCTTGACCTTTCTGAAGAGACCGACGAATTCCCAACACAAGATCGAACAAGCCTTGAAATATTGTCTCACGTAAAGATGTTCCTCTGAAACTGTGGATCTATCTGCTTTATTCACTTGTGTTTTTCTCTTGTTGTGGCCCTCTTTTCTGAAGAATTCACTTGTTAAGGTCAGCATGAAACAGCATTCACAACCCATTTTGCTTTTATAATATGAAGCAGTCAAATAGAATAGAAAGTGTAGGGAGTGCGTGATTGTATCTCTGAGGAATTGATTGGGTTGTGAAAATGAATACGGATTGATTGGATGGGGAATGGACTGAATCATGATCAGGAATAGCTGCGGATATGAATCATGCACAATAAAAAAACACAGATAAAATAAATAAAAAAAACACTTCTTCAAGTCCGTTTAGGGAAGTCGTGGTACTCAGCAGCCATGTTTTCAACACCTCCCATGCAAGACTAAAGTCATATCTACTTTAAAGATGGAAAACAGATATCTCTAATATTCTAACCAACAATAAAACCTGACATTACCGGTACCAAAACTTTTGTTTCTTAAAGGGATATTTCCCATCCGCGTTTGTCACCGGAACTTACGCCTGCGTAATTTATTATAAATTATTTGTCGTCCACTTCATTATGCTTTTATTCATCTGCCCTCATAAAACTATTTCAAAACTTAAAGGGGTCATATTGGATGGCTAAAACGAGTATTAGAGTGTGTATTGGGTGAAACACAGTTTGTTTACGCGGATTATGGTTAAAAAAAACATTAGTTTTCACATTCCGTGCATTAGTGTTGCTCCCCTGTGCCCCGCCTTTCTGAAACAAGTAGATATTTAACAAAGCTAATTGTGGTGAAAAGCGCTGTGTGTTCTGATTGGCCAGCTACCCAGTGCATTGTAATTGGCCGAATACCTCAAGCATGTGGCGGAAATGTAACACCCCTTACAATATTCAGAACATCAGCATTCAAAGCATATTGATAGCTGACAATGTCACCGGTACCGTTTGAGTTCAAGCCCGAATATGATCCAGAAAATGTATTTGACCAATCAGATTAATCTACTTTCCCAGCGCTAATCTGCCAACAGAGCATAACAGATCGGTAAGGTTTTATTTTTAAAAACTATTAGGTTTAACAATTGCTGTGTCTCGACGTAATGCGACAAAGTCAATAAAACCTCTTTTGAAAGACCCAACATGGTCAATTTGTAATGAAACACACAGCGTCTCCACGATATGGCGGCAGCAACAACAACTCTACAGATGGAATAGACACGCCTTCTTTCTTTGCGTATACATTTTGGGCGGTGTTCTACAACGCTTCTCATGAACTGACGTAGAAATGTGGGGGTGTGTTTAAACAAGCATTTTAGGCAGGATTGGGTGAGTCACCGCTTTTAAATAAAACATCTCTTTTGGTTTGAGACTTGAAAATTAATAAAAGCAACCAAAATGCTAAAGCTTGAAAACACTGGCGATGCCAGTCTATTTAATAAACAGTAGTACTGAAGTACCAGTGTTTGGTCTCTAAATAAATATGTGTTTAAACAAGTCAAAGATTTAGTGAGTCATTCATAAAGAATATATCATCTGTTTTGAACAAATTGGTTGGATGATTCACTGACTTCGTAAACAATTGCTATCACCTATTAGCCATTTGAGTCTCACATTCAAAAGTGAGCATAACATTTCATTTTTTCAAACATTGCACATTGAATTTCGCCTGCTTTTTCTTTACCAAAATTATTCCAGGTCTTCAAAAAAGCACTGTCTGAACTCAATGTCTGTCTGCCCTTATTTGTAACTGCATTTGCAGCGTTACGACACAATAGAGGAGATGTTTCATTTCAAGCACAGTGAGGCGCTGAAGAGTTGCAGTACAAGAGCTATATTAGAAGCTGTATTTCACGGCATTTTGGGAGAATATTGTTTCTTTTACACTTACATGCGTCAAATTTCTTAAAAAGGTTTATGAAATTAATTTGGCATTCATCCCTGTGTTAATATGTGCAGATGGCTTGCTGAATCAGTGTTATACTGTACATAGCACAGCAGGTTCACACATTGTGACAGAATGACTCACAGACAAATGACGTAGCCTGTTAGCTGTCGTTCCGTATACGGGACACCTAAGTTTGCGTCAATATTGTGCATGTAATTTCTAATTGAATCATGACGAACTATATATCATTGGAAAGGTCTAAGGCTCTAGAATACAGATTCCTTTGGGGTTTTTGAAAATAATTTATGTAGGGAGATGTATTATTTTTTATAAAGAGTCTGCTTAGATTTTTGTTATCCTTTTGCGACGCATATTTTTAAAATGTATTTCTTGATCAAATAAAAACAAACTTTTTGAATGTATTTTTTATAGTGGTGGGCATAGATTAATTTTTTTAATCTAGATTAATCTAGATTAATCTTGGAATTAATCTAGATTAATCTAGATTAAAATGGCTCATTTGAATTCTGCCGAAGGCATTCAGAATATGTGTGCTACCCAAATAATGACTAAAAGTAAGTCTTTGAGAACGGGTTTCTCAAGCCAGGTGGCGCCTTAGATCAAGGGCTCATCTCCTGTTTCCAAAATGCATCTCAAACTGCTTGAGAAAGCTGTTCTACTATGAAAATTGGTGATGAAAATTAAATTATGTTCAATAAGATGAACTTGTGTTTACTTCCGCATTAGCTAAGGGATGATTTGCGTTTAGGTGGTACTTGAGACTGGAAGAGCTCCTACAGTACATTTACATTTAGTCATTTAGCAGACAAAAGCGACTTACAAAGAGTTAGGGAGCAACAAGCGATATGTAATACAGGAGCCATAATGCATTAGATCTCAATACAACATTACTGGTTTCAACTAAAGCTAGACCTGTTGAGAGAAAGTGTTTTTTTAAACCACTTCTGCATTGCACAAGGTGCAAACAAGTCGAGGTTTCCATTGGGAAGCTTCTTAAAAATTAATTTTCCCTGAAGCAAACCCGGCGGCTTCATAGCTGCATCCATGTTAGCACGTCACGTTTGATGCGGTAATTTCACAGTAACGTTATGTTGTGTTCAGACCAAACGCGAATGGCGTGTCAAGAGCGAGTGACTTATATGTTAATGCAAAGAGGCAATAGACCTACTTGCTGCGCGAATCGCGCGAATGAAGCCCTGATATGAGATGATGAGGCGGCTTCTGCTTCCGCGAATCACGTGAATCACGCGAGTTGAAAAATCTCGTTCTCGCCCCGTACAGTGCAGTTAAGCTGGTATACATCCGCGCTAAAATATCAAGGTGAAAGTCATCATAGCTTGCGTAGTATAGACCCAGCTCCCAACCCAACTTTGAGAATAGATTAACGGCGACATTTTTTTTATCGCGCGATAAGAGTCTCACTGCGTTAACGGCGTTAACGGCGTTAACGGCCCACCACTAATTTTTTACAATAAACCTAACAACATACCTTTAATTTTTGCAAATTGTCCGCGGTTAGAAGCACATCACTTTATTGACATCCTTAAGGCAAACTTGTTTTTAATAAAATGAAAAAGTTCATATTGATTTCACTGGGGCTTTAAAGGAACAGTAGGCCTACACATGCTTGTTTTTACAAAATAGGGATGTCACCACCTCTACCACATTTTGAACCAGCAAAAGCCCTGGAATCACCACAACATGGCACAGCATTGTGAAAACACTAGGTCTCGCGATACTTCGGCTGGCAAAGTATTGTAAAACTCTACTCCACACCACTGGTCAGACAAACAGATGCCAAATTCAAGCCATTGGTGCCATGTTGGGTTTATAGTGATGCTCAAACAAACAGACCAATGTTATGATAGCGCAGTGTTTACACTCGCTACGGACATCAAGCTAACAATGACTACTAACAGCTTCCTCTGGACCTAACGCTTCATCTTTAAGTAACTCTTGGTAGTAAATACAGTAATAGTACGATCCACGTTGTTCATTAGGTTGTTTTGACAATTTTAACTATGTTTTGCCATCATACACTTAGTATTTGCCAAACCACTTTGAGGCACATTATCAAACTTCAAGACAAAGCTGAACTATTCAGACACAGACTTGTCCGTGAGGAACACTTTATATAATACTGCGGTCAGAGGGGAGACAAATCGAACCCAGTGATGTTCAGCCTCCCTAGAAGCAATGCTGGGGCGAGATGTGACGTCTTCACGATGCATAACCATGAAGAGACGTATTATCACATAAAGACATTAAATGATAGAGAAACGCCCGTGGAGGGTTTAAAATAACCAGAGATGCCCAAAGGCTGTTGTTTATGTCTCGAGTTCCTCCGGATGTCCATTTTAGCACTTTCAATGTTTATATTGTTCGTGCCTCCGTTTGCGGATGCTTATTCAAGGCACCTAAGGCGAAGGACCCAGTGTGATTCTCCTAACACTTAAGAATGAGTTACAAGCAAGTTCTCACAACACCAGTGTGAGACCACCAGAACGGCTCCAGAACACACAAGGTACCAAAGTTGAGATGCTTGTTGACTTTTCAATGCAAAAAACATGCGGAAAGGCCTGAGACAGAACAAAGCGAACAAGACACGTGTGTTATGGGGTGTGCTAACTCTTCTCTCTGCTCATGTGCACACGCAGAAACACAACCGAAATGTTTCACTTCCTGCCTGACGCACATTGACTACGTTTGCTCTTTTATGTGTGGATAAAGGAGAAAAATTCACATGCAACGTTGAACAACCGAAAATGACTACAAGCGTTTTCCTTTGATCTCATTCCAGGTTCACCAATAAACTTTGCTTATGTCAGGTACCAGGCAAATATGATGGGACGATGGGACACAAAGGAAGCTTTTCTTCACCATTGCACAGAGAAGACTCGTAAACGATTCCTTTCTTAACCGCATCGTTTCTTATGACCGGTGACATGAGGATAAATTAGACGGGAGCTCACAGGAAATTATATGATTCGATTTAAATTAATAGGGACTTTTGATGGCCCTAACAAACCCGCAACCCTCAGTATTAAACTGTTATGGACATGAGCGATTCTTTAACTCCTATGGCTTGTCAGGTGATCTTCGCCTTCAGGATTATGTAAAAATATCATGGCTTTTTGTTAAAGGAGAGACCTGTACCATTTCACAGGGACCAGAAAATCATCGGCATGTGGAAGTGAGGCGCTTTTCTTCACAGAGGTCAATACGTAAACGCCCTAGAAATGCCCTAGCAACCCTAACGGAAGCTCTGTGTTCATGAAATATGATGTAAACGCATCCCAGAGAATGGAATAAAATATATACAGCATAAATAGGGATGTCAAATCGATAAATAGAATCCAAATAAATGTTTATATACAGTATGTGTGTGCCGTGTATATGTATACATAAACGAACACATATTCTTGTGCATATTTACATAAATATATATAAACTTACATTTAAATATAATATACATTATGTATGAAAATAAATACATGTTGCTCATATTTCTTAATTTATGTTTGTGTATTTAAATATATTTATTATATTTATTAAATATAATCGTTTGTTAACGCAATGTGTATACACGATTTAAGGTTCAAAATGCTGTATTTTCCATATACCGTGCATGTTTGTATCTCCTCTTTGCCCCGCCTCTCTGAAACGCGCAGATTTCTACAAAACTCTTCGCTCTGAAAAGCGAGATGTGCTATGTTTGGTCAGTTAACCAGTGCGTAGTGATTGGTCGAAAACTGCAAGCGTATGACGGAAATGTTACACCTCTTACCATATTTGGAACATCAGGTTCCAAAGCAACTGTACTGACAGGTACACCCACCTTACTTGTGTGTACATTAGGGCGATCTTAGTCAAATCATACCACGAACTGACGCAGATTTGTGGAGGTGTGGTTACACAAGGTGTTTCAGGCAGGTCTGGGTGAGCATTCGCTTTTAGAAAGAAAGGATCTTTGTTCCGACACTTTCATTTTTGTAATTTTAAGTGTCTTATACATGCATGTGCAACTTATAACACACCAACGACAAAGAAAAACACATATTCGTGCCAAATGACCCCATTAATAATTTAACAAACAAAAATGAGTTCTGTGTGAGATGGAGGGAAATATCACAACAGCCTGGTATTGCACACAATCAGTTAGGAAGTTAAGAGTGATTGTGTAACACCATAAGACTCTTTCACAACCGTTCTGCAACAACATTTCTCTACTCGCTTATATTACAAACTCCAAAGTGACAGATGATCAATATCATGACTTTTTATCAATCATAACACAGTATTTGTTAGTTCTCATCTCTGGCGCCTGACAGTACGTGGGGGGGGGGTAGTGCTGAGGACTGGGGGTTGAGCGTGCAGTGCACATTGCAACAGCAGATTTGGTAGGAACAACTATGTGATTTCTAAACTCATTCAGCAAGTTCCCTCTCTCACACACACAAACATGACTAGAAATCTACAATGTTCATAAATTAATTCTTTCGATGCATTCACAAAAAATTATCTTGGTTTAATGTCCTCGCATGTAAAAATCGCATGCTTTTGCTCCTAAGAAGGTAAGGCAAATAAAATCGAAAAAACGACAGTCAACTTCCTCTTTCTTGCCCCAGCCACAATTTCCTCTCCGTTAGAACAGCCACATTCTAACCCTGTGCTGCTTTGTTGCTGACAGAGACATAAAGATACATACCAACCTCCGTGCCATCTTTAATCATGATAACTACTCTGAAACTATATATACAGTGTAACTCCTACACCGATTGCAATAATCTGAGGTGAGAGACTGCTGATAACTCCCGACTGCCAAAACAGTGACGCCACACCAACAATGCCATTATTTCCAGTAATCAGAGTAAAGTACTTAATCACAGTATCATGTTTACATGACATGAGAACATCTTTTTAATCCCACTTACATGAAAGTTTAAAAAAAATTTGATTATTTTCTATAATACACGGCACAGACGATGATCTCAGATAAAGTAGGTGTGTGTTACTGGCTATAGTTTTAAAGGGGTCATTTGGCACGAATACGGGTTTTTCTGTGTCGTTGGTGTGCTATTAGTTGCACATGCATGTATTAGAAATGTAAAATTGCTAAAATGAAAGTGTCGTAACAACTGATGCATACTATCTAAAAGCGAATGCTCACCCAGACATGTCTGAAACGCTTCGTGTAACCAAACCCCCACAAATCTACATTGATTTGTGGTATGATTTGACTGAGATCGCCGACATGTATACACAAGTAAGGTAGGTGTACCTGTCAGTATTATTCCTTTGAAACCTGATATTCATATATGGTAAGCAGCATTACATTTCCGTCACATGCTTGTAGTAATCGACCAATCACTACACACTGGTTAACTGGCCAATCATAGCACACCTCACAACAAACCATAATATTAGTTTTAGCCGTGTCATTTGACCCCATTATGAATATAGACCACAGTGTTTCTCTATAAGGATAAGCAGCAGACACTGCTGACAGCGAGTTGAGTTGACGGTAAAACTTCAGACTGTCATGCTTACCATGAATTTGCGCTTAAAGGCTAAAATACACTAAAAGACTACAGGATTTTCAGTCTAGAGAAAAGTCTGTGCCATTCTGCAGATTTGATCAGTTAGTGTGTTTCTATCTGAAACTTTCAAGAAGTCTAAAAAAAGTTACAAAAAGTTTCTATCTGAAACTTTCAGCAAGTGTATGATGTCTGGTTTAAAAAAGTCTGTTCCGATTTTAAAAGTGTTATAGTTTATTCCAGCCATAAGGCGCACATGCACACCTTGGTCAGAGCATCATAAATGATTTTAAGGTGTTTACATGCCTTCTAATTGCGTACACCAAATATGTACTTTTATTATGCTAAAATATGATTTTATTTGCATTAATTCGATCGAATTATTGCGTTTACATACGGTAAAGTGTAATCGCAATAATGCCAAAATCCTATTATAATCGTATTATCAGGGTGCATGTAAATGTAGTCAATGAAACAATGATTACTTCATGCACCTAAATATGCAAGTAACAGCATTTGCAAGTGATGTCACAAGAATAACCCTGGATTAAATAATCACTGGGACAGTGTTGCCACACTCACAAATGTAAGTGTAAGACTCCAGATCCACCGAGGCGCTTTTACGCAGTTCAAAACGGCTTGCGCTGGATGCGCGTTGGTTCCTATGATACGCCGAGCGTGAAAAACACGCTGACCAATAAACCTGCGGAAAAGAGAGCCTGCTGCTAGGAAACACACCGTACGACGGCAGAAATGCCTCGGTGGAAACAGCCCCTAAATCTCTGGGATCTTAAAATCTCTTATAATCCTAAAATAACAGTCAAGTATCACTTCCAACACAAGCCAAAGGCCACTAAAAAGTCTCTTCTCAAGCCTCTCAATTTGAACCATCAGATACCAAATGTGAAAATTCTTAAACTTACAGTACAATATTGAATAGACAGTGGAGCAAAACATATTTTTTTGTGTGTGACTGATATACCACCACATTTGTGATGCAAGCGTGATGTGTACCTAAGGTTTGACGTAACTCCTCGCAAAGGCTTATATGAGGGAACTGAAGCATCTGTTTCCATTTCTTGCTCTTGCCTTTCCTGTTCCCGCCACCTCCTGTGAAGAAACCAAAGAAGATCATATTAGAGACAGAAAAAGTGGGCAGGCTCTGAAAAACTATTAGACTAGCATCCTAACACAGGTGAGATTTGGAGGACAAATCGTAAAATTAAATGAAGCACAGAAACTAAATACATATAACATATATAAATAACATACTAGACATATATCTGGTAATAGTAAGCATCGCTGTGTATTATTCTCTGCTAAGGGTGTAAAAATATATAGAAGTATTGCATATCGGCATACAAAAACATTAAGATAAATCATAAAGTTATGGCAATGTATTTTTGAATTAAATATATGTTTGAATTCAGTTTTTTTTCTATTAATTTACATAAGAATTGATGAATTAAACCTTGATTGTTGTCAATTCTAAAAATAAAAAATAAACTTTTGTAACTGTTTTGGGGAAACCGTGTCAGTTTCTTATCATTTTTTTCAAATATTGTGATGCAGTCGCAATTGTAAACACAGTATAGTGTATCGAATCTTGAGCTGAGCCTACCGTTAGACCCCTTTTCTTTTCTTTACTTTATTGGCCTAAACATTTGACTCTACATAACTTTTTGAAGAATTAAAATCAAGTTATTGCAAACCATTGTGATATGCATACTGCAATACGCACGAGAATAAAATAGAGCCTTTATTGTCATTGTAGAGCTCTTTATAGCACTATCTATCAAAACTATGAGTGTTGCTCATGTAAGTCTAAAAAAATATATAACAATACACAAATAAATTAAAATGAAAAAAAAAAGAGTGGAACATTTTCAAGGAAGATAAAATTGTGAACAGACTTAATTTACAGGGGCAGTTTACTATAGAAGCCTTTGGTGAGTATGTAGGGTATTTGCGATATTTAGACATATATTTTGACAGCCCTATTTTTTATGCAAAAAAACAATTCTAGCGAAACAATTACAGCGATATTTTAGAGGCAAAACAAAACGCCCAAAATCGATGCATCCATTGATCAAATCACGTTTTGGAGCTTCAAAAAATTGCCCCCAATTCACTTCCATTCTTCCGCTTGGAAGAAAATGTTATGTATTATAACTCCGACTGCATTATTCTTCAAAAAGAAAGTCATATTCAGTCAGGATTCCTTGAGGGTGAGTAAAACATGGGTAAATTTGGTTTTGCCTCGGAAACATCCCTTTAAGTACTGCTCAAACTTTCTTGTTGATGCAAATATAGCGGAATTGCGCAACACTTTACCCAAGACTTGTTTTTTTCTGAAGTGAGGGTGAACACAACCAGTATGCAGACTACACAGATTTTAAAAGACGTGCAGTCTAAACCAACATTAACTGGAATGTATTCAATGGTTACTCTGTTAAGTCACCTCTTTGAACATGAAATTATGTACAACATTTACCTAAAAACCTTTGACGTGATGTCATGTTTTTAGTGATACAAATTTGAATACACACACAATATAAAACACTTCTCAATTTTTGGACCAACCCAACATGACAACATATGCGTTGTAGAAGGACTATCTGTTTGACAAGGAGTCTCATTTCCGAAAAAGCAAACTAATATGATCCTCCAGGTAATATCTAGTGCATTTCAGCGTACTGTTACCCTCCTAGTGTAGGCACCCTGGATTGATTTCAGAACAAGAATCAAGCCAATGCTACGAGAATCTCCTGCTGGCCTGTGTCCATCCGGGCGAACGTCATTAGGGAGGCTCCGGCTACCCGGGTAGAATGACTGGTCCAGGTGCTGGACCCAACACGCTTGTCAACAGAGAAAGGTCATGAGGCGATGCTGTATGCGGGATATGTTCATCTGGAATGGAGGGGACGCTTGTGAAAGCAAAGTGTTTGCATTGTTGCTAGGTTATGAAGGGATTTAAGGAGTAAAATCTCCACTAATGGGATGGGATGGGGGGCGAAGGATGCGACGATTACAAACAGGTACGGCGAAGCTCGTGACCACTGATAAGAGCGTACACAACGCATACTTTTAAAACAAAGATACTGGATGAGTGCCGCTGAGAAACTCCATTACGTTACATACTCGAAAACCAACACAACAGAATTCTCATTTCGCAAGAATTTACTACATCAAGTCAAGGTTGAGAAACTATCTGCAAGCTAATTCCACACTTTGCAATTCAAAAATAAAAAAATGTAAATAAAATGTTCGCAGGAAAAAGATAATAGTGGCACTGATACAGGAAAACCCACGGCGTTATCATCGTTTGAAGTGGCCAGGATGCAAATGGTGTGTGAATGTATTGTTTATGCAGTCACAGCGTAGAGGTGAAAATGTTTTACTGTGTGCATAACTTATCCCCCGGCACAATAACCCAGCTGGTTTCATCAAATTCTCAAAATGAATGATTGAATATTAAATGGATCGATTGAGGTAATCACATTTTCTGTATGAGATTTTCAGAGTAATAGTGGAACAAGTCTTATAACTTAGGTTCACTGACAGGATAGTGACGGGAATAGATTGTTTACAATGAAGGTTTTCAAAGTTTAAGCATTACGGCAAGACCTGCATCTACCTGCGATCCTGGCAAACATGTAACGACATTCATTTTCATTCTACTTGTTACAGTCAAAACAATTGTTGGTGGTATTTAAGAGCAAGACTGAACTTGTATCTATATCTTTAAACTGTGATATGAATTGAGCATGTTAAACTGTTAAAGGTGTACATGACTTCTTCTCTTTTAATTTAATATATCACAATCTGAGTTATATAAAATGATATTCTGGCTCTCCCTAGCTTTGTAATATCATTAAATGGTGCCCAAGTTTTTGAAACTTCAAAAAGCGCATATGATCCATTCATCATAAAAGTAATCCTTTTGACTCTGAAGGGTTAATAAAAGTCTTCTGTGAAACAATACATTTGTGAGACAGAAAAAAGTAAATATTAAGTAGAGATGCACCATTACTACATCTCTCCACAAATAATTCACTGTGATTTCTACCGATGCGGATTCTCAAGATTGAATTAATATTTCGTGACTTTCTTTAAGGACTATTGATATTGAACTCGTGATGCATTTCTAATTTCAAGCTTATCTAGCGATGGTTATGTTCTGTAAGTAAGTTCAAATATTGCTACACTTTTATAACATTGAATTGTGTTGGTTCTTGCGAGAACCAATGAGGTTTGACGTTATCGGTGTATTGCCAACCTTACTGGGTTGTCCATATAACGGGATAACCAAGAATTAAGCACAAAAAGTATTTATCTTAATGTTGATTGTATGATGGATGGATTTTTGGAGCTTCAAAACTTAAGGGACCATTCTTGAGCATTACAACACCCGGATAAAAAAAAAAAACCTCTTATGGTGTTTCGTATATACACTTAGGTTGCCATGAGAGTAAAATCATTGTGTAACTGTTAAGATGCCGTTTTAAAAAAGGAAGAAACGGAATATTAAGCAATCAAAAATTACTAAACTGAAACTGCTGATGACAGGACAGCTTTCAAAATCATAAAAAGTCATCATGTGAACGATGGTTATATTCATTAGTATATGAAAGTTCTGCAGAGCCATCAAAACCGTGACCAGCAACACTGGAAAAACCACCAGTGGCATAAATTTGGGATTTCTCGACTAGTTTAATCTAGGACTATCTGTTTTAATCGGCCAATGAAATGATGCTGGGTCGTGTTTAAGAAACATGTAGGAAAATAATAATACTTTTTTGCAACATTACTTAGAAACGACACGCTTCACACTTATTACAATGAAAATGTGGCCATTTTAAAATACCCGTCAGAAATACACAAAGATGACTTTGTTTCTTCTGAAGAACACCAAAGAAGATACTTTAAAGAATGTTGCTGACCAAACAACGCCAAGACCCATTGACTTGCATTTGTTCATTCAAGTCCATTCAAGTTCAAATGGTTATCCCGTTGTTCTATTACCAACATTCTTCAAAATATCTCCTTTTATGTACTTAGACAAAGTCTAACAGGTTTAAAATGACAAGGGGGTTAGTAAATAATGACAGAATTTTCATTTTGGGGTGAACTTTCCCTCTTCATGTGCACCACAAAAACACAAACAATGTCACAATACTGATCATCCTACCTAGGTACCATTTTTGCCCATTCTAATATTACTTCACGTCAACACACTAGATTATGACTCACAAGACACTATTTGACTATGGTTATTATAACGGTGTGTTAATTCAGCGAGGTAGTGAATTCAGGCTCTTATCTTCTCGAGCACACATACAGTAATGACTGCTGTCAATACAACAGCACTCACTGTCAGTGCATTACAGTGTTAATCGCTTCTCCTTTAAATAGAAACTCAAAAACGTCGTAAAATCCAAACAGCCATTTGACCTAAACGCACATAGAGAGACAACGATGGCATTTATTTATTCACTTTGATTGACAGCTCCATCTCTATTGCTCAAGGTTAGGAGCGCAAGGCAGGCGACGAGAAACGCAGTATGACTTCACCAACGTTCAATTCTCACATTTGCGACGATTCAAATATAAATCAGCATCACATTTATCACACTGCATTGTTCTTGTCTTTTGGCCTAACTTCCTTTGGGGGAATACCCATTGCATCCAGACACATAGCGCTGCGTATCGAGAACGAAGCTGTCAAAAGTGACAATGTCATGTCTTACCTTCTCTCGCCTTTAACAAAACAGTGTTGGCCACGATATTCTCGAGCTCCATGTTTCCTGGGTTGCAGGCAGGCACCGCAGGCCCAACCTCGTCGCCGGGTTGGCAGTGTGTGTATGTATGTGTGTATCCTCCCCCGCTCCCCCCCACGGCGGAATATTATTAACCCTGAAAGACTCTCCGCTCTGCCGTTTTGCTCTTCTGATTCTCCGCCCAGAAGCTTCGGCCGTCCCTGCGACGATCACCGACATGTACTATGGAGAAGGTTTTGCTTATGAATATTAAGCACGTTCGCTGACGTTGCTTGGTAACCCAGAGCGAGCGTCCTCGTTTGGATGAAGCTAAACTCATGAATATTTATAAGGTGACGTCGACGTTCTGTAAAATTTAGACGCAGACGTCACGTGATCTTCCATCGCCATAGTAGGAATAATGCGGGGCACCAAGAAACAGGGACGTTTAATAGCTCATTTTTTTCTCTGATTGTTTTATGTATAATATTTTCCGATTGTTTTTCTTTGCTGTCACAATGACTACTTGAAATGTATTTAGTTTTAATTGTTGACTTTTAGTGCGTCATTTAATTAAAAAATAAATGATAACAATCAACGCAATGCTTCATTTAATAGATTAAATTCACGGATGTTTTGCAACAACCACCGTCGACCCAAGTTAAAATAACCAGCGATAAAATTGATCAAAACTTAGCGGACAGCTTCCTCTAGAGGTAACACGTGGAGCTTTGTTTTGTGAATAATTATTACTTCATATTTCAAAAGAATTTATAAGAATACAATAACTCAACCAGCAAATTAGCTATATAAAATAAGAATAATAAAGATTTTACTTAATTATGGTTAAAACGTTCTCGATTTTCTCGACATGTCCGTACCAGCAGGTGGCGATATTAAGTCGGCGTAAGCGTGTTTCGTCTTTAAAGCCAAAGAAGAAGTGGATAACATTTCCGCATTTCCTCGTGGTACAAAGCGGCGAAAGTGCTGTGTTATTGTGTATTATACAGTCATGGGCAAGCTCAAGAAATCTAGTCGCAACACATTTAATTACAATGTGAATAAAAAGAAGCTTAAGATTAAGTTGAAGAAAAAGGATAACCCGCATATTGAGTGGTAAGTATACCTAACGTCACCTACATTTAACTGTTGAGTTCTCTCTGAATAATTTTTGTTACTAACGTTACTTGATGTAACTAAAACACAGCTTTTCTGTTAAACCATCTTTTGTTGTTTACCTTGAATCTCTTTTAATTGGATGATTGTATATGGAGTTGTTTATTAATCTGATTGTCGTACGCGGTTGAAGTGCTCAGATCCGTAGAGCTTGGGATGACCAGAAAACAACGAAGCAAAATTTTGCAGACATGGGACTGTTTGTTGGGCAGAAGGGCATTCTTCCCATTAAAACTAAAAAGGCAAGTTTCATCTTTCATTTTCTACCGTGTTTTGTATTTGCACATCTCCTGCCTTATTATTCACAAGCTGTTTGTGTTTCATTGATGTTGCAGAACATGGAAGAAGAAGAACAACAACCAGTGGATTCAAATGTTCCATTGAAACCCTATGTCATTAAAGGTAAGTTCAAGTTTTGTTACATTAATTCTATTTTCACGACTCCGCTTTAACATTACAAATAATTTGGTGACTCCACACAGAACCAAATGTAAGCCAAATAATCTTTTTTTTAATGCATGTGGGCAGAAATATATACAGATCTATGTGTAATTTGTAAACATTTCTTTAATTTATAAAAATTCCATGCTCCTTATAACCCAAACTATTTTTTAAACATAACATAACATTTAACTTTTTTTTTTTAACTTGCTGTTCAATATAAGAATAGACTTGCAACCCACCAGTTGTGAAGCGCTGGTCTATAACTTTCATAAAACTAAAAAGCACCATATGATCTCATTGCAGCAATGGAAGAAGAGGCCAGTCAAAAAGTAAGCCAAAAATTAACATGCTCCAGAGATATGATTGAATATGTCCAGCATATGGTGAGGGAACACAACGAGAATTACAAGGTATGAGCTGATGCTGTACGTATTTATTACCAACATAAGTCACATATTATTCTACACGTGATGCTAACTGTTTTTTATGATCAATTCAGGCAATGGCAAGAGATGAGAAAAATTACTATCAGGATACACCAAAACAGATCAAACGGAAGGTGGATTTATACAAACGGTGTTATCCTAAGGAATATGATGCATTTGTTGCATCCCTACAGACACAGAAGTCAACATGATGCTTCAAGATGATGTCATCGGAGGATTTCGATTTTTTTTAACTTTTCAAATTGACACCCAAAATGTTATCGTACTGTACCGGGTGTCATATGACAAGTGTAAACAGATGGAGAGTAAACATTTTGAGTGTTTGTTTCTACTGTTGCCTAGTCAGAAACATGTTAATGTTTGACATTTTTCATTTGAATATCTAAATATTTCTGATCTATATAATATGAATTGGCATATTGTGTTGTCGTGAGAAATGCTGACGTATTAAAAAACACAGTTTATACATCAATCCGACATTTAGACTTTATGCATAGATAAAATTGAATTAAATATATCCAACAATAACGTAATATAATGCAAAATAAAAGCCACTTTCCATGAATAGGGACCCTGTTTGTGGAAAGTTCAAAGAAACCATTGTAGAGAGATTGTTTTTTATGAAAGCTCTATGTTACGTGCAGAATAACATTGGGCTACGAACAAGTTAAGAATTTCTAAGAAATCTGGACCCATTTTGCTGAGAATGTCGGTTACATTAAGTTAAATAACTGTCACGTTGATGTTTTCTCTTTAAATTGCTTTTCTGGAACTTTAAATGTATAAAAGTTCTGATTGTTAGAAAATTGCCATTGCAAATTGTCAAACCACGACAGAACAGTAAACAATTCACATCCACAATAAAACTACCATTTATTTCATTTATAGAACTCAAGAGGACTTACATTTTTTTTGCAAAAACCGAAACAAGATGAACTTAATACAATCCGTATTTTGTGTTAATAGCTCTTGCTGATGGTAATTAAAACCACTTCCATAACCAAACCATATTCAAGTAAAGAGGCCTTATTTTCTACAACTTCAAAACAATCCTATATTTGAAGCCCAAATCATTAGTTATGAAGACATTTGTGTAAAATTAATAATTTGAGAGAATCTCACAAAATGTCTGGATCATACAATATCACAAAATATCAGAAGAAATAATTTAAAATAATTATCAGCTTAAGTTCATTACAGCAAATATTGCCACGTATACCTGCAATTTACACAAATGCCAAGAACAATATAACAATGTAAATCTTTATACAAAATAAAAGATTTTGTCCCTGTACATTATTAAACATTCCTTGGAATTTCTATCATTTCAGCTTTTGTCAGGTACACCCAACTGCAAAGACAAGAACAACTAACTGTAATACACTAAATGACTTTGTTTCATGAAATACATTTCTACATTACATACTTAATATACTCTATATTACTGAATAAAATGATGTAAACAACAATAATAATGTGCTATTGGACACTAGCAGCAATAATGCCTGCAGCACAGTGCTTGTGATACGAAATACTTTCTCAACTCCTCGGATGATGTTACATGTCATGATAGTGCCTCTTCGTATGAGGCAAAAGCTCTGTAATGAAGGTCCGGCTGACCTAAAGAACCCTACACGGTTGTTTGGCTTTACACCAATGTCAGAAGCAGATCCTGTAACTTTTGGAGACTGCTGGTTTTGCTCAATCCGTCAGATCCTAGCAGGAAGATCTTCTTCTGATGGTCCACTGAGTTGAGAGACAGAGCCTCACGAAGCTCCGGGACGCTGCACACATTCGGTTTGTCCTATATGAGGGTGTGAAGGGTATTTTAGTCTGGATTGGCAATAAAAAACAAACCAGAACAAACAACAGGCTGTGATCTACCAGCTGTCATGTGATGTATCAAAGTCACCTGCTTGTTTCCCAGCACCACCACCGGAAGATCCATTCCTGCTTTTAATAATCGATGGAGCTCATCTTTGGCCTGAGGGAGTCGACCTCTATCAGAGGAGTCAACCACGTACACCAAGATGTGCGTTCTCTTTAGGTAGTCCTCCCAGTACTTTCTCAAATCCTCACCTCCTCCAACTGATGCGAGAAGATTGAATGATCTGCATTATTACTAGCATTAGACACAAATATAAGTCATATTTTCTAAGGCTGAAAAACGGGTGATATGGCAATAATTGAGTCATTGGCATTTAACAATATGTATTCCATGAGTAATGACAGAGCATGTGAGGAAGAGGGGGCTGAAACTGATGCATACTTTCCAGAAAGTCCAGCTGGCACGCAGGTGTGTGTAGGCTAATGAAGTTAAAGCCTCGCGTGGGTCGGCAGCACCTTCTCGCTCCGCTCAGCCCCTGCAGAACACTACTCTTACCAGCACCATCCAAACCGAGAACAAGCACCTGCTTCTCACTGCGCTCTTCCTGCTCCTAAACACACGAGCAAAATGAGTCTACACTCTTTAAGAGTTCTTTGCATTAAGGCACACCATTTTATGCTATCTCAAGGTTTCTAAAAGAACAGTTTTATTCTACATTTTAATAGTAACCTTTTTTGCGTTAGTAAAAAATAGTAAAATGCGTTCTTTATGCAACGATTCAGCTGCAGAAAGAGACCTTTAGTAACCTTTATTTTAAGAGTGTAGGGGGTGTACTAGGAATTTGCAGCTTTACTAAGAATAGCGGAATTTATTATGCAATTCCACGTAGCCTAAGCAGTTGGAGTCTTGCCATTATTATTTAATCAGAATGTTAAAATCTCGTTTTTAGTAATAAAAAGTGTTACGTTCATATCTTAAGCAGACTGATTATATGAAGAGTTTATTTGCAAAAAACATAAAACTCAAAAACTAACCAAAACTCATGTTTTTATATTACCTTATCATGATTTTCTTTTCTTTTAGTAATTATTTAAAACAACCCAACAACAGTTTGATTTATGTTAATTGGAATGCACAATAAAAATACAAGATTTAAACATATTTACATGGAATTATCTGTTTCTGCAAATAAATGTTTATCATATTAACTGTGTAATTTGTTCCCCAATACTGCTACTATTCTATATTTAATATAATATAAAATAGTATGTATTAATATAATTTAAATCAAACATACCTTTATACTTGTACATTGCTGAAGAAGAAACAATAAGTCATTTTAAACTGATTTGATTTGAAATCATATTTTTTGTTGATGCAGATGAATATTTAATGCTGGGATATTTTCAGTTGTAAATTAACCTATGCTGGGTTATTTTAACCCATTGTAAGGTGAAATAAAAACCATTTGCTGGGTCAATTTAACCCAATGGTTGGTTTCGTCCATTTTTAACCCAATGCTGCAGTGCGTTTTAAGAAATACATGAATACAGCATTAATACAAAACGTAGCCTATTTAATTTAGGAAGTAAAAGTTTATTTTTACATTTAAAAGTAAACTGTTGAACATTAAACTTATTTAATTTTTAATAATAGCCCACTACATGATTTCTGCAAGCATAAAGCAAATCCATATAAACGCACTGTACACCTGCAAGTGGACATGAGATGCTCTTCATTGTTGGAATGCATCGCCACCCTTCACTCACGCTCGACCTATAGGCAGTTCTGTTAACAGAGGAAGAACTTTCATGTTATACTGACCTCACTGATGGTGTAGTACTCTGACTCTAGGGTCCACATTCGCCTCTTGTAGAAGAGATTGAGGGTGAGGAACAGCGCGGTTCCCACCGCAGCCATCGCAGCGCTGAGCGCCACAGAGATATGACGCAGCACAACCATGAACGAGACTGAAATAAAATGATATTTCATGAGCGCGAGCTGATCGCAAGTGCACGTGATACGCCCCGGTTTGTTTTGAACAGCACGCGCCCCCCCACAGCCCGTGACAGCAAGGGAGGGGCGAGAGAGTGTCCTGTCCGGACACTTCCGAATACAAATGAAGGATGATGTTATTACTTTTATTAATATAATTAATATTAGTTCTGTTTAGTTCGTTTTCAAATCAAAAGAGAAACACTTTGGTGTTTTTATTGTTGTTTAGCCAACAATAAATGTGGTGTTATTCAATTTAAAGTTGTAATTACGAACGCAAATGCACATACATTGTCTAATATATATTGCAAACAGAAATATTAAAAAGTTCAAGTTAATTATATTTAAAAAGTTCAAGTTAGACTTTATCAAGTTCGCCGTTAGAGGGCGTTGTTAACTTCAGATTCGAGTGCAGCCTAATCCCCCATGTTGACAAATGGTCCCGTATGTGACAATTCTGTCATTTATATCAAATCTTTAAAACGGGTCTTTGATTCAGATTGAAATAACATTCGTGTGCAACAACATACAGACAACCAAGAAAAAAGCAAGATATAGATTATAAAGGTGAACGTCATAAAGCTCTTTATTGTCACTGCAAAGTATTTTTGTGATGGAATTATTAACGAATAAATCAATAAATCAATGGACATATAAATGAAACGGTTAAAGCTTTATTTTAATCAACGCTGAAGAAATCAAAATTACAAAAATAATAATCATGACGTTGCAGTGTGCGTATGTACGTGCGAATAAAACAAAAGCCTGCATTTAAATAATTCAGATATAAATAATGAAATTATAAAACTATACAAATGATTAAAATGGCAATGAATCGGGATTATTTGATATTTGAGAGGCAACCGCTACTAGAAGAATTACGGTTAGCACCTGTATGACGTGATCCATCCATTCCAGCCGCAGCATAGCGACCGAGCTTGACTACAGGGGAGAACCGCACACAGCCACTTAAAGCAAAAGACAACACTGGAAAACAAACGAGAAAGAAAGGAAAACCCCCACAAGAAAATTGCCGGTATGCTCCGGGCGTGATGGGAATACATCGACAAAACGCGAACAGCGGAGCGCGCTCGTGTGGAGGAGGAACTAACTGTTTACGTTGCCTATACAACGAGCTTTTGCGCTAACAGGCTAGCAGAGTTGTCGCTAAAACATGGTGGGACGACAAAAACTGTAGACGGGCACACGTATTCGCTGGTGTTTTATGTGACCGTGTATGCTGGGCATTAACTTATATTGACTTCTTTTGTGTTCGAACTTCATTTTAGGGATAATATAATTGATCTCAAACTTGAATTCTTTGTTGAAAACTCTCACGTACTACTTTCGAAAGGAGTTTTATTTAACTTTTCGCTCAAGATCTGTCTTGAAAACATGATCGACTGCTTTGATGATGCACAAGAAACGAGGAGTTTCTGATCATGAACACGACAGCTTTGGGAAAGTTACGAGGATTCAGAGCATCACACCCATCCCGTCCATTCATTTAGCGCTATTCGCCGGAGAAAACAATGGTGTAGGTTGCCTGTAGGAGTCGAATAGGAATTTTGGGACACGTTGGACTAACATGGAAATTATGGATTAAATCAGTGGGTATTGAATGGCACTTGGATTATGTGTTGGGTTTGAATTCGGACTGGTTCACGCAAAGCAACACATGGTTTGCTTTCCCATCAATTTAGAAGACTTACAGAGAACATTACATGGAGACTAGTTGGTCATGCCAAGGAAGGAGTTACCATTGCCAGAGGGTTGGGAAGAGGCCCGAGATTTTGACGGCAAAGTCTATTATATAGACCATATAAATCTAACCACCAGCTGGATTGACCCGAGGGATAGGTATGTGATGAGTACATAGAGGTCTGGGAATGCATACTCGCTGCTTACTCAGTATACAGATGCATACTATGTCTATTACTCATTGTTACAGCTGTTCTTTTATTTACAATTTCTTTATCTGGATCAATTTGGCCATTAAACAACTCACTCTGGTATTTCTTATGCGAACCTAAAGCATCCAAGCGCTATATTGTATCAGTGTTTTCATAATGTTGTCCTGAAACTCTTTATCAATGGCTCATTTACCACTTGGACTTTAACACAAAATCTGCGCAGGAATGCCTAAGATTATTAGAGAATGTTCAGGCTTCGCCGCCTCCGAGTTTGGCATGTTCATATTCCAAGAAGCAACGGTTAACAGGGTGTTTTCCTTTCGCTCTTTTGGCCTATCTGATTTTTACAGCGTGCACAGAAGTGGAAAGACGATAGCGATCGGACCGCATATTTTCCCCCTTTGTGTGGTGCAACAGGTTTGCCTGTAGCCAGGAAACCAAGATGGCAGAAAGTTGTAAACAAGTACCTAGGACGCATTCCTGAATGCCGTGCCATCAGCGTAGGCTGCAGATCCTTGCCACGGCTCAAGCTCTCAAATACCTTTCGCTGCGGGTCGAGGTGCACAACAGGTTCAAAGTGCACGACAGAGCCATGAATTTTTTAACAGGAATGATGAAATAGTTGTTTGAAGCCTGCTGCACGTGTTTACTCGTGGACGAAGCTAAGCCATTTTTGATTTCAAAATGTATTTTTTGTCCCACACAGAGTTGAGCAACACTGCATGGAAACAGACGCTTGTGCATAAGAGTATTACACGCTCACGTCTGGGTGGTTGGCTTCTCTTGCACAATGTGGCACTTCAAAGGCGCAGATTAAAAATGACAAATATTTCTAATCCTGACCCAAAACTGTCAGCGTAATCTCCCCCTCAACCCGTCTCCCAGCATGCGGCTCACACAGATGGCTGGGTTTCCACCGCAAGGCAACGGTTATATAGACAAGGTGTTACATAGACATAATGCTAGTGACTCTAATTTGGTAACAAGCTCCCATTTGACAGCTTTCCTCTGACACAGAATACACAGAGATGTGTTGTGTGCGGGCAACCTTATTGACTAAACAATCTTCTGGGTTTATACAGGTGTACTGAGAGTATAGTGTTTCAATGACTGTTTATTGTTGTCTGATGGTAATGATGTTTATGTAGTTGCTTTTCGGTTTTGGGAGCTTGTTTTGGTCATTTTCTTATGCATACTCCCATTATCCTGAAGGAATGTGTCCTTTGTGGCACTTACAGGCCTTGGTGAGAACAGACAAGTGAGCAGTGCTTTTTTCTGGGATAGTTCATCTACCATCGTTTATTGGACCTCATGTCTTTCAAAACCTGTATATGATTCTTTCATCTGTGGAACACAAGATGTCTCGGTTGTTTTGTGTTTATACAATTGAAGTCAATGGGGGTACCATGCTGTTAAGTTACCAGCATTCTTCGAAATATCTTTTTCCGTGTTTCATGTTCATGTGTCTATGTTCGCACATTTTATTTGCAATGTATTAACATAATTATAGAATGTTAATGATTCTTTTTTTCACAATATCTATTCAGAAAACGTGAATAATTCATTGATTTAGTAAAAGTATTATTTTGGCCAATACTGATAATCCTAAAAAGGCCAAATTTCCATGGTTTAGTTAACCTGCTGAATATGAACTATAATATATATATATATATATTGTTCATAACATAATGAACTGGTTTGTCATTACATGGTGCTGAGTTAAAACATTTATTAAAGTCATAACATTGGTTACAATAACAACCAAGTTTCAGGTTATGACATTTTCTATTTTCAGTATGACAATAACTCTGCTAAAAAAATCATGTTTTTTATTGTACATTCTAATTAATACAAGTCAAATTGGCCCATTTGGTATAGGGTTGTTGTGCTTAAACAAAAAACAAAGAAAATTCTGTCATCATCTACCCTCATGTTTTTCCACTTTTGTAAATTTCATTGTTCCACTTAATGCAAAGGAAGATTTTTGGAAAATGTTTTCAAGCAAACAGTTCTAGGGCATTTTTGACTTCCATAGTAGGGAAAAATCTACTGTGCCAAGTCAATGGTGACCCAGAACGGTTTAGTTTCCCACATTCTTCAAAATATCTCCTTTTGTGTTCAACAGAACAAAGGATTTTATACAGTTTCGGAATAATTTGAGGTTGCACTATCCCTGTTAATTAATAATAACTGACACAATAAAATGATTGATGCTTGAACAGGCATAGGCATTACCATTGAGATCATGCTTGAATTAGGTGTGCATTAGATTCCCTTATCTTTTGTTTATATTAACAAATGTTTAAACCTGTGTCAAACAACAGCACTTTGCAACGCAAGCGTTCTCGTGACCTTCTTCTAATGTACTGCGTCTGGGCCGTACTGTTTGTTTTCCTTCAGCGTGACATTCTGAAAAACATGCGCTCAGGTAAATGGAATGTTATCTCGCTGTCTTTGATAGGAGACTGGCCCTCTTCAGGGGTGTAGCAGCATACTTTTATTGTCGAACCTTGAGCGCTGTGCTATGCTAGTCGGAGCCTCATAAATGACTCTGGGAATTTATGGAGTGCGCTGAATGAAAGTGTCTGACTCATCGTTTAGCTATGTCCTTTGTTTGCACTCGGCTGTGCGCTTTGTCATTTTGCATTAGAGCATGGGTCCTGAGTCTCTGACTTCTCTGGAGTTTGATCGAATTCCTCTACGGCAGCCTGTAGAGGTGAACCAGAAAGCGTAATTGTTCACGTTCACGGTTTCTTTTTTCTCAAAGTGCAGTCTTGGTTGAACTGTCATGGATGTTTCGTGTTTAAAAAACAGGAGAATGCATTGTCGTGTTTGTCAGGTTTCTTCTCCGTTTTCATATTTCGTCTCAGACCTGGCACTAACATAAAGTTTCAACAAAATGTTTAGTGTAAACGGGTGTGAAATGTTTTTCCAGATCAATTAGACCACATTCACAGGTAATGAAAATTGCATGTGACCAAGTCGCATGTGTACCGCACACTAATGAGACTGCTTTCCCACCTGTCAATCATCCACTACACTAAAATAACAAACTATGTGTTTAAAAATAAAACAACTATTTTTGAAATGCATACACAGACATCCTGAATCGGGAAATGTGCAAATTACTACACAAAAAATTATTACATTTGAAGGATGATAAATAAACAGCTGATGCTCAAAATCTGAGACCCCCTGATCACAAGTGGTCACACAATACGTTTATGTGCGATGTTATTTATCACCAGGTGTAAATACTAAATAGCGATGTCTGAGCTGACCACTTGTGATCGAATCACGTGTGGATCCGAGTCAACAGGGTCTTTGTCATCCTTGCACCCAAATCTCCATGACGCTGATAAAACCTCAAATGAGACCCGTCATCCCTCACGAGACGTCTGGAGGGATGAGAAAGAAATGGGTTGTCCTGCACTGTGGCTTTGGTATATGCATCTCATAAGTTTCTTTTCTGTCTGAGCTAAATTTAGAACGGGCCGGTGAGGGTCTCTCAGCAGCGTTTCATTATTCATAACGTGAAAAAGGAGCTAGTTCGGTTTCAACCTCTTTGAAAGTTTTGAATCGACGGGAATGCAAATGCGTGTGCTTGGCTTACCGTAGACAACAGCAGGACAATGCAAAGACCTTTACCTGAGGGAAATGTTTATGCACTCTCTTGTAGTCAGACTTAAGAAAAATGTCCAGTTAATGTTTGGCTAAAATAATTGAGATATACTTCTGAGAAGTCTTTTACTATTGCAGCGACAATTATACATTTTAAGTGGGCGACGATGTGGCTGTACATGCATTCTTTTGCCCATGTGGAAAAGAGTTTAATCTTGTTAATATGTTGCACAAATCAGATTTCGTGTGGAATGTTCCTGATAATCTGAGCAGAGCTGAATTTATTGCATAACTGCTGCTGAAGAGAACACCACACAAAATACTCCTGGCTAAGCCCTGGAAATGAAAGCTATTTTAAATTGCGAAACATGCAATTTGTTGATGACACAAAACCATGTTTTATTACATAACTTTTATGATAATAGAAAACTGGTTTTGAACGGTTGTGAAATTATCATTCACAAATTTACATTTATGCATTTTGTAGTTTTTTTATACAAATTGATTAAAAGTGCATTCAATGCACACATTTTTTACATCAGTGTATGTGTTGTCTGGCATCAAACCCATGACCTGTGTTCTGCAAACTTGATGCTTTACCCACTGAGCTGCAGGGAACAACCCTACTGAAACAAACAATAAAAACCATTACAGAAATCCTAATGGTTTCCATTAAAATACCACCATTAGCTTTTTCCATTAAAACCAATACAAAATTATTTTTGTAGTGTGTTTTGGGCATTTTTTCAATACGATTTAACATCCCACCAATATAATCCATCACATACCAGTAGAGCAATTAAAGTTTCCTTTAAAACCAACACAATTCCCATTAAAAACATTCAAACTTCTTTATTGGTTTCTATTGTTTTTTAAAAGTTCTATAGAAAAACACAATAGGAATTTTAATGGTTATAGTGGGAATTGTCTGGGTTTTATTGGAAACAGTAGTGGTGTCTACTGGTATGTCACGGATGGATGGGATGTTATTCGGCAGATGGGAACCCATAAAACACCATTCAATCCTATTGGAATAATGCCCAAAACCTTAACTGCTGAAAAAACTATGTTAACCCAACAGAAACCATTACAGAAATTATATTGGTTTCCATTTAAATACCATTATGAACCATTAGCTTTTTCCATTAAATCCATTACAAAATTCCTTTTTGTAGTGTTTTGGGCATTATTCCAGTAGGATTTAATATCCCACCAACAAAATCCATCACATACCAGTAGACACCATTACATAAAAATGCAAAAATAAATAAATAAAGCACATTTAAATAAGCATTAACAATCCTAATTAAACATATCTGCAATAACCTCAAGCGGCCCCTTCGAAATGTACGCTTAAATCTGAAAGACGTCTTTCTTTTCAATTCATTAGTCTAGCTAGCAAGTGCCAGCAAACCTCTCTACTGAAGTTAGGCCAGACTACTTTGTTAGCATTAGCGAGCGCCCGCTTATAAAAGTTTCAGCGGCGCTCTTTTTCGGCCAAGTGAGCGTCCCTGTCGCTCTGCCGCGATTCAGCGATCTGGGTTTGGAGAGCCACAGTGTGTTGCCTCAGAAACCTCCAGGCGATGGGTCAGCAAGACCTGTGGAATGCATGGCTTGGGTTTCCGGCTATTGTGTTCGGCCAGCGCACTGGAGGTGAATAGCCCGACATTCCTCTGATGCCCCCGCCCCCCCCCCCCCGCACACATACTCGAACCATGCTCAAACTCTCAGCGGTGTGCTGGAGTGACATCCTTCAGAAATTAGCCCGCAGGGCGTGAAGTTTGACGTGAGACTATGAAGCTTTAAAATCTGATTGTGGTTGTAGACTGACCGTTGGGTTCCCTGTTTGGTTTTGCAGGCAGACAAAACCTCTGACTTTTGCCGACTGTATTGGAGATGAGCTGCCTGTGGGTTGGGAGGAGGCCTATGACCCCCATGTTGGAGCCTATTATGTCGACCACAATACCAGTAAGTGAAAGCTGAGCTGGACGCAGCCCACAGTATATGTGTGTGTGTATGTGTGTGTGTGTGGAGTACTCAATGTCTGTTTTGGGTTTAATTGGTTTGAGTAATAGACCGAAGTAACAGGACATTACACATTTATATTGACATGAATGAAGACAAGGCTGTGATGAATTGATGTAAAGTTAAAAAAGAGCTGAAACGTTTTTGAGCCAAAGATTAGTAAAACTATTCTTAAAGGAATCGTTCACCTTTAAAACGAAAATTATGTCTTCATTTACTCAGTCCCGTTGTCATTTTAAACCTGTATGATTATTTTCTGATGCAAAACACAAAAGAAGATATTTTGAAAAATGTTGGTTACAGAAAAGGTTACCAACATTTTTCAAAATATCTTCTTTTGTGCTCTGCAGAAGAAAAAAAGTCATAAAGGCTTGAAATGACAAGAGGGTGAGTAAATGATAACAGAATTTTCCTTTAATTCTCATTGTAAATGTGATGATACTAGTAATGTCAAACTGGAACAAATTGGAAATAAATAATAAGAGTAATGTAGTGACCCAAAAAATGGGTCAAAACCATTGAAAACACATTGAATTCATAAAGAACACACCACATACAAACTAGAAATCCCACTCATTTCTTTATTTTCATTTGTGTCTAAGTAAATATTACCTTTGTTGTCAACCCTGTTCACATTTTTGTCCGCCTCCGTCAGAGAGCACCCAGCTGGAGGACCCGCGGGCCCAATGGCAGCGCGAGCAGGAGGTCATGTTGCGGGACTACCTCAGCGTGGTCCAGGAGGCATTGAGCGCCCAGAAGGAGATCTATCAAGTCAAAGAGCAGCGACTTCGTCTGGCCCAGCAGGAGTATCGGCAGCTAAATGATGCTTGGCGGGACAAGTCCTCCTCACAGACAAGCTGTAAGATAATCATTTGGTCCTTCTTTTTCTAAATAGCTATTATCTTGACTTGGACAGTTAAAGTCCCATCCTTAAAGGGACAGGTTATAAAAAATCTGTCGTCATTTATCTAACCTCAAGTGGTTCGAAATGACTCTTTCTTCTGTGGAACACAAAAGAAGATATTTTGAGAAATGTGTCCATGCAAGGTCAATGAAGGTCAGCGTTGGTTTGGTTTCCAACATTTTTCAAAATATTTTCTTTTGTGATCTGCAGAAAATAATGAAGTCCTACCGGTTTGGGATGACTGGAGGAAAAGTAAATGATGAGGGAATTTTTATTTTTGGATGAATTGTCCCTTTAACTAATAAATTGTGTTGTTCACTGACATAATTTGAAGTGTGCATCATCGGATGAGATAACAGTGCTACAGCCATGCTCTCAATTCCTAAGAAACATATTCTTTAATTAGCTTAAACATATTTGTACAACCCATCCAGTGACCTAACTAGCCAAACATTTAAAAAAAGAGAATGTATGTTGTTATTACATAGTTAACATACTGTGTCATCAAAATAACTCTTTACTTCACATGAAGAATTTAACCAAAGATGAAAATTCTGTCATTATTTACTCACTCGTGTCATTTTCTTTTAGCTAAACGTTATTGAATGTTAATTAATGTCTATTTTTGATATGATAAGCTGATATGACAAAATACTTAAAGGGACAGTTCACTCAAAAATGAAAATACTGTCATCTTTTACTCAGCCTCAAGTTGTTCCAAACCTGTATTTATTTCTTTGTTCTGT
Source organism: Triplophysa bombifrons (assembly GCA_029783895.1). NCBI lineage: Eukaryota > Metazoa > Chordata > Actinopteri > Cypriniformes > Nemacheilidae > Triplophysa > Triplophysa bombifrons. Next base: position 13,944,345 of record CM056466.1, read on the forward strand.
TGAACACAAAGGAAGATATTTAGAAGAATGTGGGTAACGAAACAGTTCTGGGCCACCATTGACTACCATTGTAGTTATTCTACTATAGTAGTAAATAGTGCCCCAGAACCATTTGGTTACAGACATTCTTCCATTTATATTTCTTTGTGTTGAGGAAAACAACAACTTTTTTACATGCTTGAAACAACTTGAGGGCGAATAAATGATGGAAAAAGACAGTTTGATGGAGCCAAAAAGCAAGGGGTGCGAAAAGGCGAACAGATTTTTCCATGCAATTACATTGCAGAGTGACCTTTTACATACATAACTAAAGTTTTTTAAGGTCCTACTTTGGGTAATGGAGTGTCCAACAACAAGTTTATGTACATAGAAGGTGTAAAAACACTATTTCGTAATAATAGGCAGTTATTCTTACCTTACTTCTTGACTGACTCTTAAACGATTCGGTCCACTATTCATCTGTCTAATCCCCTTCTTTCCGCTAGCTTAGTCTGATGTGATTGGACAGATGGTCTAGTCTGCTGTGATTGGTCTACCACGAATGAAGCTCACGAGCTACAGTGTTTGGGGGGGAAGAGTGAAGTTTTCGGGGGCAGTCCTAGCTAAACATAGGCGGGGACTTTATGTAGTGATGTACATCCGCGGTGGTTCGCGAATCGGATTAGAGACGACTCATTTGCTTGATTCAGAGTCGACTCCCTTTTTTCCAAGCCAATAACTTTTGTTATTCATTTCCCTTCGGATTTACAATTTGGCAGACTGCTTACTTTCAAGAACGGAAACATTACACACGGCATGAAATGTTATTAACATGATCTCATGTTATGTACTCTTTAAGTTACAAAGAGGACAAAAAGTGTCATAAAAGTAACCTGAGAGTGATTTAAGAATGAATAATGACATTCCTCAGTTATCATGTGGCGTAAGATGAATGGGAGTAATAAAATGTACGAAATGCATTGCTTTCAGTGATTTTTTATTAATTGTACCGTTAATTGTAACTAATCACCGATAGCAAACATTTTCTTGTCTCATGGGAAAAATGACATCATGTGGGTTTGAAGTGCAGTCCCGTTATTATAACAAATGTAGATTTATGACACATTTTGTGTCTGTATAATAAATCGCTATGGAATTCCAAAACCATGCCAAGCGCTTTGAGATTAGATAATGCCTTTGAACCTTTATCTTTCCTACAGTAAATTCCAGGTCCTCATCAAGCAGTAAATATGACCCTGATATCCTCAAAGCGGAGATTGTTACAGCAAAAAGCCGGGTAAGACGCTCTTGCACCTGACACAAGCCTTTGATGGCGTGGTATGAATGTTATCTTGTTTATGCAAGACGTGGATTGCGTTTAATGTTCGCTGAACGCTACATGTAGATGTGATTATGCGTAAAATTGTGCTGGAAGCGAAATATGAGATGTGTTAATTACCCATCCCTGTCATTCTCTTTTAGGTAAACAAGCTGAAGAGAGATTTGGCTTGTATGAGACAAGAACTGCAGTATAAGGAGCAAGGCTATGAGACGTTGAAAGAGTAAGTGTAACCTGCCCTTATTACACGGTCGAGGTGACCGGTCTGAAAACATCTCTTCTTTGTGTGAAGCAAATCATTTTTTGATATGTAGGTCTTTACCTTGCATGACTAACTGGTTTTTGGATGACTAGCTGATAGTACCTCTACCCACCCCCCGTTGTGACATGTTCCTCATATCAATTTGCGGAAGTTACAGTAGACATTAAGTCTCAGATGGGGTTGTTTATATACTCAAAAGTGACGTTAAGATGCCGAGCTGATTCCTGTTGACTGGCTCTCTCTCGTTCTTTTGCTGAAAGGAATGTGGGGAAACCTGTTCATCGAGTCAGCGCGTGACTTTCCAATGACTCGGCGTACAACAAAACCCCCCTCATATTCCCGCCTGTAATGTCGTTCCACAAAGTCTAAAGCAAACATCCAGCAGAGGTGCATTGAAACGTTTTGCCAGCATTGCGGCAAACGTGACCTTGTACCTCGCTCGGGTCACTCGGCCTGCATCGTGAATTTGCTTGCGGGTTAATAAACATTCCAAAACTAGTTTTGCACAGTGACTTGGTGTCTTGATTTAGACAGACCTGGTGACATGGCGGGAATAATAGCTGCCGCGGTTTGGACTGTAACTAGTCACTATAGTTGTTTTTGTGTCATTCAACTTTTTGTTCATTCCTCTGAGATACTGTTGTGCCTTAGGAAGTCAATTATGACATTTCTAAAAAAAATTTTTTAAATTTGCACCAAAAGATGATTATTTCAAATAAATAAATGTGAATAAATATCAAAATGACTAAACAAAGTTGTTAAAAGTTTATGATAGAAATGTATGAGACATCGCACATTACTCATCTCCCTGACACAAACAACAGAAATTTCCTAAACTACATTAAAACGCAAATGAAAAGCAAACATTTTAGATTTATAATTGTAAAGAAGTTATTAGGGCTATCGAAGCGATTAATCGCATCCATAATAAAAGTTTGTGCTTGCATAATATATGTCTGTGTACTTTGCATATAAAATTGTATATATGTATAAATGTATATATCAAAAAACATTAATAAACATTTATTTATTTATGTATTAACATTATATTTCCTAAATATGTATGAATGTGTATGTGTTTTTAAATACAAACGTAATATGCACAGTGCACAGACATACAGTATATTATGTAAACACAAACTTTTATTCTGGTTGCGATCAATTGTGATTAATAATTTGACAGCCCTACATTTTACCATATAAAATAGATTGATTTTTCATTTTATGTTATTTAAGAATCAAACACCTTCTTCACACTTTCTGCACATGACCTTACATGTGTAAAGTTGCCCTGCGCTGGTGTTCTCAACAGCGTTATGAGTGACGAGGTTTATAATTTCACTTTTTGAGGCTTTCAATTGCATGCAAATTATTTGATCTTTTTTAAACCTCTGGGTTTTTCTCCAGCTAAATCATTATCCAAATAATTACTTAAAAGAAAATATTTGGGTATTACGTTTTTTGAAAGTGACCAACTGCAAATTATGCTTGTGCGTCCATCACTTTCTTTCTTACGGTGTGTTTCTTTTGTCAGAATCGATCAAAAAGTGTCCAGTACCTTAAATGGCTACAAACTGCATGAAGCCCAGGCCATCCTGAAGGAGGTGAAGACCATTAAAGATGCCATCAGCTCCGGAGAGAAGGAAAAACAGGATCTTATGCGGGTAAAACATTTACAGAATACCATGTGCTCAGGGGGCGTGGTTTAAAGCAGAAAATTTGCCCGATAATGTTTTGGCCTGGATTGAATTTAATGCTTTGTCAAATTGATTATTGGCTATTTTGACGGTGTCAAATGAACCGAATTAAATAAAAATTTAGAGGTCATGCATATTTTTTAAGGTCATTGAATTCTACACATTTTAGCATCTCGATTGAGGAAAAGGAACACAAATACTGCTTCTAAGAAAACAACCAAGAGCTTTGTTAAACATCTTTCTCTTTTTCTTTAACCTTGTAACAGCTTGATAATTTAACACAAAATTAAACATTTAACTTACTTCCAATGTATTCCTATAGCTTTTTTGACAACTATGAGGCAGATTTAAAGAATATGTATTAGTACAGACAGTATAGAAATAAAAAAAAAACAGGACAGTTCAATTTTTTTTGACTACCACCCCACGTACTGTATCTGAATGTTCGCCCCTTATAGGCATCCCAGTAACGCCATTGAATGTCGCCAATCCTTCCTTTAACCCTCAGTACATTCCCAGAGCATTGTCATTATAAAAGCAATGTTCAAACAGCACCCAGGTCACGAAAGGACAAAAACGCTACACCTGAGAGTATTCTGAGAATGGACAACAGCCACATTCCTGCATGCTTTCATCATTATCACATTGTGGAATAACGACTTCATGTTTATTTCAGTTTTACCAGGTACTTTCAAACACGGTAAAACCCCAGAATCTCTAAGTACATACTGGAAAAGTATGCAAACTAACTTAAACAAATAAAAGCCGCAGCAAACCATTTTAGCCGGCTGATAATAGCCGGCAATCTGACTGTCATAATGAGGTAATGTGTTTGGCTGTGAGCAGATAAGGAGTGGCTGACTATGTCAGGTGGGGCGTTTCATCGAACATGACAAATGTAAACCGCAGGTATTTGTGCTTTAGACTCCTAAATATGCGTGTGTGAATGTTTGACATAGTTACGGCTGTATTTAGATGTATAGACACGCCAGGCTTTGTGATCCACAGGCCCTTTTGGAGAAGGGTGTGGGGCGATGTAACTGTTATCTGTGGCCTCGTGTATCGTAGTTAGTGAGAGTTTATTTTTATGGCAAAATAATTTCACGTTTGAAATGGCTGTTAAAGTTTCTTACTACATATTGAATATTATTAGGAAATTACCGATATTAAAATGATTGGAAAACAGAAGCACAACTGAAGTATTTAACGTCAGCTATGCAAAATAATACTTTAAAATCGACAGGAAAAAAACAAGCGATTATTTACATTTAGGCATTGACTTACAAGAGTGAGTAAACAAAGAGGCGGCGGTTATAATGCTTTTAATGTCATTTCTATTGTTGAATTTGTTTGTTTTTACAAGTGTGAGTGTTAAATTTCATTTATGCGAATTCTCGAGTGTTGTCCTAAAGAAAACATTTGCTCATGTACTGTTTGCGTCTTTACCGTAATGCAGTGTATGCGCGAAGCAGGTTTTACTAGAGGCTTACTTTCGTGCGAGTTTGTTCATGCGTTTGGAATTGTTGCTTGTAGGAACGTAAATGTAACGATGACAGCCAAGTTGTTAAGATAACAGACAATATTTGTTTTTTGGCATTGTGTGCGGCATCGGTGTTGTGCAAAACTCAAGCCTTGTTGAAGAAACATAGTATGTTATACACTGCCCGTCCAAAAATGAAGTCACCACCTGGATTTAAATGAGCAGATTTGACGTCTAGGTTCAGCAACGTTAGGTGCCCAATGAATGAGGTCAGCTGACTACCTGAATATAATGAATGACCAGGTTATTTCATCAATGGGTTCTTTCTTCCCTGATGGCACGGGCGTATACCAAGATGACAAGGCCAGGATTCATCGGGCTCAACTTGCGAAAGAGTGGTTCAGGGATCATGAGACATCATTTTCACACACGGATTGGCCACACCTTAACCCCGTTGAGAGACTTTGAGATGTGCTGGAGAAGACTTTGCGCAGGGGTCGGACTTTCCCATCATCAGCACAAGATCTTGCCGAAAAAGGAATGCAACGTTCAAGGGGAAAAATTGACATTGTGGACATTGCAGAAGCTTATCGAAACGAATCAAAGCTAAAAACGGTCCAACGAAAACCTTTTTTTTGGACGGGCAGTGCATTTTATGTAATATAAAAAACAACTGTTTAAGATTTAATGATGCATCATAAAACATAATCTGACAGACATTTTTGGTCGGGCATTATAAACGGGTGCCCCTTGGAGAACAAGAATGGGAGAATTTTGATGGTTTTTCGCGTTTCATCATTCGTTTTTTTTCACTTTCGACTTAGTTTTTGACCACCTTTTTTAAGGATCCAAGTTACATACAGTAAAGCGGGTTACAGAAATAGGAGGTGATTCGGCACCAGAAATGTTTCCGAACGTCTCGGCATGTACGCCACCACGATATCTCTTGAGAACACAAAACTCACTAAACCCCCGTTTCCATGAGTAATATTCCCTCTCATTTTTCTCATTTTGTCATCTTTTATTCATTATTTCTTTTCCTCACACTGCTGGAAGGCCATATGGGGAAGGCAGGCAGTGCTAAATAATGCAAGTCTTTCCAATGCCCCCCACCCGAGCGTGTGTGTGTGTGTGTGTGTGTGTGATCGGCTGTATCATGAGACCCCTTCGGGTTTCTGTGCTAGGAATAAAATTCTCGTCCCTGCAGTCTCGCGGCTCATCCTCGCTCATCACTAAATAAAGCACAAGGGTGACTTTATTCTCGTCTATGCAGACACTGTCAGACACTGAATCATACACCTGAAGTTGTCTGTGGTCTCAGTTGTCTACTGACCAGAAGAGATGCCTCAGAAGTGTTCTGAATGCCTAGCCGATAAGCGTGTGAGAGAATGATAAACACTGAGGGAAAACCACATTTCTCAAAATGTCTCCTTTTGCTTTCCACACATGAGTCACAGCCAGGTTTTGAATTTGAATGACACGAAGGGAATTTTTTGGGGGTCAACTATCCCTTCACTTGTTTACATACAAAAAGTACTTTGAAACGCCTGTAATCTATACATTTATTATACTAATATTTCATTTCTCATAACTTCTTCAATGTACGTATACCGTATAGTCTAATCTTATTCATATAAAAATATAGAAGTAAGAAAATAAAATTTAAATAAATGCCATTTTCTTTGATGTAATGATATTCATACATTTGTAGTATTCTCAACTCAACTCAACTTTATTTATAAAGCGCTTTTTACAATTTCCATTGTTACAAAGCAGCTGTACATGAGACATATTGACTATAAGCATAACAACTAAAGTCATATACCTGTAAAAACAAGAAAAAGGTGAAAACCGAGAAGACATACATACCCACATACAAACGCTCCACACACACAATATGCACACATTTACACACATCGACATACACACACGGACATGCACAGTGAAAGCACACATTTAAGATAAAGGAGAGAGAAACACAGGTCAAATATTAAACAGACTATTAATTTCTATATGCGATATAAATTATGTAAAACTTCTGCCCCCCCAGCCAGGCAAATAGTGCAAAACAGTTTGCAAACATTATTGTATTGTAACATTAAACATCGCTGGACTTTATTATTGTGGTATGTTTTTAATATTGGATGAATTATTGCACCTATCGATCTGATTGTCGTTTTTCTTATGTTGCAGAGACTGGCCATGCTGAAGGATGGTTTTCAGTTAGATTATGGTTCTCAGTCTGATCTGTGGGCCAGCAGTCCTTCCCTGGCCAACTCACACCTCTCTCTGCCCCGCCTGTACTCAGACGCCGAATCTCAAACGGACGTACCTGTTGAGGTGAGACGGGATCTTCATCTCTGCGTTTACAAACTCTTTAAGTGTTAAATGAGCAAAACGCCTTCGTGAAGCTTTTCCCGATTTGCTGTTTTCTGATTATTTCTCTCATTGTGTTTCCATTCGCATCAGTTTGTATCAAACTCAAATAAACTGGCGGAGAAGGTACGACTGAGCCTGAAATATGAGGAAGCAAAAAGAAGGTGAAGTATCTTTTAGTTCAAATAATAACCGAATACAATCATTAATATTCAATTAAATTGACTTATTTTAAAACGTCCAATATATGTGTCTCTCTTGTTATCATTTTCTCACTTAACATTTTCATTCTATGATTCCCGTTCAGGATTGCAAATATCGAGGTCCAGATTGCCAAACTGGACAGCGAGGCGTGGCCGGGCCTGTTGGACCCGGAGCGGGATCGCTTGATCCTCATCAACGAGAAGGAGGAACTGCTAAAGGAACTGCAGTACGTGAAGCCGTGCAAGCGCGCACCCAGCGACGCACAGAAGATCGAGTCAGAGAAGAAACGACTTGAGAAGGATCTGCAGGATGCACGGGACAACCAGAGCAAAGCACTGACCGAGAGGTGAGATGATCGACCCGGCCAGCAGATCTTCACAATGCTGGACAAACTTCAGCACATAGTTTGATGATACCGCAGATTTTTTCATTTTTGATGAATACATTAGATTTCATGTCAAGAGTTATCAATGATGATCGCCTACCACCCCTTCCAGGTCTTTAACCACTAAGCTCACGGCATAACATCAATTATTTGTTTTAATTTTTTAAGTCCAAATATCAAGATGACTTAGGAAGCAAAATAGGTAAAAATATTAATAAAATAGATTAAGTATTGAATAAACTTGAATTGAGTTTTACTTATTTATTAAGTATGTATTTAAATTTTTATTAGTCAATTATTTATTTATTTATTTTTATTTATTTTATTAGTCATTTATTTTAATTAGTTTTTTAATTCAAAACCTACCTGGCTTAATTTCAAAACATACATATATACATATATTTACAGTTTATTAGGATTTAAGTTATTTTTCTTCTGAAGTTGTCGTATCTGGATTTAAGATTTTTTTTTAATTGTTAATGTGAAAAAAATATATAAAAAATCAACTTCAACTTTCCCAGTGCTACATCTAGACTGTAGAAGCCATGGAAGTTTTTTCACAGTACATTGCAGTTTTTCGCAAGCTCTCAGCATCCGTGTTGTGGAAAAACAACAGGACTCCCATCTGAGAAGCCGCAGCTGTGCTCTCAATACGTCAGCGGCGAGAAAAACACAATTATTATTTAAAACCAACCACGAGTGAACGTGCAAATGTTTGCTAAAAGCCAGATGCGGTGCCTGAGCTCACATAGGTCTTTTGCATTATGCAAAACCAGTAGCATAGCAGTAACTGTGTCTCTTGTGTGTGTCTGCCATCATAACAGCACGAGTCTAAAATGGCAGAGCTTGAGTGTCATGTATGCAAATGATTCATAAAAGTCTGCAGGTGTCTTGCTTAAGGAGATTTGTGCTCTCACAGGACACCTGTGTTTTCAATTCAGGTTGTCTAGGAGAGGGAACCAATTAACCTTTCTCTCTCTCTCTCTCTCTCTCTCTCTCTCTCTCTCTCATTCCCTCTTTCGCTGCAACTCTTTCAGTTATTTGAACAAGGGCCTTGTTGTCGACTTTCGATACTGTATACTCGGTTAGCTTGGCGTCTACACTCTTCCTGTAACTTGAGTTGCTCAGACTCTGGATCTGGGTTGAACACAATGGGTGCCTTCTTCGGTGCTGCCATTTAATAACATACCAACGTCATTTAATCAAATTAAAAGAAATCAGGATTACATAAAAATTTGCTTTTGACCTATACAACCAAAATTAGTTTTGTTGTTTACAGTATACCCTGCTGAAAAAAACAATAGAAACCCAACAGATGCCATTACAACGGTTTCCATTAAATTACCATTACGAACCATTCACTTTTCCCATTAAAACCATTACAAAATTCCCTTTTGGGCATTATTCCAATAGGATTTAACATCCCACCAGTATAATCCATCACATACCAGTAGAACCATTACAGTTTTCTTTAAAATTAATACAAATCCCTTTAAAAACATTAAACCCATTTTAACTTCTATAATGGTTTCTATTAAAACCAATAGAAACCGTCATCGAAATTCTAATGGTTTCAGTACTATTGTTTCATTATAAACCATTAGCGTTTTCCATTAATACTTTTAAAAAAGTCCTTTTTGTAATGTGATTTTGGAAGTATTTCATAGGAGTAAATGATGTTCTGTTGTTTCCCATCTGCCAGATAACACTCTACCAATAGAATCCATCACATTCCAGTAGACACCATTATTAGTTTCCATTAAAACCAATGGAATTCCCATTGTAACCATTCAATAAATTATTATATTATATTATATATCATTTTTGGGCATGGTTCTATTGTTTCTTTTACTGGGGGTCAGATCAACCAAATGAAATGCAAATAAAAACCCACTCTCACATTTAGCTTGAAATGACAGTTAATAAAGATAGGTCTGATAGTTAGTAATGTGTGTTAGTCTAAGCGCATTGAAACATTTGGATCGATTGTAAGTTCATGCATTTCTTGTCTGTTATCTTTAGGTTAAAGCTCCACTATAAGAGAAGCAAACTAGTGAAGGAACTCGAGGAAACTGTGAGGATGGCGTCTTCTCTCCACACCCAGCTAAAGAGGTATCACTCACTTTTATATCAATGATATTGTATTCACCAACTTTGGAAAATGTATGTCTTTGCCTTTCATTCAAAACCCAGACAGGGCTTAAGCCTAGGCCCAGACTAACTTAAATGATAGAGGTGTTAAATATGACATCTTAAAATATATCATTGCCATTGTTTCGTCTGAAGATGCACACACCAATGTTTATTTGTAAAGTATGTTTTTAAAAACGACTAATTTAACCAAGGCTTTAGGGAGGCAAACAAAAGACAAAAAAAATGTGCAAAGACCCAGGAGAATGACCTTTTTAATCAAAAACAAGAAGTGGATCAACAAAATATGAATAATGGATTAAACTCTCCTCAGTTTGTGATTTATTTGCAGTGATAAACGCAGTAATTGAGTTTAGTTTACTCCTTTTTGGACCATATACCTCATATTTTGATGCTGTGATCAAACCAAACGGGACATAAAGGGACAGTTCACCCAAAAAATTAAAATTATTTTACCGTGATGTCCTTCCAAACCTGTATGTCTTTTACAAAAGCAGATATTTGGAAGAATGTCGGTAACCAAACAACACTGAGCATGTTTACATGCACAGTTTTACTCCTACGATGCTGAATAAGCTGATATATGTTAGGTCATGTAAACATGTGAAACATTTTTTTTTTTTTTCGGGTTAAGCATATAAACGGCATAAGCAAAACCTGTTCGGCAGAGGTAGTTTTTTCCCCCATCACTCCGATTTTGCACTGAATATAAGCACCAAAAAAATCTCAGTTTTCTTTATGTGCGCATGTCTGACGGGGCAATTGTAAAAGTCCCAAACGGAAGTAATAGTAAAATAACGCATAAAGTCCTCTCTTGTATCATGCAGTGGATGTAGAAACAACAAAATAAAGACTATTGTTGCATATGCAAGTACTGCGGACATGAGAAGAGATTTAAATATACAGCTTCTGACCGTTTTCCTGCTCCATTTTTAATACCAAAATGACTATCGACGAGAAACCCGACAAATCTCAAACCTTACATGTATACCAAGTTTTAATGCGTTGCCTGTTTATTACTATGCATGTACACACGTGTAAACAGGTTTCTTTTTAAGTTGATTTTTATTTTGTGCATGTAAACGCACTCATTGACTCCCATTGGCGATCGTTGTATGGACACAAAACCACATTTCTCGAAATATCTTCCTTTATCTTCCACAGAAGAAAGAGTCATAAACAGATTTTAAACAACATGAGGGTGAATAAATGATGAAAGACTATTTTTATTTTTTGGATGAACTGTCCCTTCAATATCGCGTCCCCCAGGCATCACTTTCAGCCACTTTATATAATCATTCTTTCAATCTTTTAGGTTGCCTGTGAACTTTAAGCCCGTTCAGATCCAATGCTTGATGTCAGTGAACATTTTCATTTATTTCAAACTGGTGTCTTGAAGTAAAAACTGCTTTGCCTCGCTGTTTATGATGTAACATCCCCGCAATAAGGAATGTTCACCGTTATCAGACGAATCAGCCTTTGAAGTCCTGAAACTGAAATTCCTGTTAATATTAACAATAGCCTTGGGCTTATTTTTGGTTTATCAGTCGTGTTTAATTTATCCTCCGCGTTCAGTTGAGGCACATCAAAGGCTTGTTGCGTGGAGAAACAATCTCTGTTACTTCTCTAATGAGTCCGCCATGGCTTCATTAATGTGTTTGCTTTAACCCAGAATGCATTTTGATGTGAAACCTGCAATAAGATAAGAAAGAGAGAGATATGATGGGGGTGTGAATCTGCTTTACGATTAACCATTCTGTCCTTCCTCTCTATCTTTCCATGCCCGTCAAATTCAGCCTATCAGCAAGCACGCTGTCGTGTTCCTCGGGCAGCAGCCGCGGCTCTCTCACCTCAAGTCGAGGGTCCCTGGCCACCTCCAGCCTGGGCTCCACTTCCTCCCTCAGCTTCACCGACATCTACCTTGAACAGCCAGAGCTCGGCGACCCCGACTTTCAGAACAAACTGGACTCCATTTTGCAGGAGGGAGGCACCTCCGGCTACAGGCCGTCCAGCTCCATCACCACCATCCACGAGAACGAGGTCTCCTCCTGCAAGCCGGTCGGCGGGGGGCCGGGGGTGGGCCAGCGAGCCCAAGCGCTGCGGCTGTCGGAGACGCCTCACTCCATGAGCTCGCTTTCACCGCGTTCCTCTCTATCTTCTCTCTCTCCTCCTTGCTCGCCCCTCGTCACGGACGCTTCCTTCTTGTCGGGAGAGGCCTTCTCTGGTCCCGCCTCACAGCTGGACTTAGATCTGCAGACCAGACTGATGGAGCTAAGGCTCGATGAGGACAAGCAGCAGGGTCAGCTGGGTTACCGTGACAACAAACAAGACAGCATCATGGCCGCGGTAGAGGCCTCAAAAGGTACCGGCTCTTTGGTTAAACTTTGGTTTAGAAAAGCTCAAATAAAATGTATTTGTTGTGTAAACTTGTTTATCACAATTAAGTGCCCTCCAGTTACACTCCTAGTCTGAAATTTAAGAAACAAACACAAATCGGCTTTCAGATTTAGTTCGGGTGCCAGCTGAGCAACCCAGAATTTTACGTGAAACTGGATAAAGCTTCTGAAAGTGTGGTTTGATAGGGTAGATACTGGAGATCTTGAACCTAAAACCCAACAAGTGATGCCGTGTCACATTTCCACTTGCCGTCCTGTGTGCTTGCAGATGGTGTTACGCAAACAAGAGCGTCGGGACCCGGATCAAAGAAGGCGGGAGTTACTTCTGCCGTGTCTGACGAATCAGTGGCGGGAGACAGCGGGGTGTACGAGCCCTCTGAGAAAAGGTGAGTCACTGTAGCAAGCGGATGGGAAAAGGGATGTTAAAAATGGTCATGTTGAATGTAAGATATGGTGTTCGTTTTTGTAACATCAGGATTTTTTTTTATGTATAACGACATTTATAATTATCCATTCAATGTTTTTGTTTGGTGATTTGTTTTGTTCGCCGGCGGTCGGCCGTTAGGGGCCGCAGGCTGTTATTATATATATTAAAACTTTATTTTAAATGTCTGCCGGTTCCCGACTCCTTTTTGTCTACATTTAAAGGCAGACATTTAAAAATAAATAAAGTTTTCATATAAATATCCCAATTCTCAAAACAAAAACATACATACAACCGTAAAACATGTTCGGGCCCGGTCCTCTCTCTTCGACAGTCTGGTCGCTCGTTTTCTTATATGCTCCCAATCTCCTACGTGATTCAAGCCGGTGTGCGCACAGCTGGCGCTCATTCAAAATTACTCACCGGTCTCAAACCACGGTCTCGCCCCGCCTACTCCACTACAATGTTGTTTGGTGTTCATTTTTGTTACTCATGAAATGTTCACTGGTCTAGGTATGTGAAAAGTTTTACTGTATCCCACTTACAAGCAACATAGGCAAGAACATATGGTTTATTTTGATAATTTACTTAAATTACATTTTTTTTTTTTTAATTCATGGTCAGCTCCTAAAATGTACTGATCAACTAACTATTATATTTTTTCTCACTACACTTAAACAAAATACAATAACCGAATCAAAATGTTACATGAGTATTTTACATAAATTTTAATATTATATATGTTTCAAATACTGAAACCGGGGGATTCTGGACCAGTTTTACAGAGCTTTCTCCGCAGGGTGGCTAGGCGATCCCTTAGAGATAGGGTGAGAAGCTCGGTCACTCAGGAGGAGCTCAGTGTAGATCCGCTGCTCCTCCACATCCTGAGGGGCTAGCTGAGGTGGCTCGGGCATCTTTTCCGGATGCCCCCTGGACGCCTTCCCGGGAAGGTGTTCCGGGCATGTCCCACCGGGAGGAGACCCCGGGGAAGACCTAGGACACGCTGGAGGGACTATGTCTCCCGGCTGGCCTGGGAACGCCTCGGTGTCCCCCCGGAAGAGCTGGAGGAAGTGTCTAGGGAGAGGGAAGTCTGGGCATCCCTGCTTAGACTGCTGCCCCTGCGACCCGGCCCCTGATAAAGCGGAAGAAAATGGATGGACAATTAATATTCAATTAAATATTAATGTCAATTAAACACAATACAATTTTTTTATATAGACCAATAAACAAACACAGACTGGAAGTTAACCTCCTACCAGACGCGTGCATCCAAAACCGTCTTTAAATCTTAAAACAATCGAATCGCTTTATTTTTATTAAACACTGAAATTGGACCAAAGACCTAAACACCACACACAGGTGAACAAAATAGAGCAACAAATCTGCTAGTGTGTACGCGTCTGCAGTGTAGTTTGGAGAACAGGTTCTGACATTCAAACAAATCGTGCTAAATTTTCTGATTTGTATTGTTCCTTTTTTTTTTTTCATAAATTATTAATTGTTCTGGCAGCTCAGGTGGCAGTTTATTAAAAAAAACATTTTGGGAAACATGTGTTTGTTTTTTGTGTTAGTCAACACTATTATTTTATTTTATTATTATTATAACAGCTCAGGAAAGATCAAGGAGCAACATGTTCGTGCACTTTTGTGAAGATTTTAGTTCTGTTTTTGAATTAAGGGTTTAAGGCTTTTCTTGTTTTTGGTTTTTATCCGATTCATCGATTAATCGAAAAAATAATCAATAGGTTAATCGATTATTAAAATAATCGTTAGTTGCAGCCCTAGATACCTTCTGAACATCAGTTTTTTATGTGCTAGCTCAATACATTACATTGTGTATTTTGAGTTGTGTGTTGTGTTTACTCCGACAGGCCAGGGCTTCCTGCCGAACAGCTTCTGAGTTTTGATGACGGGAGCTCGGCGAGCAGTGCTCAGATCAAACTCGGACTAAAGTATGAAGTGAAGGAGAAGAGGTTCACAGTGTTAGTCATCCAGATCTCCAACTGCAGCGCTCTCTCCCTGCCAGCCAACCAGAACACGTGAGATCTCTTTCTCAGCCAGATTCATCTTAACTTGATGTGGAGACAAATATTTTAATCTTCAGTATGTCATTCTGATAAAGCGTCTCTACCTGGACGTGTGGAGGGTTTTACAGATTGATAACATATTCACTAGATGTCCAAATGTAAAACAGATTTTTTTTTAATGAATAAAGATCTCTCTTTATACTTATGTTATGTCTATCAGGATGTTATATGATCTCTGATTGGTCAGGTATCTCTGTCATTGTGGCATGTAGAAGGTAAGTACTTTAAGTGTGTCTTTTGTTGGTTACAGATATGTTCGCGTGGTGGTCCTGCCGTGCTCAGAGCCCGTCCGCTGTCTCTTCCGTACCCGCGGCGCTCTTCCACAAGAGTCCTTAGACTTCAAGGAGGCGTTCGGCCTGCAGATGTCATCCACAGCTGTCAGACAGAAGACCCTGCGCATTGACATCTGCTCCACCAGCAAATCTGGCCGTGAAGAATGTCTAGTGAGTGTTAAATCTCTCCCCAAAAATGTATAATGTTACTGTAGATCAGGGCTAGTCAACTGGTGCCTTGACATTTCAAATAAGTGGAGAGACTTTAACAACGGTGAGTACTTCCTGAGACGCCACATCTTTGAAAGTCCAAAACGCTGCTACATTCAATACGACAGTAATTCCTGCGGCTCATAACAATTGACGTCTTACAAAGCGATTCGATAGGTCTGTCCAAGAAACTTCATGTTATTTACAAATTTATAATCGGCACACGAGATAGTTCGCATCCTAAAACGCGTTTTGTGCCCTTGAAAGTAGGCTAGCTGCAGGAAGGGTACACCACGGGAACGCTTATCTCAAATATTTGTACTACTGCGTTCATTATGTATGATTCAAACAGCAATATTAACGAAAACAGCTGTTCATCTCCCTCCAGACCTCGCACTGCAAAGGATCTGCCCTTCTAAGTGCATAGGGCACATGAATGCGACTGGAATTACACCCGAAGATGTGATAACAGCTTTCAGTTTCTTGCACGGACCAATTGGTTCCTTTTATAAGATGCTAATTTAACATCACACAGGGCAGGAATTACTTTTGTGTTAAATAACTTAATGAAAAAACATTGGGTAACACTTCAGTATAGGGGGCAGTCCTCACTATTAACTAAATGTTATTAGCGTGCCTTTTGTTGTCATATTGGCTGTTTATCAGTACTTATTAAGGGAATTAATAGTCTTTATGACCATACTCTACATCCCTAATCCTACCCGATACCTAAACCTAACAACTACCTTGCTGACTATTAATGTGCAAGAACTTAAGAGTTTATTGAAGAAAAGTCGTAGTTAATGGTTTGTTAATAGCGAGAATTTCCCCCTGTAGTGAAGTTTGACTAAACATTGCCACCCAAATCTTGGATATACTGGGGGACTGTGGGTGAGTAAATTAGCAGCAATTTTTGGGGTAAAGTAACGCATTAAGTCTTATAAAATACAATTAAAAAAGACAATATCCCTTTTAATTTAATATCATGAAAAGGCATAAATACTGGATGCAATATTTGTGTGCATGTTCTAATATTTGACCTGTAACAACAACACAAACAGTATAAAAGGAAGAAAACGCATTAAATAACGAGGACAGGGTTTTTCAGAATTTTCAGAACAGTTTATAGGTGTGTGTTTTGATAAAATTATCATTTTTGTTTCATTCAGTGAACTACTAACAATATTTCATGAAATGCTGATTTAATGAACATTTAGAATGCACTGTCGCTTAAGATAAAATGTCTTACGAATTCATACAGTTTTGTGTCTAACCCCAGAGTTTTGCAGATTTTGTGTAATATTATTTTTATTGGGGACTAATGAAGTGTGTAAAGAATTTGATATATTTTCAAGTAATGCTGTGGGAATAAAGGACCATATCATGGTGTTGTTGTGTTTTTCTCGTGTAGGCCGGAGCTCAGATCAGTCTAGCTGATGAGGAGTATTCAGAGGAATGGTGCACCAAGTGGTACAACCTCCTCAACTACATGTACATGCCAGATATGGACAGAAAGCACAAGGAGCAAGAGGCTTCCACGCTGCAAGAGCTGGTAAAACACACGCACACATGCACACACACACACACACACACACACACTTGAGTTTGGTTTCCATTTTTATGGGGACTTTCCATAGACATAATGATTTTTATACTGTAGATTCAACTGCACTTTCTATTCTTTTACCCTTCCCCTTAACCTAATCATCACAGAAAACATTTGGATTTTTTTTAATAATTTTTTTTATTTAATAATAAATGTTTTTGAAAGGGATGATTTTGACTCAATAGTTGAGAAAGAAAAGCCAGTAAGAGCACAGAATAGTTACCTTTGTTTTATTTCATAATTTTGAGTTTATTATTCTATAATGTGGAAAAAACATAACACATATGTAAGTGACAAAACTTTTGACATGTAGTGTATTTACACATGATTTTGTGTTCGTAGACTTCAGTTCCCAGCAGCTCCGAGAGCTCGGCTGCACATCTGGATAACACTCCTCTGGAGGACTGGTGAGTTCCATAACCAGTCATGTGACACCTCTTTTTTTCTTCTGTTTATTTAAAATGATTAAAGAATTGTTTTTAAAACTAATCTTTTTTCCTCTCTTGTGGAACTTGAGACATTGATATACATAACAAACATCCTTCCCTAACACTCAAATCTCATTTAAACCAATCGCAAAAGTACAGCAATACATCAAGTGTAAACTGGGTCAAAAAACATCTTCTGACTGGATCATACACACACTGTAATCCCAAATATTCAAAATAATCAAACGGATTGAGTAATGTAAAAATTATTTTATGAAAAAGTTATACTTACTTTTAAGTTCCTGAAACACTTTTTTACTTTTGAGTAAAGTATAATGAATTTATTAACTTTGGATTAAAACATTGTTCAATTTGCTTAATTTAAACACTCTAATTCAACACAATTGGTCAAGAAGTATTTTGAATTCCCAGTATGCTTTGCGTCAGACTGCATTTGAGAGTAAATTAAATAAAATATATATAATATCACTTGCTAAGATTTGGTAAGAACTTTAACTTAACAGTAATCAAAATTTTAATTAAGTTCTGCTTACCTAAACCATTACTTAATTTTTTTTGAGGCAACGAGTATTGCCAACTTAACCGTGTTTACAGTGCAGTTTTTCTCGATTGCTTAAACACATTTCTGGAAATTTTGCCTCCATTTCATGAAACTTTAAACACAAATCTATAACATCTCACCCAATTCCCTCAACATCCTAATTTCAGGTCATGAAACACAATACAGTGTACAATTGCACAAATAACATTTACATCCAGGTGTTTAGCAGATGCTTTTATCCAAAGAGACTTACAGAGAAGATAAAGTAATCAAATACAGTAAAGCGATTTGTCAATAGGAGGCAATGTAAAAAATATGGCATCCTATGCACCTTTGGCCCATTTTGATAAATGTATACTATAGCCGATTTTCTTTAATAAGTCGTCTCTGAGTTCAGCAAAAAATATGGAACAGGTTTAAATGCTACAAAAACAAATTTATAAACTCGACAATCACAAATTTGAGGGTGTACACGTAATACACGTGTACTGGAGACACAATAGTGACATTATGGTAATGTAAACACTAAACAAAATGCAAATGCGAATCAAGTTCAAACTGTATCATGTGCATTAAAAATCAAAGCGAATGTTTGATATCAATTTGAAGTAACACAAAACAAGACCATGACACGGGCACTGAAATAACTAGGTCATCAATGTGAAACTAGTTACATAAACAATAAACACAGCTGATAGCATAGCTGTGGATGAGCGGTATCAAGCAGCACTCATCTCTAATGTCACAGTTTCTGGATTCTTTCAATGAATGTCGGCTGTCTGTGATTTATCCGTCTGTGCCGTTTGATGATTGGCTGAAGGGCGATCAGACGATTACAACCAAAACTGAACAACACAATCTGATTGTTTGAGAGGATGACTCAATAGCAGCCACCTGTCCAATAGAGATGAAACAGGAATGTGGCAGAGCTACATTTTTTCTCAGCATTTCCGCCCTTTACTCTCACTTGGTTTTTGATAAGTGAATAGATGAATAAAGTGCCCGTCTTTTAGGAACAATATGGTTTCACAGACATCAACTGATGACACATGCTCAGCAGTATTACTATAGTAACAGCCATCAACTTTGAGATGAATTACATCACAAAATGACACTAGGACAGAATGTAGTAAAATAACTTATTTAACTCATTCGCCGGCAGCCTTTTAAAAAGAAAGTTGCCAGCCTACGCCAGCGTTTTTTTAAACATTTTCACCCAACTTTATTGGCTCACAGTAAATTTTCTGTAAAGAATATATGGACAAAAAATATGTCAAATGAAAGAACAGAGTCTCAGCTTTTAAACAAAAGAAACCGTATTCTTCTATCTTTATTTGTTGTCCGTATATGAGGGTAGGTTTCAACAAAAATGCATCATTTTGATTAAACAGCTGAGATAATTAAAGTTTTTGTCACAGATTCCGCCCAGATTACACTCAGAACAATCATTAAAAACCGCTAAAACATATACGTTCTAGGTTCTGGGATTCTGTACTTTTTCCTAAAGGTGTGTAATAGCACCACCTGCTGTATAACAGTACAAACACCGATTGCCGTAAAAACTCGTCTTTGGCGGGGAAGCGTTTTTTTTTTATTGACGAGATAACTCGTCACTGTATAACTTTCAGAGAATATTGTTTTGTTTCAAAATGACAAAATGTGTGGTATGAAATGAAACTTGAATGAAAACATAAACTAGTTTTATTAAAATTAGATCAAATTAGCAAAAGATCACACACACCCACACACAAAAAAAAAGAAAAGTCATAATAAATATATTTACAGAATCTTTCTCAATTTCTCATCGAAATCTCGTCTCAAACTATTAAGAAATAAACTATAAATAGGTAGACAATAATATACAATATTTTACAAAATACCAAATAACAGATTTTGGGGTGTCCTCGACTAAGAGTTATCAGAATTGTTACGTCTTGCCTGTAGTCGACTGATAGTTGAATCGCAGGCACGTGCGTGCATGCGTGCGCACCCGCGGGTCGTTAAGGTTACAGCACAAAGTGCAGCACACTTAAACATTTATTTACAGAATTTGTTTAGAACATAATAAACCTTTATAATAAATAAAAATGAAATAAGCCAGATTCAAGTAACAATAGTGTGCTAAATAAATGTGTTTGGGCAAAATGTCTGAAATGCAGGGGAACATATAGTCGAAACACAAACCACAAATAGTAAAATGAAACAACATTTTCTTTAAACATCAAGTAACAGTGCTGTGCCATACAATACTAGACCAGATCTCGCCTCAAAACTATTTTTAAAACTACTTGATAATATGAATTATTTTTTACAAACGGGAATAACATCATTACCAATGAACTACCAATAAAGTGACTTTATTTACCGCATGTAAAGGAGGAATGCAATAAATCATCTTACCATTTAAAGACTCAAAATGTTTCTTTCATGATTCCCTTAGCAGATTTCATAACAAAAACAATTACATTTTCAAATTCACTACCATTTTTGTTTGAAAATGTTAGAATAATTGAACGAAATATTTTTTTTAATATAAAAATAAAATACACCGAACAAATAAAAAACATTAATAAATAAATGATTTAAATATATATTTTTAAATTATTCCAATTATATAACATTTCTCAAGCCTATGATAATGGTGATGTGTGTTATGTTTCAGGCCCGCAGAGACTCTAGAGAGTGATGTGTTTGAGGATGGAGACATCAGTGGTGATGAAGAGGATGAAGAGTTTTATCCTAAAGACTGTCAGTGGGAGCAGGAGGAAGAACCAGCCGAGCCTGAAACTACACCTGTCATTACGGAAAAGGTGACGGCTTTGCTTTGACTTGACACAGCAGAAACTTTCCTGCAGTGTTGAAGGACAATTGGGTCATTTTTTTGTTGTTGTCAAAATACTTCACTCACAGCTTAATTTGCAGAGACAGCTATAAGAAAGCCCCCGTATACTGATTCTTTTAAAGTATAAAAAAAAACTAATTAAAAAATACTGAATATGGCATGAGCTGTTTGTCCAACCATAGACAAATGGGAAACATGTTTGAAAACAATCATTATTTTAGCCATTTTTACTTTGTGTTTATGTTTTTGTGCCTTTCTAATGAATGTTTGTGTGAGTGAATCTGTTACTGAACATGGTTTGTTGTTTTTATAAAAAGGTGAATAAAGAGACCAGTGTGGACGGTCTTCCTCACTCTGTGGTTCGACCAAAAGAAAGACGACACAAAGTCCATCAGCAAAACCCTTTCATGCGTGGAAACACCATCATCCGCTCCAAGACGTTTTCTCCTGGTCCACAGAGCCAATACATCTGCAGGGTGAGAACACATTGATCTGAGAAAATATCTATATATTGGCTACAATTTTTTACAAAAACAATTTACATTTAACTAAATATACAACATACATCTAAATATATTTATGGCCTCTTTTTCAAATCACCAGATCAACCGCAGTGACAGCGACAGCTCCACCCTGTCGAAAAAATCCCCTTTCATCCGGAACGCTTCAGAGAGACGCAGCGTTCGAATGAAGAAGGTAACACATTTCACCTGCTCTTTATTATATGTAATAATATATTATTTTTAATAGTAAACAGTATTTTCATTTAATTATAATTAGAGATCCACCGATACTAAATTTATCCACTGATACTGGTAGCCTATTATTCAACATCCCTGAAAACTTTCGCTTTTTGGGGAATTCCCTGTTTTTAATCCAAATATGCCATTCTTGTGAATCGTACCAATCAGTAGAGTTGGGGGGGTTCCTTAGTGATTTATAAAGTGCCTACACTGTACCGCGAGAGCGATTCAAATGTGTACCGAGCAATCTGCACCTGAATCGCTCTCGCGGTACTTTCATGCCATACACTGATAGATTTGCGCAGCGCCGCATTAAGTTAAACGCGTCTGTTCCTTAAGACGCTGTTAAGGTGTTTTATATCAGAGTTCGGGCTAAACTCGGCACGGTAATAGATCTCACGGGCCAGAGTGGAGAACCACTGGTCGATATTGTCTTAATGCACAGCGAAGATAACATTTAGAGTGGCCAAAGACATTTCAAAGATCACAGATGGAGAATTGCAGAAATTTGTTGAATTTGCGTATAAGCTTGACCTAGGTCATACGTCATGTGATTAGCTGCTTCTCCATACGTGTCATATGGTGCACTTGAAAAACTTGTGCAGGCCAAAAGACTGAAGAAAGACATTTTGATCAGCAAATTGTGGCTGGTGTGACAGTTTTTTAACTGAAGGAAATATTGTCTTTTTTCTTGTCAGAGTGTGCCAGAATGCATAATTGGATTTTATTGATTGATGCTGATTATTGTCCTATATATCGGTGAATCTCTAATTATTATATAATATATCTTTTTTATATACATAGATATGTGTGTTTGTGTGTGTGTATATATATTGTATATATATATATATATACTGTATATGTGTTTGTTTGTGTGTGTGTGTATACATGTGTGTATATATATATATATATATATATATATCAATATAAATAGTGTACAATTATATAATTATATAAGTCGTTTGCATAAATTCAATTGTAGTTCATATTTTATATTCTATTAGAAATATGCATTAATAGCATGAGGGTTGAAGTTTTAAAGCTAACACTTCCTTTCTTAAGCCAGCACTTTAAGAGGGCAGTTGAAAACATTTAGCAGTAGTTTAATATTTAACGCTGACATTTCTGTGCTGACCCGAGGTCAGTGTTAATGATGCACAGTTTGGAGAAAGAGGTCAAGTTTACTGCGAATACACCTCAGGTGAAACATTTACTCCTTTAAAGACACAAAGCAAAGTCATCATGAGAGTTCAGAGTGTTCTTGTTGAGAGGAACTGCACCGTCTTTTTAACTGTCTTGAACTGTCATTAAACTGAAGATGACAGTAAGGAAAGTGCACGGTGGTTAGATGCTAGGAAGTCTAATGTATCGTTTTCATGATGAATGAACATTTTCTTGATTCCCAACACTTAGTCTTGGAGAACGTCTCTGATTCAAAGTTTTTTCACTTTGCTATCTTACAGCCGCCGGTGCAGGTCAAAGGTCTGGACGGTCTGCTCCGCACCTCTCTGGATCTGGAACTGGACCTGCAGGTGACCCGCACGCGACACAACCGTCTGAACGAGGAGCTGCACGTGCTGCGAGAGCTGAAGAAACAGCTGGAAGAGGCCCGACAGAAGGGCCAGCACACCCTTCCGGCGTGGGTGCAGGAGGATGAGCGCTTCCGACTGCTGCTCAAACACACAGAGAGACAGGTGCAGACACCTTCTCTAAAATCACACCCTCCAAAGACGGCAATCGATGCTCAGATAAAAGCAAAATGCTCAAAAAGATTATCATGCAGAGAGCGTCTCTGGTTTGTTTTGGTAAACAGTTACATCCCGCAGTGAGATTCTCAAATCTTTAGGGCTCTCCTGAGAAATCACACCTGTCTCTGTGAGTCATCAGTCAGGTGGAAGAAATGCTTTGTGCTTATGACTGTCTCAGAATACTTAAAGGATTGGTCAAAGATATAAAAGAAACTAAATAAAACTCATACGGAATGACAGAGTCCTGCACACCCTGACGTTAAAGCATTCCAGAAGTATTATATCCTAAATACCAGCTCTGTTCTAGCATGTGATGCGGTTCGCTCTATTTTTCCTCAGACACAAGAAGAGCAGCTACAAGAACAGAGGGTGGAGAAGATGATGCGAGCAGCCGCTAAAGATGTGCACAAGATCCGCGGGCAAAGCCTCAAAGAGGTCCCTGGGGTCCAGTCTTTCAGGTGGGCATAACATGCTACTCGAACCATTCCAACTAACATCCTTAAACCGTTGTATCTGGTACCGTCTTGTTCGACTGTCTGTACTCATTGCCCGCTGTGACCCCTCTTAGAGAAAAGATGGCCTTCTTCACCCGAGCGAAGATAAACGTTCCTGACCTACCAGCCGACGACGTGTAGAGGATCTCAAGTATTTTTTGGTCTGAACTGCTGTTTCCATGGAAACAAAACTGACATCTGGTGGTGTTATGAAGAACTGCGTGACAGAAAGTGTACGTTGGGCAAGACATTTTAAACACTGGGTTTTAACTCTCGGAGCTGAAAGTGTGTAGATCCATGTGTCTTATTCCTTCTTTTAAGCTAGTTTTCTTTTCTTTCTTTTTTTGACTCTCATTGCGTTCTGTTACTAATAAGAATATGTCTGTATGTGTACTAGGTGTTTTAGGGGTCATTTCAAAATGAAAAAGTAGGGCTGGTAAACGATTAATCGCGATTAATCGCATCCAGAATGAAAGTTTGTTTGCATAATATATGTCTGTGTACTGTTCCTATTTATTTTGTATTTATAATCACACACACACATACATATATATACTGTATTTAGGAAATATCTGTGTGCATATATTAATACATTTCAACATTTATTGATTTTCTAATTTTTTTCATAAATGCATACACCTTGTATGTACAGTATGTGTTTATAAATACAAAATAACATGCATAGTACACGGCCATAAATGTAATGTAAACAAACTTTTATTCTGGATGCGATTAATCGCGATTAATCGGTTGACAGCCCTAGAAATAAGATTGAAAAATGCTGCTCTGCCGACCAGGCATGACTGCGCACTGTTAATGATGTGAATACAGTAACTTACGGTACTACTTCTGTCTTTAGCACAAGGCTTCAGAAATCTGTATACAACAATGTTGCAATGACGACACGAATGCTCATAAATCCTGCTTTTATTCTTTCCACGCTTATGTTAGATAGTCTGAGCTTTTTATTTTGCAAACGTGTCAACGGTTAGCCAGCATGAAACTAAAGCATGACAGTAACATGACCGGTTAGTAGATTAAGTAGATGGCTAACAGCTCTCCGAACATGCAAACAAAACACACCTTTGGCGCAAAACGTTCGTAAAATGATGTAGAAACTGCACTTAGTTCCACGGACTCTCAGGTAGAACATCAGATAGTTAATGCACTTTATTAGACATCAGATATCAAGTCATCAATGTAGAGAATGCAAAGATGATGTTGTCTCATTTAAGCGAAGCTCTTCTTGCATATTTAGATACAAAGAGCATCTTTTGACGTTTGTTAACTCCCCATTATTTAACCTGCTATGTTCACAGATAAGATGTCACCTAAGATAAATACAGACCTCTTGTCCCAACAATAGGTTCGCTTTAGGATAAAAGCACAAGTGTAATTGTAGTTAATGTGACTAATAATCTGTCAGTGAGTTGGAAAAGAGTAATTTGTGTCGAAAGCAAAAGCTGCAACAATTCTCAAAGCACAATATCGAAGAAGTCTGTGCATTTGCGTGAATCTGCCATCAAACCAAAAATGATTTTGCATAGAATGTAGAAAATAAATAATTTTTAGGACCATTCAAATCTTTGCGTTGTGACATGATTGCAATGACAGCTAAGCAAAATTACTCCAGAAGACGCATGAATAGTGCAAACATTTGAATGTGGAAAAGACTTATTTCAGATATACTGTAAAAAAAAGTTTTTTTAATTTAAACTCTGCATAAAATAAAGTCATAGCATATGCATTAATAGATTTATTAATAAAGACATTTAATAAAAACAAATTTTCTCGTATACTTTTGCAATACAGTAGGCATGCAAGTAATGTCACAATGCAAAAAATGGGCCTAACAATTGACATCCATTTCGGACGAAATTAATTTTTAGACAATTCGAGAAAGATTCACTATTTCATGAATCAAATAAAAAGCAACCAGCGAAAATCTAGAAAACTGGAACATCATCATCTCAACACATCTAGGTCACTGCAAAGGCACAGTTCATAATTCCCAGCTCTCCCTGTAAACACTTAATAAGGCATCGCGCCTCGCTGCAGAGATCCCTGAGCATAACGTTTGCCGATATATGAAAGAATTGTGACTTTTGTGTTATGTAAATGAGCACTCCTACTATACCAACATTGATTTTCTCTCGGCATCTGTTTATTCACATTCAGAATGTTCAGTTTAATCTTATTCAAGTATTTTGACAATAGATGAGTGTGTATGTTACTGCGCACCGTGTTTTCCAATTCTTTTTAGGGTTTTATCTACATGAGTGAAGTTGGATGTTTAAATGTAGCACTTTAAAAATGCCCCAGTCCACACAATCTATTATTGATACAGAAATACATTACTTTGTCTTTGTTTTAGCCTAATGCCCATTAACACTGAAATCAGCGGCAATAAAAGCCAGATTTCATGGGTTTTGTCCACATTTTAACGTAAAATTTTGCATTTGATCTTTATTACGTATTACGCAAAAGTCTTGGTGCAGTTTATGGGCCGTGCTCACAATATTTTCTGTTTTGCATTCATTTTCAGTACCGCATCCTAATACGTTCTTGTTCCTCTTGAGAGCCTGCGGTGCTTTTTTTTATTGGCCTCGTTCCACAAGAAAACATCAACGAATGTACTGTCTTTGCCCAACCTCAGATCAGCTATCAGTGTTTGAGTAATATAGAGCTGACAGCAAAGTTTGTTTTATCTAATTAAAGCAATAATAATAATAAAACATTCGTGTTGCATAAATAAACTGGAGTCGACAAACATATTATGATGAAAGCACAGTGCCTGTCCTACAGAATTTAAAATCCAGTAAGGGTTACTGGTCCAAAAATTCTAGTCTCTTGCTCCACCCAGTGGTACAAAACACAATCAGATCTGAATGTCTGTATCAATGAAGTTCATACTGAGCTTGGTGACATGTCTTGATTCAATACGAAGATTTGTATTTTTATTGAAAATTCGATGTCATGATTTAGTAAATGACATTAACTGATTCCCTCTGAGCTGCATATTTATTTTTATATGATGGAATACTATAAACAACATAAAAGACCCGACTAAAATGCTGTCCCAAAGCCTTACGTTTAGCCAAATATCTATACTACACTAATTTCTTTCACGTTAAAGCCTCAGTTGTTTTCTGTTGCATATTTCTTGTAGTTTATGTCAGTTTATTAGAGTATCTGTGCTTGTTTTAATTGTATTGTTTTCACAGTTTAGACTCAGTAATAAACATTGCCAAACGTATAGACTCCTGTCGGCTTCATCCTAGCTCATCTCAGCTTATTAATGTGCTGTGTGATGTGAAGATTTCTCACATGGGCATTTTTAATCGAGGTACATTTTTATTATTTTGAATCTTTCAGATTTTCACACGTTTTATCATTTTCTTTCATTTGAATGTGAGAGATACAGTGTGTGTCCCCTTTAAATATGATGTACAGTACGTTTGTATGTAATGCTGTAGAATGTAAACATTTTACCTGGAAACACTACGATTTATCTTCTTCTGAGAGTGCTCGAACAAGAGAAAAGAAGTCTTATGTTGTCATTGGTCATTATAGTGTACAATAGTATGCCATCTCTGCGTATGGTTGGAGAGATTTGTATTTCTTAGGTGCTCTTTAACTACCAATTTTCATACATACATCATGTAAGATTCGTTATGATTAATCAATAGGTGAAAATGCTGTCAGTATCTGATGCTGGTAGTCATGAATGATTTGTTGTGTATTGTTCGCAGTAGGACTTTTATTTTGGAAGCTCCAGTTCATTTTTTGAAAATCTTGTTATGATGATGAAACAACCAGATCTGATCACAGAGATGGTTTGAGAAGTACAGCTTGAATTTATTGCACTTTTGTGATTTGGGTTTTCTGTCTTTTTTTCTTGTGAGACTTCTGAAAGCTGTGAATTTTATCATCGACACTGTACTGTCAACAAGATTTGTAAATATATCACCAGCACATGAATATGTTTTGTAGTTTCACAACAAATATAAAAAGTTCCTCTCTTCTAATCTTTAGAATGAATCATGTGTGTGTATTTCTGAGTCTGATTGTCTCATTCTTCAATGTTGATTGTGGTTTCCTCAATCCAACAAGTTATGTGCAATGACAATCTACAGACCAGCCACCTTCTACTCTTTTTTTATAATAACCCAAAGCCTTAAGTGCTATATATATATTTTTTAAATCACAGTAAATTAGGAATGTATAATGAGAATAAATAATTGGGCACATTTTGCTAGCATTGCTTCTTTTGTCATGCGCTGTAATAAAGCATTTAACATGAACAAAATAATTCACAAAAATAATTTCAAATTTAAATGAATTAAAATAGTTGGACAGTACTTATATAAAAAAATGAAAGGACCAACTTGCCCAAGAAACGATGGCATTAACCTGTACTCTACAGAGACTTTGACCAGATACATGTTTTAGCTGTTTGTTGTTAGTACTGAATGTATGTGCAAACATTTATAATTTTTGTGGTGTATACACATTGTTCTTGAGAAATGTCAGATTTCTTTTTTGCAGAAAACTTTTCTTTCATAACAGGTTTGAACAGAACCCTTAAACATCATTTTTAAGTTTAAAGTTTTATATCTCATCAACAGTATATGGCAGTCAGAGGGTGAAAGGAAAATGGGTTGGTCGGCAATTGTCCAAAATTGAATAAATTAATATATAAATGCCATTTGTGTCATGGACGGCTACTTCTGGTGAAACACATTTTGGGAATTTTTGAATGGATTTTTTACATAAACTTAATACCTTATTTTTCCTATATGCAAATTTCCCATATATATATTTATATATGTGTATGTGTGTGTGTGTGTGTGTATGTAATAAATGAATACAATAATATATCATTTTTTATACATAAAAATAAATTAGAATAAAGAATAATGCCTCTTATGGAGATATTCTTAGTCATTTGCATTTGTTCATTTTACTACTTACACTTTATAAAGAAAAATCCTATTCTATCTGTAACGAAGCAGTGATTTCAATAAGTCAGATCAGAACTGTAATAAATAACTTAAATTGTAGTAATATGTGCACTAAATTGAAAATGTATTTATTTATATTTATTTATTATTATTATTTTCAGGCCATGTTTTTTTATTACATTGTTTTCAAATTGAAAATGCAATCTTATAATGTTATTAAATGAAATAGTATTTGCTGTTTTGAAGTGTTTTATATAAAAGGGTTGTGATATTTTCTGCACTGCGGTTGATTGAAAGGCTTTTGTATTGGCGGGTGTTTTCCCATAATCCCGCGGGACCGGAAGCAGCGTTGCGTATGTGTATGTGTGAGTCGCTGCTAGTTGTCCAGCTGCTCAGCGGTTACTTCTACATTTCACAAGACTTTGACCAGGTAACTAGTTTGGGCGGTCAAACGTTACATTGTCTAATATATAGTCCGTTTATTTGCTTTTTACGCGCTTAAAATGTTAACTTGCTTGGCGGAAACAGAAGAGCGGAAGCTAACACAAGCTAATTTTAACGCCATCCACCAAAACACGGTTAATTATCACCTGTTAAGTTATCAGCTTGCCTTCATTTTTTTGATCAAATACGATGTTGAGTAAAATGTCTAGACGCTGTCTGATGTTGGCCACTGTTAGGTAACTTAGACGTGACCTCCATGTCTGCTTTTTGTCTTCATAATGTTTAATTCGAAGAACATTTGTTTGTGATGATTTATGCTACGTGCATGCGCGTGAATGAAGTACTCCACTGAATGTGCACGTTGCTCGGTTACGTTATTTCATCCCAATATTCATAAACATTAAGGATTTTCGTATTTTGAAGCTCGTGAGAGATAATTCAGTGTAAATCACCTAATTGACTCAAACTCTCATTGGCTTTTCAGGCAGCGTTGTGTTTCCTGTGGGCGCTTCTGGATCTCTGGGATCCTCGATCACTTCTTCAGTCTTCACCATCGTCATCATGCCAGCCGCACTTGCAGATACCAGTCAGATTATCTGCGAGGTCTGGGCAAGCAATGTGGAGGATGAGATGAGGAAGATTCGACAGATCATTCAAAACTACAACTTCATCGCTATGGTGTGTGTGTTTGTTTGTTTCTCAGTGTCTGTATGTGTTTGTTCCTCATCTACTTATGAGAAAATTTCCCATTCATTTATCAAATCTATCCTCCTACAGTATCCACAAACACGTAACCTGTATGTATCCATTTAGCAATCCTTTTGATTGAAGGTCGACTTCAAAAGAGCAACCATGAGACTATATTAGTATGATTCAAAAATATGAGACGTTCAAATCATTTTTGTGGATATCTCCATCATCCCTCCACAGAAACTTGATTTTAAATCCGAGATATTCCAGTGCATTTTAACGTGAGCCTGACAGTGTTTCTTGCATAAATCAGGACACAGAGTTTCCCGGAGTGGTCGTCCGTCCTATCGGAGAGTTCCGCAGTACTGTTGACTACCAGTATCAGCTTCTGCGGTGCAATGTGGACCTTTTAAAAATCATCCAGCTGGGTTTGACGTTTATGAACGAAGATGGAGACTACCCACCGGGAACCACAACGTGGCAGTTCAACTTCAAATTCAATCTGACGTAGGTGTCCACTCTGTAGGGTCCTAAATCAGAATCGAGAACCAAAACGTTTTATAATGAATGTTAATTCTTTTGCATAATCCACAAATACTACCGTTTGTTCTGCAGGGAGGACATGTACTCTCAGGACTCGATAGACCTCCTACAGAACTCTGGGCTGCAGTTTAAGAAGCACGAGGAGGAGGGGATCGATACGCTTTACTTCGCTGAACTCCTAATGACATCAGGCCTGGTGCTTTGTGAAAATGTCAAGTGGCTCTCATTTCACAGGTAATGACACTGAAGTCTGAATCGATGGCGTTTAGTATTTTGTCAAGGCCAGGTTTAAGATTAATCATTATTTGTATATCACTACTTTGTCCTTGACAGCGGCTATGATTTTGGCTACCTGGTGAAGTTACTGACAGACACCCGACTACCGGAGGAGGAACATGAGTTCTTCCAGATCTTATATCTCTTCTTCCCAGCCATCTATGATGTGAAATACCTCATGAAGAGCTGCAAAAACCTCAAGGTATGAGAGTGTTGGCTTCTATAACCAGTTTACAGTGCGTGTTGGAAGGTACAATGTGCTGTTAATTTGTTTTTAGGGGGGACTCCAGGAAGTGGCAGACCAACTTGAACTAAAAAGGATCGGCAGGCAGCACCAGGCTGGATCAGACTCGCTGCTCACTGGAATGGCCTTTTTCCGCATGAAAGAGGTCCATTTTATTTCTCACTTGTGTAAATAAGTCTCTAGAAATGCATTTAGATGATATTCTAACGTCCTTTATCACTGCAGCTGTTTTTTGAGGACAACATCGACGACGCAAAGTACTGCGGGCGGCTCTACGGCTTGGGATCGGGTTCCTCACAAAGCCAGAACGGAATCTCCAACTCGTCGCAGGAGGAAACCAACAACAAGCACTGACTAAACGATCGATCGACAATGACCAAGTGGATGATGCACTTGTTTTAATCCCACCCAGCAGATATTCTCTTTCCTATTCCTTAAAGATGATTTCAGATCATTCATTCATTCTAAAGGGACATTGGAAAATGCCAACAATCACATTCTGTTCCGCTTGGTAGTTCAACACACTGCAACGTTCCAGGACGCCCGACATGTTCCCATTACTCCCCTCTGCTGCTTTTGAAAATTTTATCTTTTGTTTTACAGTATTAAAAACACAAACGTTTTAAGCATGGGACCAGCGCTTGTGTATATTACTGCATTTTAATATACTCGATCCTTTTAGAAATGTTTTGATATTTTCTAGAAAGGTTCAATTGTGTCACTGGGATTATAGAAAACATCCATTCGATGCTGGAAAACGGGATAGGGATTTTAACATATGCTGGCGTGCATGTATATTAAATTACAAAACTCTTCTTGGCATTTTTCTTGCTAAGAACAAGTTTTAAAATTGTCGAGGCGTCGTTAGGAACAGGAGTCTGCTGGGCCTATGTACATTTTAAAGTCGTTCGTCATGAATTCAACTGTTTGTGGTACATTTTGTTTTTATTTCATCTGTTGTTCAAAGCTGTTGTGTATTAAAATGTTTTCTATTGTCAATGTGCATTTGTAGTTTCATGTTTGTTTACCACGGATGTGCTGTAAAAAGCACAAGCGTCATACAGAGCAAGATCGTCTGTTTCAATAAAACACCATGTTCTTTATAAACAAATTGTGTATTAATTGTTAAAATTACATGTATATGTAAAACCTGTTGAAAAGTTACATGGTGTCTCAACTTTGTTAAAGTCAGATGTCAACCTTTATAATGCATTGCTTCAAATTCAGATTTTTTATTAAGTAAAGACATACGGTGTAAATATTCAAAGTACACAAGTGCATACAGTAAATTCTAGTGTGTCAGTCTCTGCCAGGCTTTATGCAGTGATGCTGTACTTCCATATTTGTGCAACAACGCTGTAGCTTCTGAGGAAATGTGCTGTGGAATTTGAGCGAAATGTTGGTCCAGGTACAGAAGGACAATACAACACTCCATGACATCAGGAAATGGGTATTTCTGAAATACAGTCAAAACAATCACAGGGTTTAGCCAAAGATGCTGTAAGCCATTCTTTTTGAAAAAAACACCCATAAAATACTATGTTTGTAAAAACATTAAGGGGTGGCCAGGTGCCATGTTCTCAGGTAGACAACGTGAACATTGTAATCTAGCTGTGCATATTTGAATGCAATAAGTTTGCATGACAAGGCTATTAATTATATTTAAAGGAATAGTTCACCCGAAAATTTAAACATCTCATTTACTGAGAAGCAGATGGTTTCCCACATTCTTCAAAATATCTTCTTTTGTCTTCAACAGAACAAAGACATTCACACAGGTTTGGAACTACTTAAGTGATGACAGCATTTTTATGTTTGGGTGAACTGTCCCTTTAAAACATTAAATAGTACGTTATACTTTTCAATTTGTTCAATTACCATGAGCCAATCGTATTTGTCATTTTCTTGTGACTTAAGTGAAATGTGTTGATTCATTTGGCTTGAAAAACACTACTGTATGCCTGTAAGATGCCAACAAAAAATGCTTATGATTGATTATACAATGTTAAATCTGAGGAAACACACAGGGACTTACCTTGATCATCTCAGGAACAGCAGCAAGCTCTTTGTGGTATTCAGCAGCCCGGGCGGTCAGTGTAGAAAAAGATTGGCTATTTTTATGACAAAAAGGGGCAGTTAGACATTGTTCTTATTTGATCATTTCTGCAAATAAAAAAGGAGTATCATCAAGACCTTTTTTCACTGTTAGCTCCTTCCTGTTCCTCAGATAGAGGAGTAACACTAGATGTTTCTGTGGCCGTGTCTGAGCTCAGATTAGAGTCTGTAGACGGGTTGTGTCGCTGAACCAGGCTCAAAACTTCACTCTGAATCTCTGCTATGGCTCTCTGGATGGCTTGAAAACTGGCGTGAGGTTCAGAGAGTAAAACCTTCCAGAAGCCCTCGGATTGAGCTTCTCCATTACGATCTGCATCTTCAGGTTGTTTTTGCTCTGTGGAATGGTGACCATTACTCGTCATATTATTGGTCGAAGTGGATGTTTGTGTACCTTGGCTCCACCATTTCTTATACAAGAGCTGATAACAGACAAAAGCCTCCATATTTCGAGAAACCGCCAAGCTTTTCTCATCCCCTGGACATAGTTTTCTTTTATAAAACGCCACAGAGTCCAACCCTGCAAAAAGTTTTGATACTGATATTTAGTCGCTACAATTAACACATAACCGATGTTTTTATTTCACTTTATTTGGAAAAAGAGAAACAGAAATAGGCATAACACAGATCACATATTTACACGTCTCACCTTGTGGTAGAAGCAGACGGCTCATCTCGGACATCAGAGTAAAGCGACCGACCTCAAAACCTCGAGTCACAGCTCTCAACAGTTCCTCTAGTACAGACGGCCATTCACACGACAGCTGACTCAACGCGCACAGTGTCACGTCCAATGAGATAAAAGATAAGAGCTGCAAAAATAAAAAATGAACAGATTATTGGCGAAACTGCATTTTAGCAACATTTACTATATTTTCCAAATATTATAAATATAATTATACATTATATTAACCAACCTGCTTCATTGGGACACTGGCAGCGACGGGAGGATTCTCAATGGCATTTAGTTGTTGATGAAGGGTTTTTAATTTAACGAGATCATCAGCGGTCACGCCGAAGTCTCTCTTCCACACTGTGTGTGCTGTACAGAGGAAGTGTTCATCCCGTGACTCAGACCAGTCGTGTGAGGAGGCCAGAGACCAGGTGATCACATCTGTATCTGGGAGTCTGTAAGTGAGGAGCTCATTCACACAGTACAGCAGCCTGTGAGCCTGTGACAAACAGCAGGAGATACATGTGCTTAACATACTTTTAACATTATTATCATAGTTCCCTAAAACTACTCAAACATTTTGTGAATTTTAGTGGCACCAACCCGTCCCTTTCGAAGCACTATGGTGGCTAACACAGGACTAAGATGTCGTCACGTTTTCGCGAGATAACATTTACGAAACGCGACCTGTAGAGCAGTTTGTCCATTAAGGGCTACTGTACAAACAACATGGCGAATCCCATGTAAGGGGACCCGCGATGTATGTAGATATAAATAAAAACAAAGGTTTCATTATGTTAGGTCTTTATACACCTCTGGACACATATGTAGTTATGTATATATTATATTGCATTTATGTCAATAGATCCTCCAAAGTATTACACGATGGACCTTTATTAGAAAATATCGACCTAAAATGCCTTTTGAAAAACTTAAGATAAGCGATATACTGAATAAACTCAATTTGAATAAACAAACGAAATTAAGTACTAGATTATTAATTGAAAATAATTTTTAACTAAACTGAAATAAAAATAAAACTCACAAAAATAAGAAAATAGCTGCAAAAATTATAACAATTAATGTTGACAAAAATATAAAATAAATGCCAATTCAAAACTTTCACAAAACTACAATTAAACAAAACTATTATATCTCTGGTTTCTGTACCATATAGTTGTAGTGTAGAGAAGTAAAAGTATTCAAATGTTATATACTAATATAATATACTTTAGTACTTGCTTTAGTAGCATACTACAATAACTGTAAACAGAGTTTATTGTTGCAGTTACACTATAGTATTTCTAGACTATACTATAGTAATTTGTAGTGTGAAAGGGATGGTTCCCCCAAAAACAAAAATTTTGTCATCCATTAGGATCCATAATAAATAAAAATGATCTGTTGAACACAAAAGAAGATATTTTGAGGAATGCAAAGCAAACAGTTCTGGGGCACCTTTGAATACCATTGTCATTTTTCCTACTAGTCAATCATGTCCCAATACTTTCATTACTAACATTTTTTAATACATTGTTCTATGTGTTCATCCAAACGAAGAAAGGTATACAGGTCTGAAACAAGTCGTGGGTGAGTAAATGATGACAGAATATTCATTTTTTGTGAACTGTTCCTTTAACTATTGTAAAACTATATGGTGTAGTAAAAAGCAAACTACAGTATGTCATATAGCAAGGTTCAAAAACACTACAGTACCTTGTATGTTTCCTATGCCAAATACGACGGTATTTCATAGTATTTTTCATAATTTCAGTAAGGTGCTATGTCATATCCTATTCTTCCTTGTAAATGGTTCTATAATGTCAATTACTACTTATATTATCAATATATTATTCATTAATTCACTTAACTTAGTAATAAGTAAATATTACTACAGTTAATGATAAAAATAGTTTGGAAATCTATTTAGCCATTTAAACTGACTCACTAACTCAAAATGTTAACATACCGTATTGATCAAGTTACAAAACAGTTTAAAACAAACCAGAAGAGAATCTTGTGTCTTTAGGACTTCCTGTGTGGCAAGCCAATCCTGTGAAAGCATCAAATCTTTGGCACATCTGAGAGAGAGAGAATGTGCCAGCTCGCTTTCTCCCGACAGCCACGCCAGATTAGCAGCGGTCCTTAAAGATGTCACGTCGCCTTTCTTGGCGATCACTTTAGCGGCATCAAAGCTGGAGTCTGCAGCGAGATAACTGTCAAGTGCATAAGAAAACATTTGCTTACAGTTTATATAGGTTTCAATGATAACAGCGCATTGAACTGGAACTCTGTTTGAAGTTTCTGTACCATTTGGCGGCAGTCGCATAATGTCCATCCTTCTCCAACACAGCCGCCCAGCTCATGTAGAGATCTCCCTGAACCGGGTCCTCCGGCTGAAGTCTGGCTTTGGCCAACGCAATGGCTTCCCTGATGATTTAACACACAAACACCTTCACTTTCTATTCAGGCAACAGTGTAACACTTGCACACGAGTCCTCAAGACGATGTTTCTAACCTGTAAAACTGGTGTCCCTTCAGGAGGTTGATGGCCTCGTAGATTTTATGGATGGAGATGAGGTGTGAAGCGGCTTTGAGGAACTGCTCATGAAGACAGAGCTGCCTCACGTACGCCTCTACAGTCCTGGACCAAACCTGGTACCCCGCTGACACACAAACACACATTATCTTACATCACTGACCGATAGAGATAATCTAGATCTTTCAAAAACGCACATGGTAAGTAAACTACAGCACTTGTGTCTTACCCATAGGAGCTAAACTGAGAAGATGGTCGTTCAGTTCTCCTTTCTCTGTGGCGACGTTTAAAGCTCCTGTCAGGTCTCCCTTCCACAGCCTGAGATACATCACAGAGTCATAATGCCCCGCCTCCACGTGACTCTCCTCTATACAAACACAAGCGTCAGTTTAACACACTGATTCCAGATCAGAATTTAATGATCGTGATCATGAACTCACCTTCCTCCTGAAACATCCTGTAGAGGGCGTCTCTGTCCGTGAACAGACCCAGCTGGATGTGATCTCCAGCACCTGGGACACACATTTCTGCTTGACCTGAGGAGGATGGGAAACATTTGTGACTACAACCATTTCAATTCCTCATTATTTAGGCATGAAATGACAGCCAAGGTTAACTTCGTAAATTATTGATGCAATCTTTGTGCTTTATTACATGCATGTCCTTATTTTTGTTTTGATTTTTATTGGGTATTGTTTTTTCGTATTCAGTGTTTTTTACATAAATGTGATATTTTATCAATCTCTAACATACAAATCGACATGGACCACCAATGAGTAGAAAATAAATAAATGTATTTAAAAATATGTTAATATTAGGGCTGTCACACCATCACATTTTCACTGCGGTTGTCGTGGCAAAAAGAATATTCAAGATAACAATATTATCATGATATCCATTTACTGTAAATGCTTGTTTAAATGAACAATACTTTCAGTCAAATTCATCTATAATTTTGTGTTTTCTCCTTTTTTGGCCAACAAATTACACCTACAATTTGAGAATAACAATTAAAGGAAGTCTGTAAACATTGAGCGTCTCAGAATGGACTTCACAAAAAAAAGTTCCTCACACCTGCCACAAATACGGCCAGATGATGTACAACATCGCAGACGAATTTTCGCTTACAACCAGATAAAAGCTAAATAAAGGATAGAAATTCTTCGTTGAACAGGACCTGTATGATTATGAAGGTTTGTGTTTTATTTTCCTTTTGTGTTAGCGAAGCTGCTAGGATAAGTTCTTGCATACGTTTTCTGTCAATTTTTTTCCCACTGTTGTTAAACTCCAGTGTGACGGCAAAATGGAAGTTCTTCTTCACCTTGTTTGTTGCAAGACAGATGTTATGATTAACTGCTTTGCGAAAAGGCGGATTGTTTTCCCCCACGGCACAAACGGATATGACGTTTTTGTGGGCGTTCCCAGCTATGCCGACCAAGTCTATGTAATGTATTGAGCAGACAATGTCATTTAAAGTGATGCATATCCAGCGCTCACCATGTGAGTGTCTGACTGCTGCCAGTGTGAGACAGTCCATCTGAAGCTCATCTTTGGGTCTGTGATCCATCGTCGTACTAAGAGGAAGGATGGAGCGCGGCTTTCTCTTCTTAAGAGAAACATCTACATAAATGTGAACAATGAGATTTCATTTAAATGTCTATTCTTAACATTCTTACAAATAAATTGCTAAACTTCAAACTGAGTTGAAGGACCGGACACAAACCAACCTGGCTTCTCTCTTCTCTTCTCCTCTTTGACCTCTCTTTTAACTGCATGGATGAACTTTTCTCCGTTCTGAACCCTCTCGGCGCCGCATGTGTCCACATCTTTCTCTCCGGACCAACCTGTGACCCCAATGATGAAGGTTATTCATCACAGGACCGGAGTGCCATTTCACAGACAGCGCTGGAAGCACACAGAGGAGATGAAAGACAGAAAGCTGATCTGTTACCCGTGACGCACGGACGGTCTGCGCTCTCTCTCTCGTCTTCCTCCTCCTCATGTTCTGACTGCTGATCTTCTGCTCCGCTGCCTGCTGCTCTTTTATGTTCCTCTCGTGAAGGAAATTCGCTCTCCTCCGCCTTCATCCCTCCTTTTCCCGGTGCCTTCTTTTTCTTCTTGGCCTTTTTCTGAGGCGCCTTCTTTTTTTCCATCTCAACACGTTTCTTACCTGTTGACGGAAGGACCAATAAAATATAAGTTTGATGTTTGGAAACAAATATGGAATTTCTGTGTGGAATATTCGAACAAAATCTTAATAGTATTTGAAAGACAATTTTTTTAATGATTTTAGGTATTTTTGAGGTCAAACATTTTTTATGAATAACTTTTTTAATGATACAAAAGCAATATAAAAACAAACAGTGAAGAAAGAATCAATAAAAGTGATTTCTGCCGATCCCGATTCTGAAGATTAAATTAATATTTCTTCACCTTT
This sequence comes from Triplophysa bombifrons, assembly GCA_029783895.1. NCBI lineage: Eukaryota > Metazoa > Chordata > Actinopteri > Cypriniformes > Nemacheilidae > Triplophysa > Triplophysa bombifrons. The sequence continues at coordinate 13,982,952 of CM056466.1, forward strand.
ATAATGTTATTAATTCATATATTGACTATTAATATTGAATATCAATCATTTTCCATATACAGAGCATCAATTTTAGCATTTATTATCGTCCTGTTTTGATTGACATAATAATATCGGCCCTGATCATTGGCTGTTTTCAAACTATCGGCCGATAGTGTGAACCGGTCCTGATTATTGGTCGACATATATCAGTGCATCTCTAAAAATAAGCTTTTTTTTGCCAACAAATTTGGAAATTTGATGTTAAATATCCTAAGACAAACATATTTGTAAAAAAAAACGATGTTTAAAGACGAAGTACATTTTAAGATTTTTTTTAGGTACAATTCTCAAGATAACAGGAAATCAGTGCCAATGTTGGGTAAATTACTTTAATATTAATTAAATACTAGTAACTAATTACATATTTAATAGTGTAATTAGATTACTCTCCAAAAAGTATTTAATTACTAAGTACTAATTACGTTCTGTATCCCATATCAACTGTGATTAGAAGTGATTTAAGGATAGACGTGAAACTGCTTATTTAATTCATTCAAATAAATATCTATATAAATTATTCTCATTAACTGACCAAATATTACAAATGTGTGAAGGCTACATTAAAGCATACATTTTAAAGTTTGACTTTTAATTTTGATGTCATTTCCACTATTGAATATATTACATTACCTCAAATAAGAAGTAAATGTAATTAAATGACTGAAAAAAATATCCCTGACTTTACTTTTTCAAGGGAAAAGTAATTAAACTACAGTAACTCATTACTTCGTAACTAGTTACACCCAAAACTGATCAGTGCAAATATTGTACATTTTAGAAATCTACACCAGAAAGTAAATATTTGGTTTTGGCATAATATAAAATATTTTTGTTGCCATCAAATCTAGACATTAAAAACAACAATATATAACACAATTAAATAATACTGTATAGTAAACAACACATTATTTGAGAGAGACAGGAGGAATGAGAAAATCTACTTTTGGGTGGTGTGACGTGCTCCTGTTTGGACAAGGCCCATTCGTGCAAAGTGAAATCATCTCCACCAGTCCAGATGAGGTCAGGATGAACTGAAGACCACTGTACACACATCAGACGCCCTGAATGACCCCTGTAGTTGGACACCGGCTGCTCTTTCAGCACATCCCACACCTGTTCACAAACACATTACCATAAAAATAATATAACATTTACACAAAATCGCTTTAAAACGTTATTTCACTGGACCTCAAAGAAACATTAATGAACATTAATCGAACATTTATATAATAAACTTATAGGTTATAGTACAATATATACAGTGTTCATAAATATAATGCGAGGCCTTTAAACACTTCCCGGTGGGGATAATAAATAACCCACATTGCTCCAGCGCTAATTCAAACATTCTCATCCGTCGCCGTCAATAACAGCGTGAAGGTGGTGTGTGTATATTTATAGACCCACTTTGTCTGCAAAATCCCATCAATTTAACTGCCCAGGCTTCACGCCGATGAGAAACTAACCGGCACAGTGTTCAGAGCTCATTCGTGTGAATATGAAATGTAAAACTTGCCTGAGCTGTGCCGTCGTAACACGCCGTCACCAGGCGCCCGTCGTGATGAGGGCTCCAGGCCAGACCGGTGATTTTGTTGGTGTGTCCAGACAGAGTCCTGTAGGGTTCAGTCACCAGTACCGAACTCTCTGATGGGGTTTCTGTAAGAGATGAACACTGATGAGAGAAGGCCATTCAGAGAGCTCTCAGATGAGAGATAGAGAGGATTCTGACCTATGGCGCTCCTGAGATCGTGAATGTAGACGGTGGCGCTACTTGAGCCGGAGGCCAGCAGGTACTGCAGATCTGACTGAGCGGAGTGCTCGTGGTGCCAGCATAACGCATTAATGATCTTATGATGCTGCTGAACTGAACACAGGAGCTTCAACGTCGGGGCTTTAAACACGTCTATGGACCTGAAGAAATAAAAACCTCATGACGCGACGGACATATCTCTCATAACAGTCTGAGAAGCATCTGTAGAAAAAGATGCGATAACAATACGATAAAGGATCTGTTGAATAAACATTTGACGCTTTTCCTGCATAAAAACATAAATCTGATTCAATATATATCTGCTGTTTGTGTGATTTTCCTTCGAAATGTAGTTATATTCGGTTAGTCACATTAAAACAATTATTTGCAATCTTCATTTAATGTTTTTCTTTTAAACTAGCGTATCTCAAGTTTTTTATTTCAATGTGTCCCAATACCCATAACATCTCAACCCAATGAAGTATTAAATATCCCATATTACAATGCAATTACACAAATACTACAAGTAATGTTAACACTGTAACATATATGATTTATTATTATTATATATATTGCGATTTATTTTACAATATGTTACAGTGTACTCTCCCAACAAATTACTTATTATTTAGGTTCGGTTCAGGGTTAATATATAAATACACAATTACACAGTAAGAACATAGTATGAACATGGGTAGGATGACTGTAAAATAAAGTGAAACCAATATAAATGAATACATAACTCATGCTGACTAATATATAACCAAGTTATTAATATAACTGAGTAATGCAATTAAACAACATCTATTTACTATTAAGGTTTAGGGTTTGTACCAATGCTAAATTTACTCTTATCACTATAGACCACTTAGAAAAACGTAAACAATGCTGGTCCAGAAGAACTTCCTTTTTCAGTTTTTTAACACTACATTTTGCTTCCTATATATCCTTCTGTGTGTGGGTTTATGAAATTATTAATCAAAGATGATCAGTATTTTCTCTTTATTAAGAATGATTTAATTATGGAAATCATTACTTAACCCTTCAGGCCATAATTGTTAGTTTATGCAGTAGTTCCGTCTATTCCTGGAACATGTGTCATTCCAAGGTGTCAAGGATGTCAGAATTACAGTCAGACAGGTGTCCCTGTGGTATGTGTAAAACTCACAGAGACCCTGAATTTGGTTCCTTAAACCCATCCAATCCCGAGAAAAAACTGGGGGAAAATCCTGTCCTGTCCCAATCCTCGAAGAATGACTCCCATTAACTTCCACTCCCGTGTTTTATTATTTTGGTCGAAACCTGTCAGTTACAGTAAAAGAGGCATTATTTTCCCAGAGTAGTCGTTGCAGTGTGAGTTTCGGGTCCGACTCCATTTTGCTTTCAATTCTGGTGGCTACAGTCTAGTGAGCGCATGGTCAAACAGCCTTCTTCTCTTATATTATTGGTGGTTGGAATACCAACTTGGTGAAGTAACGCCACCAACTGCTACGGGTATGTGGAGCACGTCATTCACTTAACCAGCCACACCAAAGCAAACTGAAGAATATATGTTTAGTTATATCAAAGGTATATTTGTGTATTCCCACTCCAGCTGACATATATTCTTGGCCCGTTATAGTGATTTTGTTACCTGTGACCCATGGGAATCCCCCCCAAAAAGTCTGCATCTACTACATGATCGTTTTAAAAGAATAGAACCAACCTAACATTTACGACTGAATCAAAACTTATACCTCTAGATTAGGATTTAATTACATATGGGAGATAAAAAAAGGAAATTAAACTGGAGGTGCTTCTGGACCATTGTTTACATCTTCCCATGTAATGTAACATGTATAGACCGTTTCATTGGACACACACGCGCCTGACCCCCAGTTAACGTCCGTCTGTATTTGGCTAGTGTCTAAAAATATGATAATTTGTATTTTATTTATGTTAATATTCATTTATATTATTATCTCATTGTGTAATAACTATTAAATTAACAATTTGTCGTATGTTAATTTTGTTCAATAACAATTTGTTGACTGGATCGTGTAGTTTTGTCACATTTAAAGAATTGTTTGGGTTGAGCGAGGTATCGCAGTCTAAATTCAAAATATTGGAAAGACAAGTTTAGGCAAATGTGAGAGTTTAGCCATCGGTTTCTTTTGCTTGTTAACAGAAACGATCTACAGGAACTCAATTGTTTGTGTATGTGTACCAGAAGATAACTGCAACCGTCTTTAAGAAAGACATCTAATAAAAAGTGGCAGTGAAATTTAGGCTGAAGACTCTTACCCGTCTTCATTTCCGATGGCAAGAACGCTGCCATCCGGCTTCCAGCAGAGATCTGTGTGCGGGCTCATCTTGTGCTTTAACAAAACCAAATAACATTTTCATCACTATTTCGCTGTTCTATAAGCAGAGAAAGAGTGATTTTGTGACTTACTTTGATGTTGTTGGTGTCGCGGATGAGCTTGTCAATGTTACTGGCCTCTCCTGAGAGTTTCCAGGGGTTGTGCTGAAAGATGATGCCCTCTCCGGCACAACTGTACAAACTGTAGGACGGCTTATCTTCTGAACCTCCTGAGTCACACACACACAGACAAAAATATATATGATGATGCTCAACAACATGACACATTACAAACCAGGTGTAAAGTTTTGATCAGGACAATTGGGGTCAATTGTTAACTTTGTCTCGTGTTAAAAATGTTTGGTAGCTGCTGAAGGGATTTACTAAACAAATTAAAAACTAGTTTAATCTATATTACAAAAGCTTCCTCATTTCACAATTAAAGCCTAAAGTTTACTTTAGAAGCCGAAAGACGATCCGACATATTAAAATGAATCCCAGCTGAACAAATCTAAGCAGGATATCCTGAGGGAGATGAGTCAAGGAAACACACCGCCGAAAGAATGTAAACAAATCACATCATCCCCAGCCACGGTCTCCCATCAGCAGCTCTCAAACAAAAGCAATTACCTTCACACCCCCACGGCCCAGAGATGTATATGGCGATAAACGTGTCATTTGTCAGCGGACGGGCGAAATTAAGTTTTCATTTTTTGATTACCCAACAAAGTGGGCGGAGGGAGCGGCGGCATTCAGTCCACGCTCGCTCAATTACAGAGCGTGTTAAAGATGAGCCGAGCATCACTTATTGCTGACGGATCGCTCACGGTGTCACTCTGAGTTCAGCGTTTACTGGGTCATGAGTGTGTGTGGGGAAGAGACTTACCGAAGGATACGGGCGGCACAGGAGGACCCCACGACAGGGTATAGACGGTTCGGCGGTGGTAGGTGCTTGAGACTTGAGGTGGTCTGTGTGCAAAATGAATATTAAAGTTATGTTCTTTTATAAATATATTTGATTAATTTGTATTATTTTCCTATCTCTGAGGGGAAGATAAAGAACGTCTGCAAACTCAAGTCTGAGTGTCAAAGTTCAACATGTCAGGAGTATGTGCACTAAAAGCAAGAGCAGGTCACTATTTAGTAGGGATGCACCGCATTTTTTATGACCAATACCGATTTGAAATGCAAAGTCCTTTTGAAAATACAATACTAGCTGGTTTTCTCTGCATTAAATTAAATTGACTGAACATGAATTGGATACATTTTAAGAGAGGCTCGTGTAAAGATAAAAATACAATAAGACAACATGAAAATCTTCAAAGTTGATTTTTGCTATCCAATATTTATTTTATAACCAACATATTGATGTTAAGTCAAATTAATATTGAACTTAAAATTTAACATTTCTTTAATAAACTTAAAGTCTGCTGTTGATATTTAATTCTTAGGATAAAAACAACTCATTGCCTACATGAAGTCAATTAATAAACCATTGTTATCGGCATTTTTCATGCTATTGCCGATGATGATACATTAATCCAATATCGGCTGATTAATATCGGTGCATCCATACTATTTAGTGGACCACATATGATACAATTATAAATATATACAGTTTTTTCTTTACATGTAACTATTAATGTGCACGAATACACACACAAAGACTTCCAAAATGACAAAAAAGAATACAGCTGTCTTACTTGTTTGAGTAAACCTCATAGATCCCCACTTTACCATCATCCGTACCAAAAGCTAGCGAGCCCTCTTTTAATGGATGCCATGCCAACTGAGAGAAAAATGTAAATAGTGTAAATAGTGTAGTCAAATCGATTAATTGCGGTTGTTTTCAAAACAAATGTTTGTTTATATAATATATAAGTTTGGGATGTATATTTATATGTACATGTATATATAAATGCATTAAAATGTTTACACAAATATGTATTTAAATATAATTTAAATTACGTATCAATATAAATATATATTATACGTATTTCTTAAATATAAACATGTATGGTCGTGTATTTATATGTACATATAAATATAAACACCACACATATACAGTATATATATTATTGTAGACAACTGCAGAAATCAATTAATCGCAATTGATCGATTTGTCAGCGATAAACAAAAAAAATCTTTATAAAACACAATGATCTTTCGAGTAATTTACAGTATTAGAAGACTCACAGCTGTCACTTTTGACTTGATCCCTTGCCAGAAAGTCCTGATGTCATACTTGTTCTGAATAGAGAGGGTGTTCCACACCCGGATCATGCTGTCCCCGACACCCAGAGCTAGAGAGCCGGTGCTCACCGAAGAGAAACTGAGACAGTACACAAACCCTCCTAGAGTAGGCAATGTCCAGCAACACTCCAGTGACGCCAGATCCCAACATTTAATCTGAAATTAACCATCAAATGTTAAAGGGAAGATTCACCCGGAAAGGGAAAATTCTTTCTCAATCTCATGCAACACTCGGAACGCAAGAGCAGATATTTGGAAGAATGTTGGTAACAGAACAACACTGGCCCCCAATTGACTTCCATTGTATGGACACAAAACCACATTTTGAGACATTTCTCAAAATATCTTTTGTTATTCACTGAAAAAAGAGGCACAAAAAAATGAATAGGACAAAGTTCTGTTAGTACAGAGTCTCACCTCTCTGTCCATCGATGTGCTGAGCAGAAGTTCCCTCTCCCCCAAACTACAAGAGCTCATATTAAAGACGATGCGTCCGTGATTCTGTCCGTCAGATGAACTTCCCAAAAGAGTCCACTTCTGCTTGCCTGACTTCATCAAATCCCACATGGCAATCTCACCACTAGACACACAAACACACAAAATAAGCAATGAAAATTCAACACACCAAAGCACAACAGCGTCTATGCATCCATACCCGAAACAGCTGGACACAATCTGTGATGATCTCCCCTTGGGCCAGTGGACGGTCAGCCAGAGTCTTTCCTTCACCGTTGGATCAACTCCAGCTCCTCTCCTCTTCAAGAACGGAAGCTTTAGGGTCATGACACCTGAAATCAAAAACACGGTGACCTGAATGGTTCCTGGATCCTTTGATAGTCTTTAAAACCCTGTAGCATCTACGGCACCTTTGCCTCTGGCTGTGCTCCATATCCGCACGGTCTGATCTCGACTGCCTGAGGCCAGGTAACAACCCGCCTCTGCTCCTTCTGTCAGCCCGTTGCTTCCATCTATGAAAAGAGACCCGTAGATAGAAAAATACAGCCCTTCATTTGGACATACTATGATATTGAGTGAGTGGATCTTAAAACAAACGGGTGAAGCCACCTGTGTTTTCTTCTGTACAGCGTCCATACAGCGGCTCTTCTCTGGGTTGAGGACACCAGGCGAGGGCGTGAATCTCATCATCATGTCCTCTCAGCCGTTGGATCACATCTCCTTTCTTACTTATGTCTATCACTACGATCATCCCATCCTTATAGCTATAGGAGGTAAATCAAAGTACAAAGTACAATGTTAGGGTGTTGCTATGGTGTTTTAACACACTGCTTTGTGGCTGCTGTGCTGTTGGTGGTTGCGAACAGGGCTGTGATTGTCTTCAGGACAATACATGTATAAATATGTCCAAAACGTCCAAAATATGTATACAGAAATGTGTATGTTTATATATACAGAATTAAAATCCACAGTACACAGACAAATATTATGTAAACATAAACGATTATTCTGGATGCGATTAATCGTTTGAAAGCCCCATTATATTTATATATAATTTACATTACATTTTTCTTAAATATTGTATATAAAATGTGTATTTGTTTGTAAATACAAAATGAATATGCACAGTACACACACATATATTATTTAAACACAAACCTTTATTCTGGATTCGATTAATCACGATTAATCGTTTGAAAGCCCCATTATATATATATATATATATATATATATATATATATATATAAAATTTACATAATATTTTTCTTAAATATTGTATATAAAACTATGTTTTTGTTTATAAATACAAAATTAATATGCCCCGTACACAGACATATATTATTTAAACACAAACCTTTATTCTGGATGCGATTAATCGTTTGACAGACCTAATATATTTATATTATATATATATTTATAAATATATATAAACTTTTGTTCATTTTTATAGATATATACATGTGTATGCATTTATAAATAGAAAATAAGGTGCACAGACATATAGTATGTAAACAAAAACTTTCATTCTGATGCAATTAATCACGATTAATCGTTGAAGATCCCTTACTACAAGTCAAAAAAATTCTCACACTTGAGTCAAATGTTTCTCATTACCTTAATAAGGTTTTTATCTGAACGCATATCCTTAAATGAATTAGTTTCACAGACATTAATATCCCTGATACGACACTATCTGGCTTCCGTCTATTTGACGTCTGCATTTACATATGCAATACGTCTCCGAGATGTAGACATCTATAAGATGTCTGTCAGATGTTTATGATTTAGATTGGATGTAAAACTGATCTTTCAAAGATGTGTAGCAGATACTTTTACACAGCAGATGTTTTCCAGATCTCCAGCAGACGTATTACAGACGTACAGACATCTTCGAGACGTATTGCAAATGAGCAAACAATGTTTTGCGAATGTCTTGCAGATGTAAAAGCAGACGTCAAATAGACATAAGCAAGATGGAGTGTGCTCTCTGTGATAGGTCTAAATGTGCAAATATAAACGGTTTTATTACAAACTGAACTTAACTGAATAAAAATGACTTTGACCAAACAATGACAATAAAGACAACGGAGCAGAATAGATGAGAATTACTTGTAACCCCAACAAGTACCTGCTTAAGAAAATGTCAAGAGAACAGTTCTGCAAATTATAGGCAAAAGGTGACTACACTAAGATGATCAAATATAACAAGTTTTATCGTTTTTATTAAGATGGTTAAGTCGCAACATAGTTCCCTTTGTGTTATTCCACAGTTTCGATTAATGTGTTGTTCTAAAAAATGGAGAAATATGAATAAGTGAGTGAGTGTTCTAAAACTTATGACCGGTGGTGCATGTGGCAAAGTTTACTAAGCATTAGAGGCTCATTCAAATCCCAAGTCAATAGTGTTAGTAATAGCAATAGATTATAGTAATAGCTTCCCAAGCAGCACCAATGGACCTTGATCGCTCCAGGATTCCACAGATTCCACTGTCAAGACCTTAATGAAGAAGCTGATGATATCCAGCATTAAGCGATAATATAATGAGCTTTTACCCCACTGCGATGTAGTTTTCATCATGTGGAGAGCAGGATAAGCAGAAGATGGTTCGAGGTTCAGGGAAGAAGCTCTGGGTGTCATTACTGCTGTACCGATAACACACCACGACTCCTTTCTCATCTCCTGTCACCACCAGATGTTTCTGCACCGGAGACCAGTGGACTGCAGAGATGGTGTTCTGAACATCGGAAATACATGATGAGTGATGAATATGATACATGTCTGTGTTTCATTTTGTTTTTATATCAATGTATTACAATGGCTAAAGTAAATCACGACTAAAAAATGTACCTGATGCACATTGTGCTCAGTCACCAGAACTCTCTGTTCAGCATCCCAGATTTTAACAGCCCTGTCATCTGAAGTACTGGCACATATGTTCTCTTGTCCATCGTGGTGACAAAAAGCAAAACCAGAAACTCGTTCAGTGTGTCCGATGAGCTCACCTGCGGAAAGACGAGCTGATCAGACCTTGAGAAACTACAAAAGAGATTATGATCTGATGTTAACTCTTACCTATGGGTGCTGGAGATGTGGCAGTCACTTTAACCAGGTGAATGACGTTCTTCGCTCCAAAGCCCAATATTCCGTTAACATTGACGTCACTGCAGCGTGAACAGTACCAGTTCGGTGAAGCCGGCAGAAGTCTTTCATGCATTGTAATAAAAATACGATCACCGCGTCAAAGGCAAAGTAAAAGACGCTCAAAGTGGGGTCAGTATCTTCTCACATGCACCCATGCTGCTGAAAACACTCCGGCTGCCGGAAATGGACTGTCGTACAAATGATACGGCGCGGGTGGGAGGGGCCGTGTAACCATGGAGACACTCAAATAAACATAGGGGAAATATATATCAGCGTACAAAAAATGGACTAGAATATTTTTTATTTACATTTATAACGATGCTACAAACAACAATGAGCGAAAAAATATTATAAAGTCTTTCAACGGTTCCTCTTTGAAACGTTTGCCGTAAAGCGCGGTGTCGTAACAAATTCAACATGGCAGCCTCCGCGGTGACATGGGCTGGTAAGTCAATCCAAACACACAATCGCTTTATTCATCGTTATAGATGTAAATCACTTGCTGTTTGTAACCATATAAACACAATTCGCAGGTATATCCGCATTCGGACGCCTTTGTGGACAAATAAACTCTAGGTAAGAACATTTAAGTATGTGTTGTGCAGTGAGGACACACACGGACGGCGTCAGCTGCCACTGGGTTAACGTAACCTGTCTCAAAACCGAATAAATATATATTTTATGCACATTAACGCCACACTTCACACGTGAAATATAGTTTAGATCGTTAGGGGCTCTTGCAGCTTCCGTTAGATATTTTATTATAATGCAATATAAAGATGCGGATTAAATGCATTGCGTTTTGTATATTACACGAATATAGGGAATCTTTAATTTTTTGCAATCTGTCATGCTCTTTTCAGGTTGCTCTGTGCTTCGTCTCAAGTGTCTTGTCTTCACACAAGCACACAGTTAAACAGCAAAAACTGGGAGAGGTACAATCGCATTGTACAACCACCGCAACAGAAAGATGAGCCACGGAGACCAGCTGTTAGTGAGCCTTTATATTTACATTTACACAAGGTTCACCTGTTCCTTGCTCCATCAGACTGAAATACGCTTGTGTGTTCTTATTGTTTGCCCTAACAGGAGATTTATCACTGCAGACGTCAGATTAAATACAGCAAAGACAAGATGTGGTACCTGGCTAAGCTGGTAAGTGTAGTCTGCATGCAGTGACCGCCACTTGTTCAAAGAAAGACTTTATCTGTGTCATGGATGAATCTACTTCAAGTACAAGTGTGCTTTATTTTTATGCCGCTATATATATATAACAGTGATAGCAATGTTTTAGTGTTTCAGTTTATTTTGAAGACTAATGCTTCCCTGCTGATTTTTTTAAGAATCGCATTAAAAGTACAAAGGCCAGGGGCTCGAATCCCAGTGAACACATATGCTGATAAAATGTATACTTTGAATAAGTGGCTTTGCCTAAAGTCACCTGTCTTTAGTGTTAATGTCAACATCTGTTTGATAGATCAAAGGTATGACCATTGACCAGGCACTCGCTCAGCTGGAATTCAGTGACAAGAAAGGAGCTAAGATAATGAAAGAGGTAAAAGATTAACGGTGGCTTCAATTTGTTTAACTTGAGAACGCTTAAATAGTATTGAGACATGATTTTGGGACTAACGGTAAATGTGTTGTGTTTAAGGTCATTTTGGAAGCCCAGGAAATGGCTGTCAAGAATCACAATGTGGAATACAAATCCAATCTGTATCTTGGTAAGTGTTTAGATAATGCGCGGCTTACTTTCATTAGAAGATTCATGCCTCATTAGTGTTTTTTCATTAGTGTTTTACTACGAGAAACAAACCTATAATAGTATTGCTAAGTTTACATGTATTTTATTCCTCTGTTTTTATGTCTTAAAAAAAGTTTTTTCTTTTAAAAATGTAAGTTCAATAGTCTATTAGACTTTTTTGAGAAATATTGAGCTTTTTCCAAAAAAGATGTCATTTGAGAAATAATATTGAATTAATATTAAATGATATTTTCTGTGGTCTGATCCCAACAGCTGAATCGTTCTCGGGCAAGGGAAAGTATCTGAAGCGCATTCGTTATCATGGTCGTGGAATGTTTGGCATCATGGACAAAGTAAACTGCCACTATTTTGTAAAGCTCGTTGAGGGGCTGCCACCCAAAGTGGAACAGAAGATGGGATTCGACCATGCCAAAGAGTATGTGGAGGAGCTGAAGAACAGAACGGTTATTTACTCGCTGTAGTTTAAAATGACCTTTTATTTGTAGACGTTTGTGTAAATAATAATGAAGGAATAAAAATTATACCAAGCACGGTTCTTCATTTCGTTTCCTGGCTGTTACATCTTCAAATAAAAATGTCTGCAAATTGAATTATTACTCGATGACATATAGAGCTACAATATTCTGAACTAATGTGCACTTTTAGTGTAGACCTTGATGCCTGACCTGTGAGGGACATTTCTGTCTGACATTGTCTCTCACTGGCGGATAACACATTAATAATTAATATTATACGGTTCTCTTAGTAAGATCCTTGTTTTTTTACTGTATAATTTTAATTCTCGATATATTGTTTTCTTAAGTAGATTCCCAAACCAAGTGTGTATGCAACATGGGGTACTCGGTTATGACACTTTCCTGTGTTTCTATAGTAGTTTTCAAATAGTCCAGGCAGCTCCTGTGAATTTCAGAATTCAATTGTCTGTTATATAAAAGATTTCCAGCGTTAATTTGAACATAAAAATGTTTCATCTGCACGGTGAAGAGCGTAATGAATATTTTATTTATAGAAAATGGATTTATTTCAACCAAAATGCTAGACGCCAAATTACCCAAAACCCCTCTAGCTCCGGTTGTGCTATCTGAAGCACACAGGGTCCTTGGCTCTTTTTTGCACTTTCATTAGTTCCCCTCATTAAATTAGGATGGTGAAATTGAAACAGCTCTGTTTAATGGCTTATAATTTGAGCGAATGGTGTTGCTTTGAGTGTCGCCTCCATCTATCAACCCAGACCTGGTAAACAGCATCCAGACAGGGTTAGAATCGGATCGTAAAAGCGTAATTTTCCACTTTTTGTAACAACGAGGTCTTTATTTTAGACATCAAGCGAATAGACTTCTGCAGCTGTTGTCCGAAATGTTTCAAGAGTTTGGTTTTACCGAAATTGACCTTCACCCAAAATAAAGATTCGGACATCAGTTATTCCACCTCATGTGGTTAAAACCTGTATATGACTCTTTCACAAAATAAGATATTTTGAGAAATGGCTTTGTGTTCAAACAATGGAAGTCAATGTGGGCCAGTGTTGTTTGGTTTCCAACATTCTTTAAAATATCTTCTTTTGTGTACTGCAGATAAAAGAAAGTCACACAGATTTAATATGAATAAATGACATATTTTTGGGTGTTATAGAAGAAATTATTCTTGTTCAGTGTCTCTAAAAAATGGCTATTTATATGCTACATAAAGACATTTGTATTTTTTTTGTATTTAAAAAATTGTCTCTTTGAGCTCGATTTTGAAAACAGTTACTTACTATAGCAAGTGCATAAAGAATTGCATCGATATCAAAACATTTTTATGTGACGCATAAACAGGCCTAGAAAAAAATAATTTATTATGCAGTATTTGTCAATAACCCAATACCATTTTTTCTACGAATGTTGTTCAATTTCCACCAACTGAAACTTTTGGTCTTGAAGCTCTAGGTACTTTAATCCATTAAAACCACATCCATCACTGCAGAAAGTCAAACCTGGATCAGTGTAGCAGGAAGATCTCAGCAATCGTAAACCTGTCTGTGATGTCTCTAATTTCTCCATCGTTTGATAGCTCTTGTAAGACCGAAGCCCCGCAGAATCCTCTCTGATAAAACAGCATCTTCTGGCCCCAATTTCAACTACAGGTGCCCTCAATTTCAGGTTAGAGTTCTGATCTCCTCCTTAACTCCCACTGACCAGCACACAGCATTAAGGATCAGTTATCTCCACATTTCTCAGAGTGTAGCTGGAAACCCAGCCAAAGTAAAAACCATGGAAACTTGTGCGTCTTCAAATAAAAATGGAAAAGTTTGCTGTTTATGCTTCTAAAAGGTCACAAGTGCAAAATTATTGATGACTCATCACGCACTCACAATATATATTTATAATATCCCGTAAAATTCAATTCTGAATGATAAAGAGTCAAATTTCTTCACACTCACTGGAAAAAATCAAATCACGACTGTTCTGTGAGCTAAAGCCTATTGCTTTTTTATTATTATTTTGAAAAAGCTTTGATATGTCCAGCATCATCTCACATCTTTCAACTCCCTTATTTCAATATCAAATGTGTAGAAAACCTGCCCTTGTCAAGTCAAGACATATTGAAAGACTTTAAAAAGCTATAGGCTTATTTGAGTTTGTCGGAATAATTTAAAATGGACAGATTAAAAGTCTTAAAACTAAACAGATTAAGAATTAGCTCTTCACTTTTCACAGACCCTAAAGAACTTAATTTATCAGCCTGAAGCAGACACAGAAACAAATGATTTAAGCTTGCTAATACTATGCGTGGCAGTTGTTGCAAGACACTGTTGTTTGTTTTATATTGTTTGCCCTTGAGAGTCACAGCATTTGGATGAAATGTTAAATGCTTTCTCATTTGTAAGTCCCTTTGGATGCAAACTAAATTAATAAATGCAAAACACATATCTACCACTGTGTTTGCTTACTCATTTAGTAAATAGACAGCCTAAATGTCAAATCTGTACTAATTTGACATCATTATATTTGATATTAGACTTCTCATATTTCCATACATAGAGCAAATATATCTATATTATGTCCAGCATTTAGTTTGATGAAACAATTATTGGAGAAAAATCGTGACTGTGAGACGCGTTGTTTTCATATCAATCTCCAGGTGTCACTGTTGCTACTTGCAAATCGTTTTCTCATCAACTATGGAAGCAAATAAGAGACATAATGTTTTGAAATTTAACAGCCTATGAATACTTGATTTTGAATTATTTTACTTATAAAATACATTCAGATTGATCAAATTTGATTGCTCTTATTCAGATCTCAAATTTCAAGTTAATACTTTTCAAAGAAAACATATGTCTAATTCGACTGCTCAAATTCAGATCGAAAAATTCAAGTGAAATATTCACATGGTAACATCCGGGCTACCCAGGATAGGAAAAACAGTTGCGCCCAGAGCCCGTCTGCAATTGAACCGAACCATTGAACCAAACCAATGAACCGACGTCGGGCGGCCTATCAGAGCACGACAACCTGACTGTCTGTCATGATCCAAGAAGAGGCCAAGGCACGGATATTAAACCTGTAAAGAAGATGACTTCTAGGGAAAACGAAGGCGCTCCGGTAAGTTTGCTGTTTATGTACAATCAGACTCTACAGAACAAAAGTATGTTGTTGCTAATTATTTTTTGGAACTATTATTATTATTATTATAATTTTTCGACGTCGGTTCGGTTCATTGGTTCGGTTCAATGGTTCGGTTCAATTGCAGACGGGCTCTGGGCGCAACTGTTTTTCCTATCCTGGGTAGCCCGGATGTTACCATGTGAATATTTAACTTGAATTTTTCGATCTGAATTTGAGCAGTCGAATTAGACATATGTTTTCTTTGAAAAGTATTAACTTGAAATTTGAGATCTAAATAAGAGCAATCAAATTTGATCAATCTGAATGTATTTTATATGAAATTCTGTAAATTGATTTTTTTTTGTATCTGAATTTGTGAGCATTAAATTCAGGTTTTTAAATTGGAAATCAAGAATTTTCATATTCAAATTTCATAGAGGTAAATTCGAAACAAATAAATTCAGATACATGGTTTCCAAAGTAAAATAATTCAAAATCAAGTATTCATAGGCTGTTAAATTTCAAAACATTATGTCTCTTATTTGCTTCCATATCAACTCCTCAACTTCAACTCATAAACAAATGAACTGCTTATTTTTTTCCACATTGTTATTACACAAATAACACTTCGTTGTAGTTTTGTTTTAAGCAATGTCGATGTTCAATGTCAAACTAAAGTTGAAAACTGCTACTTTACGTTTGAGAAAAAACACATAATTTCGGCAATTTCTGTAGGCCAGTTCAAGGTTTATGCCTGATGTTGATTTATTTAGAGATATTTTTATCTTGAGAGTCTTAAGTGCATTAATTAAAAGTGTCATAAAGTTTCCTCACATTTTTAAAGGCAAGTTTAGAGCTTTCAACTTCTGCACATTGTGGTAAATCCAACTGAAATCGGCCTTTAATGTGAAAGCTTATTTAAACATAATGTTTGTTGATAATGTTATGTCCATTAATATATCCCATTTGCATTAATACTTCTTTCTTTCTATTTACTGCACACTGCATAGTATTAAAACACCAAGTTCAACTTTTCAAGTTCATTCTGTATTAACATGTTGCCTCTTTGCAGTTAATGAAATATTGATTTGGAAATATAATGTAAGCAGAGAGACTTCTTTGTTTAAGTGCTTTAGCTGGAAGTCACTGCGAGCCTCTATTAAATTCTGTTGGGATGAAATCAAAAGTGATAATTTTCCTTTGGCTGGATGTATTTTGGGGCTATTGTTCAGTAATTAGCTGAGCCCCTCCGGCTATTTTGAGAACACGGAAAAGCTATTAAAACTCTTCATCATTGATAATGTGCTAGGTTTGATGCCTCAGCTGAAGTGACTCAATAAACATTTAATATTTTTCTTTCTGTAGATTTAGAAAAATGTTGGGTGGGTTTAATATGTGTTAGCTACCCTTCGTAAGTTAACATTTGGTTTGAAACATATGAAACTGCACCTACAATGATAAATGGCAATTCTTGCTAATGTACATTTAAATTCAGTTAGCTGATGTTTTTATCTATAAAGAGACGAACAGATGAATAAAGTAACCACCTAATCAATTCATTCTAATACTTAAGCCGCTTATGAGGAGATGTAGGCTATAATGTTGCACTTTTTATGACCTCTAGTTAACTGAGTACTGTACATGAAATATCGATGATGGTAAATAAAGACATGTTACTTGTCAAAAAGGGTTTAAGAGTAAGAGGATAAGTAGTCAAGTGATCATGACAGTCTGTTAATTTTTTTTCTGTTGCTGTGGATATACATGCAATGCAGGAGAAGTTGCATTTTTTTCATACAGTCATACATCAAAATCATTTTTTAATAAACCAGATTAATCCTTGGGGTTATACAATATACAAATTTCACACATTTTTGCACAATTTGACATAGCTTGAACAGAAATTATGAATTAAAATGTTGTGTTCACAGAGTAATATTTAGCTAAATTTGAATGTCATTTTTGAAGAACACAAATTCATGATACATTGGGGAACAAAGATTGTGGTCATGTTATAAAGTTCCAAAGATTCAATAGCCTACATTCATTTAAAGGCCCATGGATTATTTTTTGGTAGAATCTATTGACAGAAATGCAATATTATATACATAACTATTTTTTTAGAGATGTAAAAAGAGCTTACATAGTGGAGCATTATGTTTATATTACCTTAGAATGAGTCATTTCTATTAACAAACACAGCAGGTCCCCTTAAATGAATTCTCTGTGTTGTTTAGCCATAAACGGACAAACTGCTCTACAGAGCGTGTTTGGTAAATACGTTATTCTCATTTGGCAAAGGAGCAAAACTTGACGACATCTTAGTCCTGTGTCAGCCTCCGTGGTGCATCGAAGGGGAGGGGTGGAGTGAGCCATTGGTTGCATTTTGCAACCTCACCACTGGATGCCGCTAAAATCTCCACATTGCTCCTTTAAAAAACTACAAACAACTACAACCAAAACTACAATTCCGGTGATATTTACTCTCATTCATGTTGACCTATTTTACTTTCTTCGGCACAACGAAAATTATTATGTGCCTCAGTAGATTTTATGAAAAATAACTTATTCAAATATACTTTATATAATTACGTTCCTTTTCTTAACAAAAACATTTTTTTTAAAATAAAGTATGTTGAAATCTTGGGAATAAAATCTTGGTAAACATTTGGTTGATAAGATTTTAATTAATTTGAGTAATTTTAGTTGAACAAATTATTAAGTAAATCCAACATAATTTTTATTAAGTTAATTTAAATTGATCAAATTAAGTTCACTTATTTATGTTGTGTTGAGACTACATAAATATCTTTTGTAGATATAACTACCTTAGCAGTTTATCTGTAGTTCCCACCAGGCTTTGTATCTGACAACTTAATTTCCCCGATTATCTGTCATTTTAAGTATTTTTCAGTAAAAAGAAAGACTTGTTCAGGTGTTTTGTTGATTTATTCTTTGAGATTAAGGAGAGTTTTTGTATTATTTTAAGTTTTTAATTTTTTTCCGTTGTCCAGAAGAGCGCTGCTTATTGCTAGTCTGACGGAGGCACAATATTAGTCATGATGTGTGCTATTTCTCTTATTGAGCAGTAAATGTGCTAATGTCAGTACAGAGACCAACAGTCTCTTCTTACTTTACCATCTATATTGTAAATGAAAAGTATATTTCAATATGAAAGTAAGAGATCCGAAAAGTTCGAGTTAGACACATGTTTTGGTTCAGCATAATTTAATTTGTCTTCTTTAAGTAAATTTAACTTGACAGTTTAACAAAAACTAAATGTATTTAATAAGTAGAATTTACTTTATTCTGGTTAGTAAATTGTACTTGGATTACAGCAGCAGATTTTTCACCCTTGTCTAGCAACTATATTTTAATATATATTTTATACTTACAAGCTTTTCAGTTGAAGGAATCAAGTTACATTAACCTTTATCAAAACAGGCTCATCAGTTTTACAACAGTCAGTGCAAAAAAACTGCCTCCATGAGTTATTTGAGAGTGTCAAAATAAGAGCCCGTTTGATCAGTTTGGAAGAAGTGCGTTCTCATCCTAACTCTAATATGATGATAGCCATCATCACTTAAGCAAACGGATTCACTGCAGACTGTTCATGAATAATTGCAACAAGCCCTTTTACTTAATTAATTTCAGCAATGACATTTCTCACTGTCCCGAGGTGATCGCTCAGCACTGCAGGTGCCTTGCAATGACCAGAATCGCTTTGAAAATGTCACACAACTTTAGACGAAGGCAAGGGGATCATAAGAAAGTGATGCAGTGTAATTGAGTTAGCCCCAATAGGATGAATTAAATGTTTTTTTTTTTCTTAAGGTTACAAAGCAATTTTTTAAGCAATCATCTTGCAACTTAGCATTGTGGGCCTATAGATACATTTGCTTACCATTGAGCATTTGGGGAGATACGGATTTGCTTTAATGAATAGCTGACACATTAGAATCGCTTTTTATATATATATTTATTTCCTTCAAAATAAGTCTCTTTCACTTGTTTATTAATTCGTTAAAAATTTGTTAAAAAATTGATTTGTTTTCTAAAATCGATTCTAATTCTACGTTTGATATTTTGTTATGTAGTTTTGCTAAGATCAATTTTACGTTTCTGAATCTGATTTTGATTACAATTGTTTTGATTCAGACTGCCAAATTTGAATCTAAAATGGATTCAGTTCATGTTGCGAATACTTCTAATTTTGCGAATTCACCCCCGGCATATAAAACTCCTTCAGCAAGAGCGAGGTGAGGATTCCACGCAGTAAGGACACAGCTGCTGACTGCTGAGATGCCATCATGGTGTCAAGGCTACACAGCGGTGACTCTTGGGCATCATTAAGGCAGGTGATTACAGATCTCAGATCAAAAGAAAGGCCTCTGTGAAACGCTGGGATTGATCCCATCCTCTGCTCTCTCTGACATTTGGGGCAGGGTGCAGACACATACCGGAGACACCAAGGACATTAATGATGTGCACTTTTTCATAAATGTTTACAAGCGAGATACAGAGATAACATCTCGGAGGTATGGAATTGATTTTTCTTAAAGGGACAGTTCATCCAAACGTATTTATGCCATCATTTTCTCATCTTCATGTCACTCCAAACATTTCTTATGTAAAACACAAAGGAGAATATGCTGGCCACTGTTTGAAAATAATAAAAGTGAGCGAGGAATGCACTTTAAAAAAGACAAACAGTTGTTTTTACTGTAAAAATTAAATTAAAAGTAATGTCTAAGTACCGTATTCTTTTTTATGGATGTGAAGGTTTTTTGGAGTTAACCATTTAACAAGCTTTCACTTTATTTTTCTAATAAAATGACTGTAATAAAATGAACTTTTTATAGAGTTGCTAAACTCCAAAACGAATATATACTGTATAACTACAAACCAAACATTTTGTTTACGAAACCCAAATTTTTATGTTCACCCAGAAAAACCCAATTCTGTCTGTTTCAGACCTGTATGAATTTCATTGTTTGGTTAAACACAGAGAAAGATATTTGGAAGAATGCTTGTAGCGTCCTGATCACAATTATTGGCACCCTTGGTAAATATGAGCAACGAAGCCTGTAAAAATAAATCTGCATTGTTTCTCCTTTTGATTTTTTATTTAAAAAATCTACAATATTCCAACATTTCATTGAACGAAAACAATTTGAGAGGCGGGAATATCACATTGAGAAAAAAATATATATTCTTCCATGTTTGTTGGCCACAATTATTGGCACCCTTGTATTTAATTCACCCCTCAACCTAAATTTACGAGAAAATCAGTGGTGTGTGTTTTCTTTTCAGTCTGATGAGGTTTGAGATTACATTGAGAGTCATCTAAGTCCATTCCTCAATAAAGAATTTCTCCAGATCCAGTAAGGGAACTGGGTTGGCTATAGCAGGATCTTGATTTTGTGTTCAGCGACCCATTTTTTATTGATGTTGATGTTTATTTTGAACCAATGTGCTAATGGAAGATCTAACCACGACCCATTAGAATATTTTAAGCAAATATTTTTACTTGTTGGTATTTGATATAAAACATGATGACATGTATCTGAACAAAATGTCAAGAACCTCTAGTATAAAAATAGGTTCACAACAATGAAGATCTGGTGACATATTTAACTGTGCACCAAACCTATCTTGAGTTATTGCTGCCAAAAAAAACTATTTTTAAGTCCATATGGCCATAGACCCCAGTCCTGGTTGAAGTTCCCTTATGGCAGATTAATATGGTGCAATTTATTTTTGCATAAGAGCAGAAGATTTGTTTCTTGAACAGTGTCCCAAACAACTTGTGTTGATGGAGGTGCAGTTTGAGAATTTGAAAAAAGAACCACTCACTGTCCTAGTTGTGCATTGAGACAATATAGACACACATCCTGTTTCAAGTTGATTTTCAACATCTCCAGGTCATTAAAACTTCTTGATCATTGCCTTGATGTTGGAAATGAAATTGTTTATTGTGTTAACTATTTCCTTAAAGCCATTTTGTATTTTGTGTAGCTCAACAGAACTATATTGCACATCAGAACTATATTCTTTGGTTTTATGCATTGTGATAAATGATTAAGCGGTTTGGGCTTTGTGTTACTAATATTTATTCTCCTTTGCAACAATAAGTCATAACTGGACAACGTCATGTTTCTAGTCACCTTGGTGTGCTAAGAAAATGTAAATATCAATTTGAATATACTTGGGAGCTATTTACTCATAAGAATTTCTAGGGGTGCAAGTAATTGTGGCAAGGGTGCATTAGAGAAAAACAATTCTCAATGTGATATTCCCCCTACTTCAAACTGTTTTACTTTAATGAAATGTTGGAATATTGTATATATTTTTAGTAAAAGATCAAAAGGAGACACAATGCAGATTTATTTTTACAGCTCTAGCTTTACCAAGGGTGCTATTAATGGTGAGCAGGACTGTAAGCAAACCCATTGAAAAATGACAATGGTAGTCAAAAGTGCTCCAGAACTGATTGTTGCACTACATTCTTCAAAATATTTTTTTGTGTGTTCAACAGAACCAAGAAAACTATAAAGCAATTTTTCCTACTATTTTCAATGTGTTTATCTATAAGCATTCTTCCTAATATCTTTCTCCGTGTTCATCAGAACAAAGACATTTATACAGGTTAAGAACAACTCGAAGGTGAGTAAATTATGACAGGATTTCCATTTTTGGGTGAACTGTTCCTTTAATGGTAGTGCTCGGTTAACAGGTAAATTCTTCAGCTTTGTTAACAGCTTTGTTCGTAAAGAAAAGAAAGCCCCAAAAAGTCTGTTCATTAGTCCCAGTTTCCCTGTAGCACTATATCAGACGACCAAAGGGTCTGTCCAACAGAACTAGGTTTTTCTATTGTAATCTTGTAATAATCTAAGAAGAACAAACAGATCTCCACAAGACATTTTTCTCAGGACTTAATGAATTTAATTGATCATGATTGTACCTCTTAAAATATGAGTCCTACACTTATCCTCACTGTATTATTTATGTCGATGGGCCCACAGCCAGACATCTGTATCCCCTTTTAGCCTGTGTGTGATAATTAATCTGCGACCCTCACACACTTGACCCGTGTGTATGTGCTAATGGTCATTTGTCAAGACCATCATGGACAGCTCGGCCCTCTGGGAGAAGTGCAATTTACTCTGGCACATATGCTAATATCTGTGTCTGGGACAACAGGATATTTGCCAACTGTCTTTGTCCTTCTTTGTCATCATCCATCGCAGGACATTACAAGATATTCATTGCTTTGAGTCAAGGAGGGGAAATGTTTGAGTGGATTTCTAAGGACGCTGAATTATGCTGTTTCACGGAGGAGCTGAGTTTGGCTTGCGCTGGTAAGACAATTCACAGCTACGATATGAGCTGCATTATTTGCTTTCCTCATGGTCATCAAGAAGATGAATTTACAAGAATTTACGATTTATTACACTGTTCATGCATACGTAGATGTCACATTCTGCTATTTTTATCTTCAACTGTGATTTCTTAGCCTGAGTTACATTATGACATGTTAACTACAACAACAACAATACTACAAGGCACAAACAGTAAAGGCCAGAACGATATGATAAAGAAGGATCTTGTTCTTGGATCCTTCTGAAGATTTGCAAAGCCTGGAACAGCACAGGGTTTGGCAGACGTCACCACACTGGTGTTTAGGAATAATGTTATCAAGCCCACTACCTCCTTGTTATCTCACCGTGTGCCAAGTTTCTGAACACTGACATGTTTATGCGGGAAGTCATACAGAATGATCATTTTTTTCAGATTCACTCAAATAGTCCTATTGGACTGAGGAGGAAGTTTTTAATTTTTCAGGTTACAGAACACAAACTAAAGAAAACTAAAAGAAAATTATTCAAATCATGCCCTGGTCCTTTCTAAGCATTATGAGTCCACTCCCCTTTTGTGTTAAAGAAACACAAAAAACAAACTATAGTCTTTACGCTCTTTAATGTCTTCTACAAAGTTCAATCTCTGAAGCTCTAGTGGACATTTTCCATTTTTGGCTGAATTTAAAAGAGTCCCCTACCCACATGCAGTGAGGTAAATTAATAAAAATGATCTCATTTTACAGAAAACCGTTGAAATTTTCATTTGACAATTTGTCACAGTCACCAGCCGGAGTGCCCTTATGCCTCCCAAGCGGTACTCTCCACTTCTTCTGAGATGCCATATCACACTACATTTCCCATAAACCATTAGATTCATTATCCATGATTACATTCACCTGTGCCCTGTTAAGTGATGTCACTCTGCCTGTTTAAACCCTGGTTTTCATTCAGTCATTGCATAGTCTTGTCAGTCTTACAACTACATTTCTGAGGGCTCTGTGTTACCTGGCTCTGTGTTACCTGGCTCTGTGTTACCTGGCTCTGTGTTACCTGGCTCTGTGTTACCTGGCTCTGTGTTACCTGGCTCTGTGTTACCTGGCTCTGTGTTACCTGGCTCTGTGTTACCTGGCTCTGTGTTACCTGGCTCTGTGTTACCTGGCTCTGTGTTACCTGGCGCTGTGTTACCTGGCGCTGTGTTACCTGGCGCTGTGTTACCTGGCGCTGTGTTACCTGGCGCTGTGTTACCTGGCTCTGTGTTACCTGGCTCTGTGTTACCTGGCTCTGTGTTACCTGGCTCTGTGTTACCTGGCTCTGTGTTACCTGGCTCTGTGTTACCTGGCGCTGTGTTACCTGGCGCTGTGTTACCTGGCGCTGTGTTACCTGGCGCTGTGTTACCTGGCGCTGTGTTACCTGGCGCTGTGTTACCTGGCGCTGTGTTACCTGGCGCTGTGTTACCTGGCGCTGTGTTACCTGGCTCTGTGTTACCTGGCTCTGTGTTACCTGGCGCTGTGTTACCTGGCGCTGTGTTACCTGGCGCTGTGTTACCTGGCGCTGTGTTACCTGGCGCTGTGTTACCTGGCGCTGTGTTACCTGGCGCTGTGTTACCTGGCGCTGTGTTACCTGGCGCTGTGTTACCTGGCGCTGTGTTACCTGGCGCTGTGTTACCTGGCGCTGTGTTACCTGGCGCTGTGGATCTCTTGCCTGTTGGCTGGATTAATCATTGCGCCTGCGGTTTTACCCTGTCATCTTGTTTGGCTTGCTGGGCTGTTTTTATGACCTCTTGCCTATTTGTGGACTGTGTGTTTGGATATGCCCAATAACGACTACAACTGGATGCTTCTCACCATATGTGCCTTTGTGTAGTGTGAGATAATTATTTTGTTATTCTAAAGTCTTAGAGCGGTAAAATATACAGTGATATTTCATGTGACAGGTTTGATAGGTTACTCATGTTTGTAAGTTTGTATGATATAAATACGAAATTAAATAATATTCTTATGCTTTTAATTTCAACCCCATTGTTTTTGGGGAGTGTATGTCCATAAATCCATAAATTTGTAGGGGGTATAATCCTGGCAGTTGGGCAAAAGAGATCACGCACTAAATTTACCCCCTTCAATTATGTTTAACGTGTAATGTATGTGTCCTTGAAATTTTAAACTGTCTATGCCATTATGAGTAACTGCTTCATAGTAGCTGCTCGTGTGCATTCAACAAATTAATTGCTTTTGTTTATATGTCCAATCATGGATAACTGCTTCATTAGACACTGTGTTGCTTGTGTGCATTCAACAAACTAATTGTTTTGACTGTATGTACGCCCATGCCCAATTTGGAGAAAGGGGGTAGAATCCTGACAATTGGGCAAAACAGACCCTGCCCCAATATTACCCCCCCCCCGAAATATGATAATTTCTTGTGTAATAGTAGTTTGTGTGGCCTCAAAATATTACACTGCCTATGCTTTACTGAATAGATGCTTCCTGAGACATACAGTGTTGCTTGTGTGCATGCATTAAAATGGTTTTAGACTTTGTGTGCATCCATGCATAAGTTTGAAGAAGGTAAAACAGCTGATGGCCCAATATTTACCCCTTGAAATATTGTCCTATCATGTATAACATATAGTGTGTTGCCTTGAAGTGTTAGCATGTCAACAAAATAGCATGGGGAACGTTGTCTTATGGCTGAGAATGATTTTTGTCAGATAATGTTCCCCATGTGTTCCATTAAATAGAAAGTTCACACTTATTACTGAACTTTAACACTGCTGACTTTCAACATCACAACAAGTGGGTTCTCAGAGTTTCAGCCCTAATATCACAAAACTTTCCATCATAGCAGCAGAACTTAAAGGGGTCATAAGACAAGGCCTATCGAATATTATAGTTTGTTTTAGAAATAATACAATGTGAATACAAGATTTAAGGTTCAACAACTCTGTATTTTCCACATACCATGGATCTTTGTATCTCCTCTTTGCCCCATCTTCTCTGAAAGCGAGGTGTGCTATGATTGGCCAGTTAACCTGTGTGTTGTAATTGGACAGAATATTGCAACCGTGTGATGGAAATGTAACGCATCTTACCATATTTGGAACATCAGGTTCCAAAGCAATTGTACTGACAGGTACGCCCAGATTACTTGTTCATTTGGGCGGTTTTAGTCAAATCATACCACGAACTGATGTAGATTTATGGGGGTGTGGTTACACGAGACGTTTAAGGCTGGTCTGGGTGAGCATTTGCTTTTAGATAGAATGCATCTTTTGTTCCAACACTTAAATTTCTAATACATGCATGGGCAAATTATAACACACCAAAGACACAGAAAAACATTTTATTCGCACCATATGACGCCTTTAACCTGACAAGGAGCTTGTCAAATAAAGGTTCTTGCTACTGCCAATATATCCACAACATGCTGCTTACGTGGTCCTTGTAGCCGATCTATACATGTGGAGCTGGGGAAGGAGGAGGGTTCTGAAACGTGCTGCACTGCTGCAACAATCACTAGCCGAGATTTAAACATAGCTACAGAAGCAAGCTGCTGATACAGAGGGAACCAATCACTTCATCTTGTAGTAGTTATTAAGTCGTATAGGTTTAGACTTTGAGACTGCTCCGTCTAGAGTTTCATGGCAGAACTGTTCATCGATCTTAGAGATTTCTTTAACACAGAGCTGGAACAGACTACCCATGTAATATTATTACAAAACTTTTCTAAATCAGGTTATGGACAGAACAATATCATGAATACAATAGTTTTACCAAACAAAGGCTGTGTATCATCAACAACTTCACGATACCATACGTATCATACTACAAGGCAATGATATAAAATCTATCGAAATACGGATATATTTCTTGTCATATTTACATATACGTGACGTCATCAAACCCTTTATACAATTTCAGATCGGCTTCACTTCTACTCTGAACATTCAGTATTTTAATACAGCTTTTGTCCCATTAAAGCCGTTCATGTATGTAGTTTGTTTCTGTTATCAGTTCTGATTCATAACCTTGACATAGCCTGTCAAAATGACCTTTTATAAGAGTGATGATTTTGGCAATATTTTTGCACACGCAGTGTACAGCCTCGGTCTGGGTAACATTTGCATATTTAAGAATTGTGTTCACGTTTATTTATCAAAACAGTCGATAACAGTAAAATTGGAAATGCTGTCTTGTACTCCTTTGTTCACAAACTGGACGAAATATGAAGTCGTGTCCCTACATCGCTCCAGCAGCAGGTGTTGAAATGATTTTAAACGTGCACTAGTTTTATTGTGGATAATGCAGAAGCAGTGTTGTGTCATTTGTGTGTTGAATTAGCACCTATCGCCTTTAACTATATAACATCACAACTTAAGTGAGGAAGTGGGTGAGGTTTCATACTTTTCATACATAGAAGGAGAGGTAGAGAGAGTGTGTGCTTAACCTGTCTTTCATGTTTGCAGGTCACATGCATTCCAAATCCTGGGGTGCGATCTTTATGGATCACGGATAAACTAAAACATTTGTCATATTGTGTCATTTTGTGATACCTCAGCTAATGCCAGCGTCAACCCGAAGGTAATGGGAGTCGGGGGAGAAGAGAGGCCGGAAGGGTTGGCATCCCTTTGTGTAGACCTAAGATAATGATTATTAATTCATAACACATAAACTTGTCACAATTTAATTTAATGCAAATAACAGATTCACTAAAACATATAATGGGTTTGTAAGCCAAATTAAATGTCATGAGGTTGTAAATCCCGGTTGTGTTATTTGACCGTTTGAATAAGATGAATACAATTTTGACATAAATAAAACAGATTTTTCACCAAATGCAAAACTTATTCACAAAACATTTTTTCTTGCATACCACAGAGTTCTCCTTAATAGTAGAAAAGTTTTTAGTTTTGATGTTTCTTCTTAAAACCTATTCACAAAGCTGCTCACAGCAACTTTTACCAAGGATAAGAAAGAAATCTTAAAGGAACAATTTACCCAAAAATAAAAATTCTGTCATAATTTACTAACCCTCGAGTTGTTCCAAATCTGTGTACATTTCCTCGTTCTGACGAAAACAGAAAAAGATATTTGGATGAACGCTTGTAACCAAGCAGTTCTTGGCCACCATTGACAGCCATAGGAAAAATGACAATAGTAATCAAAAGTGCCCCAAAGCGATTTGCTTTCCGACATTCTTCAAAATATCTTCTGTCGTGATCAACTAAACAAAGAAATTCATGAAGCAATTTTTCCTACTATGGTGGCCAAGAACACATTTGAGTTCTCTCAGAACCACCAAATAACATCTAAGCTATCAACATGGTGAAAACCTTTTGAAAACCATTTTGTATGCTAACTGTGACCTTTGGATGGATTTGCTCGATGGCTTTTGCTATCATTAATGAGGTTTGCTTGAACACGTTTCTGAAGTTTGTGCTTGCATCCGTCATATCGTGCACTCGATGTATTGCATGTGTTGACTCTCCAGAACTGATCTGTATGGAGTCAGCAATCTTTTTCTCATAACAACAAGAGACCTCACCTTACAGCTGCCAAATTCACCGGTGTTAAGCATTTCAGCACATAGCACTTTTTTCGTAACAGCCCACTTTGACACTCTTAAATTGATCTTGCCCTTGTCTAATGGCAGCAGCTTTTTTAGTGTACACCGCGTTTTGTCACTCAGCAAGGTACCCTTTGCCAAAGTGGCTGGAAAAAAAGGTTTAAACTGCTCCTCCACCCAATAAAAAAATCACTGGATTGAGTTTCTCAAAGGCAAAGCCATTCACCTCCACTTGGCTGTCGTAAGAATCATTGCTATGCAGGCTGCGTTTGGGCTTGTTTGTCCTGATACGTTTTAGCGGTACGTTCCCTCAGCTCATGCTGAAACCGAGCGTAAGATCTAACAGCTGCTGAAGACAGGCAGCGTGCAGTCATCCACATCACGCTCATGGGAATTACAGCCCCTCACCTCCAGCCTCTCTTCATTACCTTTTGTAATAGAAATGGGACGACCCCGACTAGTCCAGGATTTGCCGGCCTCTTGCCCCTCCACGCACAAATGCTCACTAAAGCTTAACACAATGTTTACGATGAAAGCACCGTGGCCGTTTTGTCAGAATTTTGACGTGTGGTAACTTGACCGATTCTCTTCCGCCGCTCGAGACCTTGAGCTGTCACAAGTTGTTTAGGTTGTGAACAGAAAGCCACTCTACTTTAGTCTGTTTCTGGTCTCGCCGGCTCATGACAAATACATGCAGCAGACAAGAAAATCACCCAAAATGTCCATCAGAGGTATTTTTCTGCTCCTTTCTTTCAGATTCTCAGAGACATGAGGCTGTTTCAAAAATCCCATTTGTTCAAGTGACCAGTCAGTGTCATCATAAAAATAATTTTAAGAGAATAGTTCAAAGAAAAATGGAACATTTTTCATGATTTACTGACTTTCATACTATTCCAGATATGTATGACTACATAGAAGCTATTTATTTTATATTAACAACCATCATGTTATCTTCTTATTTGGTAGCCAATATGGCAAAGCTCCATAAAGCACACACATCCATCATTAAAGAAAAGATGTCTCAATCAAATGGCTTATAAATATTTTAGCCTACATCATGACAAGAACGTGCACATGACTAGTCATAAGACACACGAGCACCAATGAGATTTGACAATATTAGAATATTTCTTCTCCCATGTGAGAAGAGAACATGACTTCAGCATCTTCTGCCATTGACAAGCCTTTCCTATAGTTTTCACTGTTAATCAGTAGGGGGAGCTATTAGATATCCGAATACAGCGAGAGTACATGTACAGATCCAAACACAGCAAAAAATGTTCTTTTTTTTAAGCAGATATTCTGTTCCAATTTGATATATTCCATAGTCGTGTTTAACAACACAGCAGCTGCATCGCTACAAGATCTACCAGAACCAGACTCGCTGAAGCATCCAACTCTCTCCAATGCTGTGATATTTTATAAAAGAACCCACGCAGGCATAATGTGTAATTTCACGCATTGTGATAAAGGTGAATTCATAGACGAAAATATAGACTGGTGCAGAGATGACGTATTTTTGCAGGCCAACCCGGAAGTGCCAGAAGTGCTTCACTGGTTCCCTCGATTGAAAGCTGATGCCTTTTTCCTAAAGACTTTTGGAAGATCTTAAAAAACACGATCTGTGATTAACAAAGGTTTATGATGTTTACACGTTCAAGATAATCTTTGCAGATTTGTTTCTTTTGTTATTCCCAGGTAAATTCATGCTTAGTGTGAGCATACTCTTGAGTTTTCGGGCTCAAGAAGGTGGATTGGTTTCGAGAGGGTTTCGTCGCCATGGTAACTTAAGATGCACGGCTAACCTGCTTCGGAGCAGGTTTTATTCTCAAAACAAAGCTGGACCAATCGTCTCCGAGCAAAGTGACATATATCTGGCGAAGTGCAGCCACTCCTCTTATATCTCGCTCCAAATTAAAAAAAGGTTTATAGAGATAAGATGTTACAGGGGAAATATTTTGCTGCTAATTGTTTATCATATTTTATTGATTTTAATTATGTATCATTCATATGACTTGTATAATTATTACGAGTTGATGAATATTAATCAATTAATAATAAACAAAGCATTTAAATTAATAAGACTGTATACTGTACGTATAAACACAAGCTTCAGTATATAAAGCCTTTTAAAGAAACGACGCATACATGTTTTGACCTTTTTAGTAACCTATATGATATATTTTATTCAGCTGATTTCCTTGCATTGACATAATCAGTAATTTCATCTCAAACGTTCACTGTAGCAGTTTGTATTCCTGCCTGGTAAATGTGTTTAAATTCATGAGATTTCTTTGATGATTTCTTCATCTTCAACAGAAAAGTATATCGTGCTGATACTCGCGAGGAGTCAATTAATGATGATGCTGGTGATGCTTTCTGTGTTCCGTGTGATTGTCCTGTCACACTTTCAGGTAAACGTGCCACACAAACTCTGAATCAAAAGTCTAGTCCTGTCCAACAGCCGGTATTCCAGCCGACGTCCAGTCCGGTGCAGCCAGCATTATTGTGTTTGTTCCCCAGTCGTGCCCTTGTGTAGACTTTGTTTTTACTCTTGTGCTCCCTCCTCCTTTGCACTCTTGTGCTCCCCCACTTTATGTTTATTGTATTTATCATGTTGCCCTGTTTTTGTCTGTGTCATTGTCCCATCTTGTTTGTTGCCTTCAGGAGCGTCAGGTTACCCCTCCTTGAGGAGTGGCTTCTGTCATGATTCTGCCCCATCATGTCATGTTTCTCTTGATTTAGTGGCAGGATCATGACAGAGCCTCGTGTTTTGTGTGGAGAGAGACATATTATTGTTGTCATGACTTAATATGTGCTCTCTCTGGTCTCGTCTTTGTCCCTGCCTCTCTTGTTTCCTCATTATTACTTGTTATTGATTTCATGCCCCGCACTTGTTCCCCACTTGATTTGATCCCCTTATAATGCCCTTTATTTCTGTCTTGTGCTGGTTCATTGTGATATGTATGGCGAGTTCCTGTGACTTGTCAAATATAGTCTAGTTTAGTTATTTGTAGCTCATGTCAAATGTTAACTTTAGTCTTGTTTAAGTGTAGTTAGGCTTAGTCCTGTCTTGTCATGTTATTATGTTGCCCTGTTTTGTTAAGTTACCCCCTCGCGGGATTTTGGTTTTGTTTTTTTAATTGTCATCCCTTACCCACTGTCTGCGCCTGGATCCTCTGTCCATGTCTCACCGCAAACCCTGACATTAGTATGTCCCAAATCTATACAAGCCCAAATAGTAGGTACTGTCTTTTGTCTTGGAATAGTAGGCACTTTTGAGTGCATAACAAAAAGAGATTGCACACACTGGGGACATACTAACAGGAAACGAAAGTTGCTCCTGTTGCCTAGACAACATTGGGGCCAATAACTGTCACACACATCAAATTACAGCTCTTCTTTCCCTTAAGGTATTTATTTATTCATTATTTTGTATGTAATATTTACAATATACTAACATTTGTTAATTTAGCGACGCAGCAGTTATATCATTTATTAATGCAGTGGAGCGTCACTAAACTCTGCCTGCTCACGGTGAGTTGTGGGTAATATCAGCCGTGTAGCCCCTGTTCCAAATGGTGCACTCCGGTCTTGTGGACATCCTCAGAGTCTACACTTGGTGACATCAGGAAGTGCAGGCACTAAGCTCGAGTCCACAAAGGAACATGGGAGTGCATTTTGGGACAGACTAGAGGTCTTCATAGAGCAATAGAGCAAGCATTGCTTTGTTGTCATACGCTGATCAGTCTGCGCATTGCAGCGTGAAGTCGACCACACTGTTACCCATTGATGTAATTTGGGACAGGCCTAGGAGCTGCTGGTTTTTATAGTTCTAAATTTCATATATTGATATACCACCCGAGTATTATGCAATAGATACTTATGTTTGTAATGAAGCTGCTTCTGTATATTTATTTATTTGTATACACAATACTTAAAGTGCATATAATGTTTTCTTAAAACGCATATATGTTGTTATTTAATATTTCTCTATAATACAGAAGCTGTGTTGTTTAGCTTACAGAGCCCAGATATAACTTGATATATATCTACAAAACATGGCTTATTATCTTAAAGCGGCCTTGCAACGGTGTTTCATGCTTTTGACTTTACAATGTTAAACATGCTGTCTTCTCATGCTTAACATGGTCAACTTGTCAAAAAACGAAATTGCCGTATCACGCAGTAGTTCTGCACTAGATACACTCCCCTAGCGATCGTACAGGATCGAAAGTTTTTTTGAACATATAAAACTGTTTTGTAACAACTTTTTTTAGTCCCTTATTGGACAATTTTCCTGGAATTGCACGCCCACGAGGCAGCGTGGATATAACGCTGGATTTGGAGATCGTTTGAAACTGATACATGGAGCCGACCCAACGCTAAAAGAAGCCAGAAATGAACCACATGAGGTGAATGAAACTGATGCGTGTGTTTTGTTGACAATGCACGTGCTTTGGTTCAGCCTGATGATGATCTACATTTACATTATTTGCACATATGAAATATTTGTTTAAATGGTCACATTATGTGAGAGATTCTTTCACACCCAAATGTTCTTTTCAAAGTGACACAAATTCATTTGAAATACTCAAGGTTACTGCTCCATTTGTGGCTGTTGTTTCATAAATCATTGGATAATGTAATTGCCCGAGATCAAGGTATGGGGACTATTAATTCACCATACTCCTCTAGAAGCACTTATGGTGGCATTACCAATGTTGGAAATGTATTGTCTCAAAGCGTTGACTTGCCGGAGATCCAGTTTCGGTAAAAAGGGAATAAATAAGTAACAGCATCTGAAAGAACCAGGACTAAAAGTGTTCTCTCCTGGCCCGAGAGTGCCATCAAGAATTCCTCTTTAAGTCCTTCGATGAGTAATGTGCATTTACGTCTGCATCATGTTCTACTCCATTAGGAGTTGTGCTGTAGGGAATCTCTAAACCTTGTTTGTCACGGTGTATAATTTTGAGTTGTATTCAATATTATGCACTGAAAGATGTTAAATGATACTATCACAAATGGAAGAACCGAGTTACGGCCCGCCTTACTGAGATCCAGAAGCTTCCACAGCTGGACTATGAATATTGATGGAGACCTGCTGAAAGCAGCATATGCTGTGCTGTCAATTCTGGTCTGCTGGTGGTCACACGGGGGCTGCTTAAGCAAATTGCTAGTGAACCAGCTTCACCTGAAAGATCAAAAACTGCTTGACAGTCTGATTTGCTGCATGGTGACATCATTGCTGGTTGACCCACATGACCCCAAAATAAAAACGATCACTAACTCTGAGATGTTAATTGCTTTCTTTCATTAGTTGTAAACAAATTATCAATTTTATATCAAAACGCCATTTTAACTCTTTCTGCACCATGCCGTTTTTCTAACAATCCATGTTTTCCCTAACAATCCATGTTTTCCCTATTAAACAGTAGGGGGAGCTATTATCTGAGTACAGAGAGTGATCGGATCCAAAGACAGCAAAAAAAAATGCTCTGAATTAGATCTGGATAAAGTCAAAAGGATGTCTTTTTGAAGAAACCTGCTTCATTCGGGAGGTGATTGAAACCAAAACAAATTAAGATCATTGTTGACAATGAAGAAAAATTAAAATGTTCAAATTACGACTCACGCTTAGCTGTTTTCTTTCTTTAATTAATATCATATTTAAACGACATCATCTTAAATGGTAGCCAACGTTTCAAAATTCCCATCCATCCATCATTGAAATAATTCAAATATCTTCATTGAATGAATGTTTTCCATATCATTTTTATTTTTGTGCTTATTTAGCAATCAATATCATGAAGTTATATGAAATAATATTTAAGCCTCGTACTGCATTGAAAGGGGGCTACAATTTCGAAACTCCATACATCATAGAAGTAATCCATATGATTCCAGTGGGTCTTCTAAAGGGAACCAATGTGACCTCTGACCTAAACAAAGATTGCATGACCTTTACAATATTTTTTGTGAACCGGATGAACTGGTGTAGACAAGCATGGTCTGAGCTGGCCTCTTTTGGGTGCAAGGGGGAAATGTTAGTGGCATCTGGTGGTGATCTTGCGAATTGCAACTAATGGCTCACTCAACCCCTCCCTTTCAAATCACCATGGAGGCTGACACAGAACTAAGACGTCGTTTTCCTTCTTAGCCAAAGGAGTTAACATATTTACCAAAC
Organism: Triplophysa bombifrons; assembly: GCA_029783895.1. Lineage (NCBI taxonomy): Eukaryota > Metazoa > Chordata > Actinopteri > Cypriniformes > Nemacheilidae > Triplophysa > Triplophysa bombifrons. Next base: position 14,017,401 of record CM056466.1, read on the forward strand.
GCGCACTGTTGAGCAGTCTGTCCATTTGGCTACTGTAGAAACAACATGGCGAATTCCATGCAAGGGGACCTGCGGTGTACGTAGATAAAAATAGCTCATTCTAAGGTTTAATAAAAGTCTTTGTACACCTCCGGAGTTATGTATAGCCTAATGTATTGCATTTCTGGCAATAGATACTGCAAAAATGTACTCACAGCATTCCTTTACTCACTTCTTATGTGGAATATTAACAAACATGTTAGGATGTTCTGCAAAGGTGCTCCTTTCCAATTTCCAGACTCTTACTAGGGGACTAAATTAGATGTTTCTGAATCTAACAACTTGTTCAAAATTGTATAACTGTGGGTCTCTGATCAGACACTGCAATATGAACAGCATTCATGGGGAATTTAGAAGTACAATAATTTCTCTCAAATCCGCAGGGTCCTTCTTGACGTTTTTCGATTACCCCAACTGCAATATGAGGTCCCAAGTGACAAATTCGACCATCCGTGTGGTGTGGTACAGAGGAGCATTAGTAAGTACTCCACCGGTCACCTAGCAGGGAGTAAAGTGGGATTTATTTTATTCAAGGAGGAGATCATCAAAAAAATCAATGATCTGGAACTACAGGCGGCTGATGAGATTGCATAATCACGGTGAGATTTTTCCATGGGAGATTTGGCTCTGACCTCTGGTGGAAAGAATGAACAAGAACGTCTCCTCTTTGAGATCGCTCATTTTCATCATCTTTCGGGAGAAGGCCAAAGTTTCATCGCCTGTGGCAAAGGCATTCCGGCGATTGCGGATGCCACAGTTGCTCTGGGCAATGACGGACATGATCTCAGCAAGCAAAACAATCCCTGCATGGGAGATCACGCTGCTTTCTCTAAAAAGTACAAAAAGTCAACTGCATTGAAATTTCCTTGGCATTCCTAACAGCATCGATGACTGACTTCAGGGTTAAACACCACAGTTCCAAAATATCATTTAAAATGATTTGCTGACAGTTGGGCTGAAGTACTAAAAGGATATTTCACTCAAAAGTGAATATTCGGTCCTCATTCCGTTATTCTTGTCATTAAAACTTGAATTTAAAGATTGGTTAGAGCCTGTCCTTTGTTTTGACTTGCATCAGGGTTCGCAGATATGTACAACAAAACCTGCTCAATGGCGTATCAAAATTTGCACAAAACTAGCCCAATGACCCCTTAATATCAAAACTCAAAATATGTCACTCCCATACATAAAATCCATAGTTTACAATCACTGTTTTGAGGTACACAACTTCTGCTTGAAAATCACAATGTAAATGTAACAAGTAAACTTACTTTTTTCTTATAAATAACATATTTTATAACTTTTATAAATAACTTAAATATAAGATTTTGTAAATCCTATTACAATAATGACAGATGACGAATAAAATCTGTATACAGTTAATCCACATATTAAAAAACAGCACACAACAACTATTTAAAAGTAAGGCAGTTCTGAGGGAAGACTGTGGACCTGGCAATCCTGCCTTAAACAGAAACGGAAAACACAACATTTTTCAAAAAGCATACACAAGTTAATTGGATGTCTTTGAAGTCGCATTTCTAGAATATATTTACAAAATAGTTATAGATGGAAAAATTCTAGTTAACTTTTAAACATTGCAATTGAATCACTGAGTTGGTCATCAGACCAGTTTGTGAATGATTTTATAAACTAGTATATTATAAAAAGTGCAAGCAAAAAAATTATTTGTTTTTCTCATTAAGTCTAGGTGGGTATCAAGATTTTTGGTCAATGCCTTCAGGGTCAGGTTTGTCAGATCTGCGTAAAAATATCACCCTAAATAAATTGAATGCCTTCAGAAGACTTTGAATACAGAACACAATTTTTTTAGAATTGTCACGATTGGAGTGAGGTCACGTACACAAATATGAGGTGTAAACAATTTTCCCCCGGAGAATGTTTATTAATAAGTGCATAACTCAATGAATGAATGAAGCGTGCTGGCTCTCTGTGATCCGTGCGTGTCGTGAGAGTGCAGACGTCGTGCTCAGTGGTAAGTCTCCGTCGGTAGCGTGGAAGCTGAGTGTCAGGTGCTGGTCTCTATGAAGGAAGGAAACGACAACGTTAGGTGATTCAGTCATTCGGAGATGATACTCGCCTTCTTTTCCTGAGTCGGCATTGGGCAGCTCGCAACATCCCCCCCTTTGCACCGACGTGGTCCGGTTCAGGCTCCTTTTGGTAAAAAGGGGGGAACAGGGGGTTGGAGTTCGGAGATAGACCTGACCAACCTGTCCAGAACCTTGAGAGGCTGTCGGCATTGCCGTGGGCAGCTCCGGCTCGATGTTGTACTTTAAAGTGGATGTCTTGGAGCGACAAGATCCACCTGATTACCTGAGCATTAGTGTCCTTCAGTTTTGCCATGCATAGGAGGGTTGTATGATCTGTCAAAAGAGTAAAACTTCTCCCCAGCAAATAATAGCGGAGCTCCAAAACTGCCCACTTCATAGCCAGAGCTTCCCTCTCCACGGTGGCACATTTAGATTCCGGCGTCGTCAACTTCCTGCTAATGTACATGACAGGGTGCTCCAATCTGTCCTCCGAAATAGGGGCCGTATAAATGCCGGAGAAGAGTTGAGGATGCGTTTCAGTGCCAGGAAAGCAAGCTCCGCGTCAGTGCTCCAGATGACTTTCTCTGGCTGCCCCTTCTTGGTCAGGTCTGTTAGTGGGCTAGCTATAGAGGAGAAGTTAGGAATGAAACATCAGTAGTACCCAGCTAACCCTAAAAAGGCACGTACCTGTGTTTTTGATGTTGGTCCGGGCGCCTTTTGCACAGTGTCCATTTTCTTTGTTTGCGGCTGAATACTGCAAAATATGCCAGGTATTTGGCTTCGGCGAGACCGAGGTGACACTTGTTGGGATTAGGAGTCAAGCCCACCCTTTGTAGTTCTAGATGCAGTTCGGAGCTGTATTACCTGTAGCAGGTGGCCGAGGTCCGCCATCAGCCGGGACATGAATGGGGTGTTCTGGTCAGTCAAGACCTCTGCGGGAATGCCCACCTTACTGAAGAGCAAAAAGACTTCCTTTGCGGTGTTCTTGGCCGTGGCTCTTCGAAGGGGAGTGGCTTCTGGATATGCGTCACGTAATCCACCACTACCAGACTGTGCTCATGTTAGCGGGCAGACTTCGGTAGAGGTCCTACCAGATCCATCCCGATGTGCTCAAAGGGTACCTCGATGATGGGAAGTAGGATGAGCAGCCTGTGGTGAGGACGTTGGGCAGCTTTGGCAGAATCGCTTATTTTCCCCTTCTAGGCCGGGCCAGTGGAAGCGATCACGGACTCGTTGGATCGTGTTCTGCACTCCAAGATGGCCGGCCTTTGAGTGGATGAAGGGCCAATTCCAGCACAGTTTTTGTCTTCATTTTAGGAACCACCTGCAGAGGATTTTCCTCCCCCCACCACATCGCAACACAGTATAGCAGACCATTTTTCACAACAAAGTAGGTTAGTGGGTGAGGGGCGGGATGTCGAACTTCCTTCTCCAACACTCGCACTTTCTCCCAGCACTTCTTCAACCTCTCATCCTCTCTCTGCTCCTGTCTGAACAAACCTCCAGCAGTTATCTGTTGGAAGAGCTCAAGAAACATGTTACAGGAGGTTTAGCACACACCCTCTTTGTCGCTTTCCGTGGCAATGAAGGTGAGGTGGCGGTCCCCTCATCTCCTCAGACGTCCAGGGTGCGTTTGCTTGGGTCCGTGGGTCGAGTAACGCAGTCCTGGCTGCAGTCGTCTCTCTCATTGCGTCCATAGCTTGTTTGGTCCACTACTGGCGTTTGGCGACCTGCTGGCATTGGGCGCGTAGCCAGTCATCGGACGATCTCCTCCATGAGGTACCCAGAGAGAGAGAGCTTGGGAAGCCTATCTGTAAACGCTAGTTGTGTAAACAAAAGTGTTCCGTGTCAAATGTAAACACTCACTCCAGAATATGCCCGCATTCTCCACCAGTCTCTCATGGGTGGAGTGAGGACACGTACACAAATGTGAGGTTTAATAAAACTTTCCCCCGGAGGATTGTTTATTAATAAGTGCACAAGTGAATGCATGATTGAAGTGTGCTGGATGTCTGTGAACTGTGCGTGTCCTCGTGAGAGTGCAGATGTCATGCTCAGTGTTGAGTCCCTGTCGGTAGCGTAGGAGCTAAGTGTCAGGCGCTGGTCTCTGCAAGGGACAGAAACGACAACGTTAGGTGATTCAGTCATTCGGACATGATACTCGCCTTCTTCTTTTTCTGAGCCATTTATATGAGCCGCTGCTGATTGAGACCAGCTGCAGTTGTTCAGCTCGTGATTGTGAGTAGACAAGTGGTTTCCGTGCGGAAGCTCTCCTGGCATTGGACGGCTCGCCACAATAATATATAATATAATACTTTGTAATAGAGATGCACAGATATATTGACCAATAATCTGTGTCGTACGATAAAAGCAAATTTTCACAATATCAGCTTTCTCAATATGCAGTGAAAATGTTAAGATACATCACCAGTTTGATGTTCAATATTAATAGATATTATATAAATTAATTAAATTCAGAAAGTAACAAAATTGAAGTTTTGTTGGTTTTGGCAGAGATCACTCTGATTAATCGGTACCGGTGGAGAAATTTAGCATCAGTGCATCTCTTCGTTGTACCTGATTTGGGCCCAGTTTCACAGACAAGGTTTAAGGCTGGTCCCAGACTACAATGATTGTGTTAACTCAATATAACTTGCCAAGAAATATCTTAAAATATATCATTAGCATTGATTTATCTCAAGATGCACACCAGCAGTGATGGGTGTAACTAGTTACAAAGTAATCAGTTACTGTAATTTATATACTTTTCCCTTGAAAAAGTAATGGATAACTCTTATTTTTCCTGTAATTTAATTACAGTTACTTCTGATGTAATTGAACTAAATATTGTGTAATATATTCAATAGTGGAAATTACATATAAAAATAAGTCATAAATTAAATTCTTTTTGGAGAGATTCATTTGTAATCTAATTACTAATTAGCAATTAAAGACTTTTTCAGACTAGACACCAGTAATGTATTCTTCTATGGTTTTTATTATAAAAGCGACATAAAATCTTAATTCAATGAAGGCTTAGTCCTGGCTTATGCTAAACCGTGTGTGTGAAACTGGGCCATGGTGTTTTTTTTTGTCATTTTGGACCTTGGCAGTCTAGGCCCTCATTCCATTTCATTATATATTTGTACTGCAGCAAAATGAATAAATCATGTCATAAATATAAATTTTTGGGTGAAGTGTCCTTTTAAACGGACAAAGACGCTTCACCTGTGAGGTCTTGTTTGTCAGACTTTGCATTGAATAATGAAGTCAGGGGATAAGATACTGTCATTCACCAGCCCTCTGTGGAAGACTGCCTCTCTCTCACTCTATCCCAGCGCTGCGATTGGCAGTAAGATGGATGTCAATGGGGCTAAGGCTGGTCAAAAGCCCCGTGGCTCCAGACACCACTTAGATATTCATCAAAGGCTTTGAGCGCAGACAAGATGAAATACACTAATTTGAGCTGTTCGTCTGTTTGAAATGAAAACAAAAAGGCCTCTCAGAGCATTCTGACACAAGATGACCGTCACTGTCATAACAGTTGAGATATTATTCAGCTGAGGGATGTTTTAGCGGACAAAGAGAAAGTAGAGGAGAATCCTTTCAGATTTCGTCAAAAAGGCTGATGGGATTTTTTGACCAAGCTTTGCTTTGCCTGCAAACATATTGTATGGATTTGCAATGTGATTACAAAGAGGAAAATAAGAAATGAATGTTAACATACTGTATTGGGACCTTTATTAGATAAATAATACAAAATAAACATAAAAAATTAAAATTCCTTTGAATTACTCATGCAAGGTCCACAGAGACCAGTTTGATATTTACATTTTGGACCAATCGTTAAAGATCTAAGACCGAGTGGCATTCACATCATTGACCATGAAAACGAATCTGCTTCACTGATTCTACAAAAGACCTATTATTAAATCTATATTCTGCAATGGGAGATGTTGCAGTTAATCTATCCAAAGCTGGTTATAAATAACCAAATCTAATAAGAAATAGTCATAATGTAAAGTGTTTTGGAAGGTTGTCCTGTTCACCAGAGGTCACTGTATGATATTTTAAGAGTTAAACCTTCCGCCCGTGAATGGGTCCCAGTACAACAGTCTCATTGTGAACTTTATTGACAGGCACCGCGTGCGGGAGACCGTAAAGATGATTTCAGGTTGGGCCGGTGACCTCTGCGGACCCCTCCATGAATATTCAAGGTGACAGGATGGTGTCTGGTGGTCTCACTCAATCACTTTCTAATGGCAGCTTTGTAGACCCTGCTTAGAGAGATAAACAGAGAGAACTCATGACAGCCTTGAGCTTTGATAGCAGACGGGAATAAATCATGCAGGCTGCTTCTAGGGTCAATCATATTTTCAATGCTTGTTAGATTGAGCTGATGTACACAATGTTCTGAGTCTGAACCTATAGGTGTAAGTTACTGACACTTTATGATTAAAGGTACGGTGATCCCCAAAAATGATTAGCTCACTTTTGACTTAAAGGGGTCATATGACACGGCTAAAAGAAATATGGTTTGTTTTAGATGTCTAAACACAATTTAAGGTTCAAATCCGCTGTATTTTCCACATACCATGCATGTTTGTATCTCCTCTTTGCCCCACCTCTCTAAAACGCGTAGATTTTTAACAAACCTCATCGGTCTGAAAGGGAGTGTTAACGATTGGCCAGTTAACCAGTGTGTAGTGATTGGTCGATTTCTGCAGGCGTGTGAAAGACATGAGATGCATTTTACCATATTTGAAACATCAGGTTCCAAAGCATGATTATTGTTCACATCTTTCTTTACAGTGTTCTTATTTTAACGTATAGAAATTACCACAGTAGTCATTTGCGCTAAAGGATAATTTTCTAACACATTTTGCCTGTTTTATTGTGATTTTTCATATAATATCCTAAATTTTATATGTTACAAGTTTCTTGAAGAACAGGGATTTTCATCCAGGATATAATTGCAAAAAAACTTGAGATCTTGTTCACTATATATATATTTACATTCGTTTAAATGCAAAATTAAAATTGTGTTAATTAATAAAAGTATTGTATATCCTATTATTGTTTCATTGAAAGAGCTCACAGATTTCAATAGGGCATCTTTTGGATGCTAAAGCATTTAAATGTTTTCTGCACTGTTATATGTTATTTTATGTTGTTTTTTATGACGCCCCACCTGTTGGAATGTTATTTTTTTACAGTTTACAGATTTTTCCAAATGTACACAATCTTAACGAATGCATTTTATTCATAAATAGCTGTCTCATCACTTTCCCCATCCTTTATTTTTTAAATGATTACCTCATCGTGTGGGAAGTCCCTCCACCAAACCGGCGGAGAATGTCATCGCAAAGTACCCCAGCTCAAAGTGAACTGCGGGGGTGTGTTCGCACCGTGAGCAGTGAGTGACTGGCGGCAGTGTTTGGACAGGTACCTCTAATTGGCAGGTGGAGTTCTCGGCCGCAGCTGTGGCTTCTGGGACTAATGACGAGCCGGACGGGCAGCAGAGAAGCGTCTGGAACATCTCCGTTGACTCGCACGCTGACAGAGTCATGGGGATGATGGCGGTTGGGCCTGATTAATTTGAGTGGCGGGTGCGGCTGTGAGGAAAGAGTATGAAGACTGTGGGCTGTGACATTGTCCTTTATTATCATAGAAACTCAGTGGCAGGCGCTTCAACCATATGAGACAAGACACCATGGAAGAGATGGGATTGGAAAGAAGTTCTTCTGGAATTTGTGTTGCAGGGTACGTTTTACAAGGTGCACTATATGCATTTTATGCATTTGTCAGATGCTTTTATCCAAAGTAACTTTATCAGAAAGATTATCTTTCATGATTGCTATTCTTGGTTTGATCATAAAATTGTTCAACCCAAACGTCAGCAACAGCAGATATTTCATTTCAGATTGCAGTCCCTCGTTACATGACACGTTGGCCTTACACACCACTGGTGATGTTTTAAATGCAGACGCATGTCGAAAACCAAAGAGAATTTGCTTTGACTGATACCAAGCCTTTCATCTCCGAGCTGTTTGTACTGGATACTGTCATGAGCGGAGCTGCGGATTTCATTAATGCGTGCAGCACGCTTCAAGAGCGCGGAGATCAATGCCACATTATTCATAATGACAATGGCAAGCAACATTTCTGTTGAAGTCGAACGCGGCTATGGTTGTGGGTGAGGAGTCGTGCTCCGTGCGGATGCCTGCCTGAATTTGCGCACATTTCTTGAAAGGCTCTTGTGGCAAATGTCACATTTAAGCATGTTCTTAAGACTCGTTGAATCTGAAATATTTTAAAAGGGGCAAAGCAGCATTGCTCTGTCACTGAATGTTAAAACAGGTTATAGAGCGAAAGTGCGGTTGGGCTGTGCAGAAAGAACATCAAAAAACATCGGAATGGTTGGGGTGAATTAAAATAAATGCAAAATGAGAGCAAATAGCTAATACGAAAGACCTGTACAGTGTGGTTTTCTTTAAAGGCCTTCCCAATGTGTCTGAATTAAAGTACTTTAATGGAAAATACTATGGTTTTATTTTAAAGTATGTGTCTAAAGTCAGGGGAATGATGCAACATTTATGCAACACTAAATGCCTTATCAAGTACTTTCAGTCTTCACTGTAACACTTTGACAGCATTTAAAGACATATTGAGTTTAAAAATATAACCGTGTTTTAGTTGCAATACTGTAAATTAGTAAAACTGAAGTACAGTTCATATCCCAGAATATGAAAAATGTAATACAATTTTCATGTGCGTTAGGTTATGTTTCTGAATTGCATATTTAATTCCACTAAGTTGCATTTGACAATGAAAATATAAGCAGAACTGAAGTAGTTCTATATGGAGTATGTACATTTAGGTGATAACAATTTCAGAAGTACCCTAAGTGCACAAAAATTGCATTATAAATGTATTTTTTCTGATGAACACAGAGAAAGATATTTGGAAGAATACATATAACCAAACAGTTCTTTGCCCCCATTGACTACAATAGTATGAAAACAAATGTTTGTACATTTCTTTGAACTGTTGAACAAAAAAGAAGATATTTTGAAGAATGTAGGAAGCAAACAGTTCTGCACTTTTTTTGACATCCATTGTTATTTTTCTACTATGGTAGTCAATGGCAGCCAAGAACTGTTTGGTTACAAGCATTCTTCCAAATATCTTTCTCTTTGTTCATCAGAACAAAAACATTTATACAGATTTAGAACTTGAGGGTGAGTAAATGATGACAGAATTAGTATTTTGGGTGAACTGTTCCTTTAAGTTCTTTTGTGTTGCATTTGGGTCTTTTTGATGCTTCGAAGCTTAAGTGCACGTTCAGTTTAGTTGGAAGAAAAAGAGTCCACACAGCAAGAAAAACACAACGTATGTTAAATGAAAATTTTGGGGTGATGTGATTCTTTAAGTGCACTAAAGATGCATTGTATTGTGTTTTTCTTTTAGCTTGAACACTTCTCTCCGAAATCCCAATTTAGTTGTGTTACTTTTCTGCACATATGGGATATAAGGAAAATATGTTACGTTAAAAATAGAATAGTCTGGTAATTTGGTTTCAGTCATTTCTGCTAAAGGTCAAGCACATGACCCAGCTCACTGGAACACTCATTTGTGATTGGTCAGCCACAATATCCAGAAATATCATTTTAACTCTATTGAAAGTATTTTGGATTACTCGTCCGGGCATTTTAATTTTAATATCACACACACGCACACACACACACACACACACACAAACAAACGTATTTAATTAAAAACAATATGTTGTTCTAATATAATATTGAATGTATCGCTTATTGCACATTATACATTAAGGAAAATATAAGAGAACAATCGTTTTTTCACCCAGGGATTGGGTATTGAATAGTATTATATTTTATTTTTGGATCTCTATATCAAATAATACATTTTGTCTAAAGAAGATCTATAAATAACCAGAAGGGAAGATTAAATAATTTATCATATGCATACTGTACAGGCCCATAAATCACATTACTGTACATGAGGCACATACATCTTTCTCTGTATTTCAATATCATCATCAATACAGTGGAGATCTAAGCTTGATGTCCTACTCCTATCAGATCAGTAACAGTAAAGTGATATTTCCTGAGAGCGTGATGTAAATCATGTATAATTATTCATTAACCTCCTGATAAGTGTTACTGGAAGAGTCCCATTAACATTTCATAAGAGGGTTTTTTTGGCTTGACTATGGTAATTATATAGAACATCATCCTCAACTTGTTTCTCCAGAGGAAACAAGACAATTAAGAAATAATATTTCTCACCCTATGAAGTCATGGATAATTGCGTAAGACAATTAGAGGGAAATGTTCTTGGGGAGAAACAAACAACAAATAACCATCTATAAATGATAAAGTTGGATGAACATGATTCGTACATCATGCAAACGTTGTCTCCATACATCATTTGGAGTTTAAGGCTCACAATCACCAGCTTCAAACTTTCACAAATTTCATCGCATGTGAATAGAGTATTATTTTGTGTTTACAATTTGTAACCCTTTATGCAAAACCAGACACATGCGTTTGTTTAGCATATTGTTTGTTAATGTGTTTTGGTGGATTGTGAATATAATTTTGATGTATTAAAGCTATTATGGCTCTAATAATAACTTAGGGAACACATAATGACAAACAACAATTGGCTTTTTCAGTTTGTTTTTCTTTCTCAAGCTGGGATATTGACAAAAAATTAAATAACAATTAATTTTTTTTAATCAATTTAGCATATACAACGGATGCTACCAGTGTTTAGCGTTATGGTATTGCAAAGCATGCCGGGAACTGGAAATAGTTAACCAGTTTTATGTTAATACAACACAAATCATTCATGTAGTACCAACTTTATTCGATTAGATGACTGAACATGAAAAAATCATCTTGTGAAATGAAAAAAATTTTGTGTTCAGTTAACCCAAGTAAATCGGACAATCGGACATCTATGACAACATGTCAAAGTCATGTGACTCTGTGAATTTTAACGTCAGCTATCATATTTCATGTGGCTATGATATTCTCAATAACACAGCAGTTCTCTGTGGAGTGTCAGCTTGATGTTTTATTGTTGGTCTAAATGAAGAGGAAACATCTGAGGGAGATGTGCCACAGTTCTCACCAGCTGCTTGTGAAAGTGTTCGACCCGTGTGCCAGGGCTGGATATATTTAGACAGGGTTGACATCTGAGAGGCTGTATTCAGATCTTTACTCAATGTACTCAGTTTTAAGTAGTTGCGTCAAAGCCGCAATTCATAGAAGAGACAAGATGTAAAGCAAAGTTTATTCAATTTTAGTTTCCTGGCACCTGTACAATGACGTAAAACATTTTTATCTTTGCCGTACTGTGAAATATAGTGGCAGAATGCGTCATATCCTTTGGCTCTTTCAGCTGCAACTGCTGTATTTATGCAGAAATGTTACAAGTGGGCAACTAACTAATGTTGCTTGGATTAAGATCAGCTTTTACTTTCTTATATAACTTTTATGAAATTGATCGCTCTACTGACTCTTATTCTCACATTTTAGTACAAGTTGCTGTGATTTTAGCTCCAGTGATGTTGGTTTTAGGGGCGGGGTTAGGGGAGGGGCTTCAGTATAGCTTTTTTCTAATACAGGCATCATACAGTTTTGCATGATTCACATTGTATGAACTTATATGAATAAACCACCTCGTAAAATACTTTCATGAGATCAGGTTGGACAATACATAAGAATTAAGAGACCATTCCAAAAACAATCTGTTGCAATGCAACAATAAATTAATTTTACGTCTTGTTTTGCAGAATCATATAGCAGAAATATTAACTAAACAATTTTTTAATTTTTAATTATTAAATCAAAATACAACTTTGTCACTCCTGAAGTTTGATCAATATAGACTGAACTGCACAATACATCTAGAAATGCAGATTTGAAATGGAAATTTGGAGTGCTCTCTTATTTTTTTCCACGGCTGTATGTGGTATTTTGGATGCTGGTGGCCCTGCAGTGTCCCTTTTTATCTAGAAGCTTGTTTTGTCAAGCAACTTTTTGGTAAAGCCAATATTTATTGTCATCATGTTCTGCACAGTCCACATTCTACTTTCCATTCCAATGACATCACAAAATTACGCGTGCACCTGCAGCTTTCACCGAAAAACAACAATACACATAATTTGAAAACAGGATTCAGAGCAAAAAGTCAACAAGATCTAAAACATTCATTTTTGTTACTTGCATTCCACCATTTACAAACAATAATGTTTCGTATAGAAAAATAGTTTTTCTTGCTAAATTGATTATCTTTCATATTTATTTGCCCACCCCAAAAATTCAAACACCCACCCCAGGAATGCCTCTGAATTTTATTCAGACATTAAATTAAAGCTCTATTTATCTCCCTCTTATAAGAAAAACATGAACCATTGTTAAACAGTCTGCTTGTGTTTCACCCACTTTGTAGATTATCAGCAGAAATGACTCAGGACACATGCTTGTCACTTTCATTTGCTCTCCAAAAATGCCTTTCATAGCTGTGACCAGATTAAAAAGTTAATCACACACATCGCCATAATTCTCTTCTTCTTTAATTGAGTTGTAAAATGAAAGATGGGGGGGGGGGCTTTCGTTAATACCCATTGAAGTTTGTGTGCCACTCAAACGTTTAATAGGACTGTGATTTACAAGCTTTTGTGCTGATGAAAAATAACCAGATTTTATATGCCATACAGACAATGAAATTAGCTGTTAAAAAACATCAATACCATTGAATGCCGCAGTATAAGGTGCTTATTGTCTGCTGGCGCAAATTACGGCAGATTACACGTGTGATTTATGAAGCGCTGGGTCACATAAATAGAATATATACATACACTTCCCATTCATATATCCTGCGCCATTATAGAGTCCGCTCGGCTGGTATTAATCACGGCCTTCAGCGTCCTTCTTACATGCCCTATAGATATGGGTGTTTGGCCAATTTACGGTCCGCAGGCAGACTGATTTATTGGTCATTTGAGATAAAGAGGACGCGCTAATTGGTTTAAGCCCAAAGGATCCACAGAAGCGAGTGAGATAGCAGATCCCAGGAGTTTAATGATGATGTTCAGTGTGGTGGGATAGGTCCAATATGAGGTGGGCTGTGTCCGACACACATTTAATGATCAGCATGTAAGAGACAGTTTTGCGGGTGAAAAGAAGCAGAAGAACAGTTTACATTGCATGAGACATTGTACAGTAATGAACACAAATAGCCTACACTGTAAAAAACAGTCATTTTGTTATACACGTATAGGCCTATTCATGTATTTTTTAAATTAGATAAAAAATAGACAGCCAAATTACATTTACATTTACATTTAGGCATTTGGCAGACGCTTTTATCCAAAGCGACTTACATTACTTTATCCTATACATTTTACATAGGTATTTGCAATCCCCTGGGATCGAACCCACAACCTTGCGTTGTTAACACAATGCTCTTACCACTGAGCTTCAGGAAAAATATATGAATAAAGCATTGTACATTTTTTTGCACCCCAGCTATTGGCACCCATATTTTTTTTATCGTTTTTATGGGATTTATTTGACAGTGTACATGGAATAGCTCAGAGAGTTTACCAAAGGAAATAAGACGCTTGCCATTTGTGCTCGCTCAGTAGATGAAGCGACATCGAAAAGGTGATTTTTATTGCAATTTAAGTTTAGCAAACCAAAGTTAGGGTCAGGCCCGGATTAATAAGTGTCTTGTGGACCCACCGGGCAGTCTTTTTCAATGATTATAGACTTTTACTATAAAAGTCATTTTTTTATTTGTTAAACTTTATTTGTGTAAGAAGCACCTCGCGACGCAAGTTCTTATGTAAGCGTGTAATGTGTTAAACGGCATTAAAGAGTATTATAAGTAGCCTATTCTTCTTTAGCCTCTATACCTGTATTACGTGATCATAATATGTGTGTGTATGTATACATTTTGCAATGTTTGTAAAACCACTGTGGATTATAATAATGAAGGCTAAATATTGGTAAAGTAAACCAGATCATCATTATTTCAATATTTTAACGTTCACCAAGTACATGTAAAAATAACTCTTACCTTTTGAGATTTAAGACGACTGTCAGGGTAGCATGACCTAGGCTCATTCTAATTCATAGATTATATTTACAACAAGAAAACCGTTTTCATTGACATATTTTCAGTTTCTATTGTCAATTCTGATTTATAACGCGACATCATCTAACAAATCACGATAAGATGTTTTTTCACACAGCCTTTGACTAGGTAACCTTTTGCACCTTTACTGACGAACTGTGTTCATGTTTGTATATCAATACGGTCGATGACAGTAACAGGTTGTTGGAAACGCCATAGGATACTCATGAGTCACCTGTCGTGTATACTGTGAATTATTTGTGCTGCTTCTTCCTGCTGCTCAATGTACAGAGTGATGCCAAGAGATGGTTTGCCTGCCCCATGAAAGAGAGACCTCGCGCTGGCGGGCAGCACTGGCGACATTTTGGGCCACTGAATGAAATGAAAGGTTTATCAAAGGAGTCGCTAGATTTGTCGCTATGCACTTCTTGTGAACAAAAGCCGTTAGAGGGCTCGTAAAAGTTAAATCAAGAGACAGACTTCCTTAGTGAGAAAAATTGTTTTGAATGGGCACCTCCATGTGTGTGGGCTGGAGAAGCACATGGCAGAAGGAATATAGCGGAAACACTGTTATGTGAAATTTTCTTCCCCTTGCTTGGGCCCCAAGTGAACTTGGGCCCCTAAACCTGGACCCAATATGCCCATTAGATAATCCGGCCCTAGTAATGGCACAGTTCATATTAGGTTTAATTATTGATAGGAAATTTGCTTAATGTTTAATTGTGATTTTTGTCAGCGATTTAAAAAATATCTGCCGTAATGACGTAAATAACTACCCAAAGCGTAGAAAACATGGCCGCCGAGTGCCATGATTTCCGTAAACGGACTTTGGCTTCTGTAAAATACCAGATATTTTAAGATTTTTATAATGAATCAAAATTACTTTTTTAGGTCAAATTAAATATGTCTATCAATACATTTCAATGCAAATTATATAAAATCTTGGAACGTTATTTTAAGATATAAAAAAAAGTGATTGAATATAATGATGTGTGTATTCTAGCATGTACTCCAGGAGCAATGAATATATTTTATTACTTATTTGATGATTATACCACTTGACGTTTTCATTGAATCAATTTTGAATGAAAATTCATCATATTGTATAATATTACATTTTATGAAAAACAACGGGGGTTTCATACACCTGTGGTTTTAGGGGGCACCGGTAGCCCTAGACTATAGCCTGCAGGCTTGGATGCAGATACAGACCTAATATATAATTTGTTTTTAATAAATCAGTTGCAAAATTGCACCTGGACGTGACAGCCACTGATCAGCATGCATGTTTTTTGTATAAAAAAGTGACATTTTGATAACTGCTTTTGTGTTCCACAGCGCCAAAGAAAATAATCACACGCATTTGGAGTGACATGTGCGTGGGTAGATGATGACAGTTTTCTCACTGTGAAGCAAATGCAGAAGGTGCGAGATGATTGGACTGACCGAATTTAGACATGTAAAGGGATGATTTCTGCCACAGCATTTTAGCCAAACCCCGTTTCACCAACAATGTAACTTAATTTTAAAAGATATACACAAATTTTTAAGTTGCATTAAATATCCACCTGGCTCAGGAATGGACGTGACAGTTTTGACAAGCAATATGGTGTGATATAATGAATTAAATTATAAGAATACTTTACATTCCTGATATACGTGTATTATATAATATAATATAATATATAAGGTTACCTTCATATTTATATTATTGATAAAATGTGTATGTGAATCCAACCAGGTTTGGATAATGTGTTTAAACTTGGGACAGTAATAATAATAATTTATCATTATTTATCCTCATGTTATTCCATTCCCTGTAGGACTTTTGTTCTTCTGAAATGAACAAAAGAAGATATTTTGAAAAATGTTGAAACAATATTGACCCCCATGACATCGTATGGACACAACACTACTGAGACATTTCTCAAAATATTTTATTTTTTGGGAAGAAAACGTAATTTACAGATTTTAATGGGGGTGAATAAATAATGACAGAATTTTTATTTTTAGGTGAACGGTCCCCTGGTCTTATCCAATCACATTCATGTCCAGTCAGACCGGCGAGAGTTTCATTATCAGCTCAAGCGGCCACTCGTCCACTGTCTGACGCCTTCTCTGCTCCAAACAACACTCTCACTTTGTTATATGGCCATCTCATCTATATGCCTTTCTCTATATAAAGTCAGAAGACGGTAATAACCGCTGTATTGTTTTTGAATGAAGGCCTCTCTAGTTCTGCAGCCTATTTGCCTTCAAAACATGTAAATACACTCCATTATTTATCCCCTGAAATGTGAGAGACAATAGCCATGGCAAGTATTTAGAGAACTGTTATTAGGTTAGTCTGGAGATCTTCCGTGATGGAACGAAATGTTGCAAATACACCCATTTAGATGCTGTTTAGTAGGCATACTTGCTTTTATTTGTTTTATTAGTTTAAAGGGGAGAGCACTCTCCAATGTTTGTGCTATTCAATGAGACTCATTTAATTGCTGGCACTTGCTGTCAGGTTACATGCTTTGATTGGTCATTATCAATAAGCCATTAAAGCCCAGAACATTCCATTGTTTGGAGTGCATTTGCAAAATGTGCAACCTCATTTAGGCATGGTTATGTAAAGCTAATTTGATCACTATTGCCTTAATCTTTAAAATTTTTACTTCTTCAAACTTTATTTGTAACATTTTTGGGTCTAAAATATAATTGTTTTTTATGTTATTTTACACCAAAATTCTACATTTACAGATTATTTCTGTAATTTAACACATTTCAAAAGTATGTGAAAATTCTGTAAAACATAACATTATTTTAAATAATATTTAGGCAAAACAAAATAAAAGATTTAATAGCCATGCAAAGGACTTTGAAGCCCTGTAATACTCTCATGAAGATATATTCACTCTTCCGAAAAGTTTCTGAATAACTAAATAAGACACAGTCTAGAGACCTTTTTCCACTACTATTTTGTGCAATTGGAGGGTTTTATGGTTACTACAGGTTCCTCACATAGCTACACGCTGACAAAGAGTGAAAGTGTTTAAAATTTTTCTTAAAAAAGAAATAAGGAGGCAAAAATTTCAGGGCGCCTTAGTTATTATGCTAATGAATCCATACGTTCAAATAACAGCGGGCAATGGATCATAGCTCATTATGACTCCACCTTTGGTCGAGCATATGTCTTACTGTGGATTGCACAATGAAAGTGCCAGTCTGATGGATTTGCCGGCGAACTTTCTGTTTCCAGAGAGTGTAACTCACTCTTTTTTTTATTTCATTTTACCCAGCGCCTGCCATGTCAAACCCAAATACTATTATGCTTGTTATAATTCATTATTACTCCAGTGACAGAGGTCTTGCTCTGAAGGTGACTTCATTACATTATAGGTTATTGCCTCATATATCATACCTTTGGGGCCAGGATTTTTTGGTTCTGCTCTGTGCCTGAGCCTGACTGTGAAATTGACTGCTCTCTATCAAAAAGTAATTAAATTAACCTACTGGTTATGGATAAAACAAGAGGGGCGAGTGGGAGTCCCTGTGGCTGGGACAGATACACCTGTCCTGATGAGTTGAGGTTCACAGAGTTAAATTTCATAGACAGGAAGAGAGAAGGAATTGTAACAGAAGTGGGTTTATCCATCACATCACAAATCTCCATTCATTTCATGGTGGAAATGAGGTGGGATTTTAGTTTAAAGAGTTTAAAACATTTTCATCATAATCAAAGCCTCAAAAACAGCAAAGACTGGCTCCTTTAAAGACAATAAGAAACATAAGATTTAGAACGCAACCATTGTGTGTTGTTTGAAGTTAACTAATGACAGAATTTGCAGAATAGCAACAAAATCATGTAAAGGATCTTAAGGAGCTTAAAAATGTATACTTGCACTATAAAATAATCTATTGTCTACATAACGTCAACGTATTTCACTCTTGCTCAATATGTCAGTGTAACCAGGCGGATGCTCGTGTCTGACAAGACGTTGCGAGTAATCCGAACAGAAAGTCCTGATTATATAAAGGTCGAGGAGCGTAACAGCCCACACAAGCAAATGTCCACCTCTACACCTCACCTCTCATTATTTCAGCATGGCCTCCACAGTCTCACCTGCTCGCTGCCTCTCTCGCCTTATGTTGCTTCGGTGAAACAAACCTGGTGAGAAATGTGAAGGGAAAGGGCTGAACAGATGGTGGGCATCAAAATGATAATGCAAAGTGACGAATGGCTGCAGAATCCGTAGAGACAGCACTTTCTTCACACCAAAATGAAGAACGTTTAACTCATACACATTAAAGTATATTGATGAAGCAGTGTTGATGTAAGAGCTTTTGTTTCTGTTGTTTGGCCAGTTTGCCATTGTTTATTTGGTAAGAAGCATTAACGCACATTTAACACTAACGTTTTATTTAACGGAAATAAAAATACAATAGGAGATGCAAAATAGTGAATGCTTAGTTAAAATTAAATTGTACCCTAAATCTACCCATTCAACAGATATACATCTACTTTTTATATATGTGACACTGGGCAACATATTACATATTACATAATCTGAAAGCTGAATAAATAAGCTTTCTATTGATGTATGAGTTGTTAGAATAGGATATCTGGCTGAGATACAACCGTTTAAATCTCAGGAATCCGAGAGTGCAAAAAAATCTAAATATTGAGAAAATTGCCTTTGATGTTGTTAATCAGGGGCACTGTGCCATGCCATCCACTCACAAAAAGAAAGTTTTGATATATTTAAGGTAGGAAATGTACAAAATATCTTCATGGAACATGATCTATACTTAATATCCTAATGATTTTTGGCAAAAAAGTAAAATCGATAATTTTGACCCATACAATGTTTTTTGTCTTTTACTAAAAATGTTCCTGTGCTACTTAAGACTGGTTTTGTGATCCAGGGTCTCATATGTCCATGCCCCCATTTCCTAAACATGTATAATACCCTGGGGACATCCATCCATCCATTTTCTACCGCTTATCCGAACTACCTCGGGTCACGGGACCCTGGGGACAATTGTTGAAAAATCGTATTGGATTAGATTAGACTTTAAAGATGGGTTGTTCAAAAGAAAAGATTCTAAAGTAAATTAGTAAATTGTCACGTGTACCAGGTATACAAGCGCACAACGAGGAGAAATAATCCACAAGAATCCATAATCCACAGGTATTTAGGAATAGAACCACAAGTGAAACAAACAATAGCAAACAAAGAACAGAGGATAACACAAAGTTTAAATACACATGGCAAACAAGGGAACTAATGTGAAAATGAAAATTATAAACCTATAAACAGAAATTAGATTAAAAGAAACAGAACACAATGAACCCAGACAGAACCGCTAGAGTTAACTCCCTTCCAGGGAGGCGTGTCCTCGCACCATATAGAATCCAATTGAGGAGGCAGGATGGGGGCTCAGGAAATTGATTAGGGGCAGGCAGGGGCAGGCAAAAGGGAAAGGGAACAGTTCATTGAGCCAGGATGGTGATGACAGTGGGAGGAGCCTGGAGCAGGAGGAGCCTGGTGGAGGTCCAGAGACCAGTCAGGATGGTGGCCCGCGGTATAGTCGCCGGAGGGAGGAGCCATGGTGGAGATCGGAGAGGGCACACCAGGGGGCCAACTGACAAAGACGGTTGAGGAGTCCAAGGTGGAGACAAGCAGACGGGGAGCCAGGGTCAAGCAGAGGATCCAGAGGGCCAAGTTTCCCCATTCTCAGAGGGCCAAGTTTCCTGGATGTGAGTTTCCCCATTCTCACTAACTGTAACCTGTCTGTCAGAAAGCTGGTGATCCACTGACAGATAGAGGCAAGAACAGATAGCTGGGTTAACTTTGTCTGGAGCAGTGATTGGATGATGGTATTGAAAGCGGAGCTGAAGTCCACAAAAAGGATCCTCACATGTGTCCCTGGTCTATCCAGATGTTTCAGGACAACATGCACCCCCATGTTAACTGCATCCTCAACAGACCTGTTTGCTCTATTGGCAAACTGCAGGGGGTTCAGTAAGGGTTCTGTGATGTCCTTCAGATAAGCCAACACCAGTCTATCGAATGACTTCATGACCACAGATATGAGAGCTACGAGTGTGTAGTCATTCAGTCCAGTCCATTTTGGGTTTCTTTGGGATGGGGATTATGGTGGAGCACTTGAAACAGGAAGGAACTGTGCACAGCTCCTTTGAGAAGATGAAGGCCATTTGAATAGCACAGCTTTTAAGACAGGCTGGAGTGATACCATCTGGGCCTGGTGCTTTTCTTGTCTTTTGTTTCCTAAAGATTAGCACACATCCTCTTCACTGATCTGAAGAGCATGATGGGTGTTGTCTAGAGAGAATGTCAGAGTAGGTGTGAGCAGTAAAGTTAGCATTTTCAAATCTGCAGCAAAAGTAATTTAGCTCATGGGGATGGTGGCTTGTAGTTACTGATGTCTTTCAGGCCTTTCCACACAGATGCAGGCTCGTTGGCTGAAACTGGTTTCTCAACTTTTTAGAGTAGTTTCTCTTAGCCACTCTGATCTCCTTTGTCAATGTGTTCCTAGTCTGCCTGTACAAGACTTTTTCCCGCTTTCTGTAGGTATCCTCCTTGGCTTGGCAAATCTGTCTGAGTTTTGCTGAGAACCATGGTTTATCATTGTTGTATTTTACGGAAGTCCTAGTAGGAATGTGCAAATCCTCACGGATACTGATGTATGATGTTACAGTCTCTGTGTGGTAGCAGCTTCCAAAACACTCCAATCGGTGCATTCGAAAAAGGCTTGTAAGTCCCGCTCTGTTTCGTTGTTCCATCTTTTAACAATCCTTCCCATAGGTTTGGCAGATTTTAGTTTCTGCCTGTAGAGCGATATGCATTCTTTATTGGGGTTCAAAGGTTCCAACCATTTTTGTCTCTTGTAGGGCAAGTAATGTGTTGTCTGTATTTCGAGTTTAAATTATGCCTGATTAAAGTCGCCAAGAATAATAATAACAGAGTCCGGGTGTTGTTACTTAGTGTCCGAGATGTGATCGGCGAGCTGTTGTAATGCCAGGCTCACTTGCTCACAAACACACACGAGAATGAACGAGGAAGACTCTTGCAGCTAGTAAAAGGCTTACAGTTACTGAAGAGTGCTTCTAGGTTGAGAGAGTGCATCTTCTTCATCACTGTTGTATCTGTACACCAGTTTGCAGTGATGTAGAAACATAACCCACAACTGTGCAATTTCACCCGTTGATTCCTCTTCGTGGTACGATGTGAACAGTTAGTGCCTGCTCGCTTCCCACGATTGCGCGTCCTGGACCGCCTTTGGAGCGCCGCTGCGTCTCCGACCACGATGTTAAATAAAACGTCCGAATAATAAAAAAATGATGATGTGCACTGCCGAATGTTCAGCAGTTTCCCCGGAAACAATAGACCATCTCAACTTTGAGAATACTCATTTCAGCATAATATGATTTGGGACATACTAATTCTATTTTCGAATACTATTTAGGACGGATAGTATCAAATGGAGATTCTGCATCTGCGAATGCACCTGGGTTTTAGTATCTTGAGAGTATTCCAGAGCACGGAACAGGAACAGTCTGCGCTAGTGATACCATGATGTCATACGCTGATGAGTCTGAGCAGCACTGCAGGCAATCAAAAACGCGCTTTCAGCTCTGACATTGGTGAAATAATACGAGGACCAAGCCATAGCAGATCAATGAGAGATTAATTTTGAGTCACAGTTAAAACTGATCACCCATATCGTCTTTCTAAACGAGTGGACTTTATTTTTAGCCAACTTAATAACAAATTCTGCTCTCTGTGACTGTGAGACCGCCAGCCTCAAGAAAACGCTATGGAAAAAACGAAAAAGCAGAGAAACTTCATTCAATACAACAAGAGGTGGATCTCGTGTTGAAGTCATGGGCGTCGCTAGCATTATCTATTCGGGGCTCTAGCCCCAGTTGTTTGGAATCTAGCCCTGAATGTTTTGGGCTGAAAATATAATAATAGGAATTCAGTAACTGGACCTTAAAATTTGCTGCTGACGCTGTGTACACCATGCTGCAGCCTCTCTCCCACACGCACTGAGTCTGACACACACAGGCACACACATACACACACACACCACTTGACTGATTTCAACCTATCCCTAGAACATCACCATGCAGTTGAGCTGCTCAACAAACTCAAATATAAAAAACTACAGAACGGCAATGGCGTGTACCAAGAAACAAAAAATCTTCCTTCATTTTGGCAAAAAACAAAGAAAGATATTAACTTTAGTGTGCGAGTACACGCAGATGAAAATGTACACCTTCTGCTATTGCGACATATCTTAATCAAAATCAATGCAAAGATAGCAAAAATGAATTTGATCAATTTGTGATGCATTATTTTAACGTGGATAATACACAGATGTTGCCTGTCACTCATGTGAGGTCAGCGAGTGGTATGTGTAAACCTTTCTTACCCGGCTGCTGCCTCACATAAGTGCCAAGGACCGGGAGAAGCAAAAATATCCTAATATATGACAGCGTAGTGGAGCAATACTGTTTTGTATTCATTGTAAAACAAACATCGTCCTTGAGCAAATGCTTCCCATCATAGCGCAAATCTTTCAGGCTTAATGCTTGAATGGTAAAATACACATATAAGTAAGTCAAAATGTCCGTCAAGTTTTTTTAAACAAAATCGGGAATTAATTAAACAAACAGTTTTGGGGAGAAACTTTATGGAACGTGCATCACTGGATCCGCGCTTTACCGCAAGTCTTAAAGTACTAGCAGCTCAGTCACACCAGAAGTTATTAGGTCACTAGCTGTTTCTGTTTATACATTTATTTTACTTCAAAAGCTTTTATTTTTTATTAGGTTGAAGCTACAGTTTGTAAAAACCGCCGCTAAAGTGCACACGATCAAAACTACAACATTGGCGCAGAATGATGGGATCTGTTGTCTTTAACTCCACCGGAAACGAGAAATCATGTTAGAGGATTAGGTAAATTGATAGTTTTATAAATGTTGCGTATATGTAGTCCATAAATAAGTGACTGCTCGAAACAAGCTAGTGGCTTTCAGACGCTAGACACTACTTCCGCATTTGTCCATGACACCGTTGTCATGCAGTTTCTGCGTCAGTAAAGCCGGTAACAAAGGGGATATGACACCATAGACAGGTTACGAGATGTTTTAAGTACTCAGCTGAACAAAATGTATAGCACTAGCCTAGTGGTTTTTGGATATTTTACTGCAAAATTGTTACAAACTGTACCTTTAAGCATTATCAATTATAATTTTGAAGTATTTCTCTTCAAATAAATACTTTTAGTATTTAAGTAATTAAAGTTTAAAAAAAACATTACAAATATTTACACAATTTACAAATAGGTAAAAAATGTATTTCATGCATTTTTATCACCCAGCTCATAAACTTGAAAGCACAAACGCATTACTGACATTACCATATGCTCTCTTTTGCTCAAGTCAAGTCTGGATTTCACCAACAAAAATATGAACAGGAAAAATATATGGATAAAAGAATCATAAAGAACATTGAAAAGTCCACAAGAGAATGAAGTACAGTAGACATAAGTAGCTAGGTATAGATAACAATGGGTCAGATATAAAAAGTTACATATGATCATTTTGTGTTTGATAATATAGTGCATAAATGTGTTCATGCAAAGCATATATTCCTTGAGAAGAATACATTTAAATGTATGTGATTATTTTGTGTTTGCTAATAAAGTATATTGCATAAAAAAGTTCCTGCAAAGCATATTTTCCTTGAAAAAAAATACCCCTTGAATCCTTATCCAAATACCCCAAAATTAGCCCCTAATGTTTTAGGCTCAGCCCCTGATGGTTTTATATCCTAGATACGCCCCTGGTTCAAGTAATAAGATCATCAACAAGTAAGTTATGTAAGATCTCTTAGGCCACCGTGCCTGCTAATTTAATTCCGCTCGTTGTATGTTTTGTGTATGTTTACGTTAGCTTAATTGTGAGATGTATTTAACACATACATTAGCCTACTGCACGTTTGTGCACACATTGTGCACGTTTGCTGTTGTTCTGCATAATAATTACATTTGACCAAATAAACGGCAAGCTTGTTACACACATCTCTGTGTCAGTCTATATCATGATTTATTTTGAGCATAGTTGGTTGGTGTTTGTCACTAGTTTGCTTTGCTGGGAGCGCTGTCATGATGTGTCAGCTTATACTGCAAAGTAGGTTTTATGTTGTTGGTGTTTTGTGATGATGGTGCCGATGTTGGTGTCAGAGGGCACAAGTTCAAAAGTCATGGTACGCTAAGGGCTTTCGTCTCTGTTGATGTTTATTGTGTTAAAGGCATCTAGCTGTCATTGTAAATTTAAATAAACGTATCAGTGATTAAAGAACAATAAGACTTCCTTTATACAGTATGCCTATTCACACCAACATTGCTTTTTAAAAGCGTCGCAACACATTGCTGAAATATTGCCAGGCACCATTGCAAACAGAATGACAAATAACCAATAAAGAGAAGAAGAAATTCCATAGTATGTGTCTGCAGTGAAATATGACCATGTGTAGAATTATAGTGTCTGTGTTTCTTTCCTATCGTTCTGTTTCTCGGCTTTTCTAAGACACTTTATTCTTTTTTACTACCTAATCTTTCCTTTTGTAGTCTGCCGTTATCGGGATATAACCAAAATGCAACTTTTTTTAAAATGGGGGCCACACAGCTTATGATGAATCAAGTCATCAAAAGTTGCAAAGTAAAGTCTACTATAATGAATAGAGATGCTTTGAAGAACAAATTGACTGTATGAGGGATTCTGTTGCGTTCTGTTTTCTTAAAACACGGCAACACGCTGCATGAAAGAATTTAATGGCGTTTCTTTGCAATCGTTTACTGAAAGAAAGCGGCCTGGAAACTTTGCATCTGAATGTCCAAGGCAGATGAATATGTTCAGTCAGACTCAGCATGTTTTTATTGCTCCTCCAGGACACTATTAATCTGCCCCACCATTACTGCTTGCTGAGAACCTCCCCACGGACGGCGCGACAGCATCAAGCTACATTTGGGTGAATGGCGCTCTGGGAGAATATTACACTCCACTACTGCATTTCACCGGGACTGACTGTAGGTGTCCCTCCTTCACACCACCAACCCACCATTAGCCTGTAAATAAGAGTTCTGAAGGAAGAGAGCAGTTCGAGATAAAAGCTGTCTGAGACAGGCGGGTGGATGAAATTTTTCTGCATGGGTTGGCTAAACTTGTCCCAAACCTATCTGGAGATGTGTAGGTTGCATTGTAGACTCAATCACATAGAGACTCGGCCTCCGCCCATTCGCACGACTGTCTCCCAATGAAGCGCCTTAGGGGTCTAGATGTATAAAGGATACATGCATGAAAGATTCTACCTTTAGGATGCTGCTTTTGTCATAGTTGAGCAGAGAAAATCAATCTGTTGTCATGGGGAGAGCAGGCATGTGGCAATGCCGCAGAGTGAAGGGACTACAGTTGTGATTTTTAAAGGTGTTTTTGAAATACATTTCAGGACTTCAAGATTGAAAAAAATATTAGAAACACTCCAGTTTTTTCAGACCAATGGCAAAAAAAGGTGTGTTTTGGAAACATGTTTTTACAAAAAGAATCAGGCGTTGCTAGTGATGCAGAAAAAACACAAAGAGATACAAATTAAAACTTGCGGTAAGAGAATGACAAACCGTAAACTTCAATGATAAATTTGTCCTAGAGTGCAGAATATTTTATTTTTATTTTTCTGAGGTTGCAGTCTCATAGCTTAGATACAATTTTTAATGTTCAGTTGGTTGTATTTTGTTTAAACATTCCTGTAGTGTTAAAAAATTTAAACACGAAATGCCTCTGTACCAGCGTTAGTCCAGCTTTGCTTACGTTTTCCAAAGTGGTCTATATAGCTAAAATAATCTGGTTTCGGGTCAATTTGATAAAAAAAATGTAGGGTTACAGTTCATATTAAAATCTTCAATAATATTGTGTTTTGTAGCAGACTTGGCAAATCTGAGCTCAGTTTGTGACATTGTTACGACATTTACAAGATTTCTGTCTCTTTCTCTATGGAGAAATAAGACTCAATCAAAACGTTTCCATTTGCCGTCCATTTTGATATCTAGGAGGAATGTTTATTAATTGAGATTTGTATTTTTTGGGGGTATTTCTTATGAGAACAAAGAAACAAAACCTTTATAATAATATTTATATATATGTTTATATGCTTTCCTACTTGTGAGTGCCTTTGGATAAAAGTGACTTCCAAATGAATAAATGTAAATGTAATGGCCCTCTTTTTATTCTACTGAATTGTAGGTGGCCCATGTATGCCAAAGGGATGTTATAGTTACAATTAACTGGTATGAACAATGATGATTTTCTTTGCTAGCTAGTTCAGTATATTGTACTGTTGCCTCGCCATACTTTCTAGGTTGAAAAGTCTGATAAAGTATGTCATCACAGGCATATGAAACAAATTTTGGTGCATATTATAAAGGGGGAAATAATAAAAAATACACCAAAATAAAAACTAGTGGCATTTACAAAAGGATGATAATCCCGGTGAGCATGACTGCATGTGGCAATGGCACGCGCAATAATATAAGGTACAAGCTTTGTACATTAAGCAAAATATATACAATAAACCAAGCAAACAGCAAATCATTACTCATAAAGATCTTATTTAGAAGGCCATCAAATAAACAACAAATAACAAACTCCTACCACTACAAACCCTCATTCTAGATCTTTTTTTTAACCGGGTAATGAAAATGCTGTATGTGACATGATTTGTTCAAATATATTTTTCCCAAAAAATCAGCATCATATTTCGCCGTCTCATCATGTTATGTAATCCATACGCCTCATGTTTCTGTTATGTTCTCAATTTACAATATGAGACAAATTCAATAAAAGAAACAAAAATCTAATTCACGACTCCACTCGTGGCTCAACCCAGCTGCATCGCACCACCTTACAACACCTTCTAATTAAAACAACTCAATCCAATTGAAATATTACCCTTCTTAACTGATGTGACATCAAGAATAACAGCCAGCCCGCAAGGTTATCCAAAGGGCGGGGGGGCGGGGGAGGTGATCACTCGACTGCGTTCCTCACGATGGGTGGCGAATGGTGAAGAACGGCATTTGTCATTATGGAGCTAGTGTGGTGGCAGACGAGAAGGGCACGACCTCCTGGTGCCCCGGTGTTCAGCGCAGACAGTCAATCAATAATCAAAGGCCGTGATGGATCTGCGAAATGCACCTCGAGTGGCGAGAAGGCAAAGATCATGCAGCATTTTGTGCGACATGGACGGAAGATAAAGACGAGAGCTCATCCTTGGGTCTAACCTTAACATTCATCACCAGTCCGGTGGCCTCATTAACATCCTGAGGAATACAGAATGGTCTGTCTTAACCAGGGCCACCTCCCTCTCCATCACTTTCATGCGGAGAAGAATTATAATCAGTCCCCAAATCTGGATATATGGTTCATCCCCAAACCACTCATTTTCAAAACAGTCTGTGAGATGAAGATTGAGGGCCGGGTGGATGGAGCTGTTGAGGTCCCATGAATGATTTGATTTCAAGTGACTTGTGGCTAAAGATTTCGGCTCAAAGGACTTTCTTTGATACATTTTGACACTTCTGTTTTTTCAATTAGCATAATAATATTGATCAGAAGTAAAATGATCACAAAATGTTTGAATGGTTCTAAGGCTCCAGATCTACCAAGGCACTTTCTGCGCAATTGAAAAGATGCTGAATCGTGTTCAAGAAATGCGGCGTTTCCATTGGAAACAATTGGAAAAACATGTTAAACGCTGGCAGAAATGCTTCGGTTGACACAGCCCCTAATACAGACCTGCTGTGCTGTAGATTTAGAATACTACCAGTCCCAAGTTTGAAATATGAAGTCATCATAAAATAAAAATAAATAAAAATACTTGGATTTGAAAACTTGTGAATCTGAAACTTGTAACACTTTTTTTACTGTTGTAAAACTGTAACACTTCTGTAACAGTATTATCATCTCTTTTTGAAAATTGCAGGTTACTTTACATATCTTTATATAACATCAAACTGACATTTCTTGCGAAAACATACCTGCTCAACTTTTCAATCATTACAATCTTGGCATTGTGAATAAGAGTAAACTTATTTTTTTTTATGTATAGCTCAATAACTGTTTTATTATTTTTTTCAAAAGTTTACACCAAAAGTGATAGATTTCAGAAGTATAAAGATTGTTTGTCTGAAAAAATTATTTACGCAAATTAAATGGATTTCAAGACCACAAGTTCATTCATTCTGTCAAATGTTTTAGGCTTTTATATTGTACTGTGACAAAACGTATTGTTTTATGTCAGCTTTAATTTGTAGTTCTGCCATCATTCAAGGAAACCGAGTCTAACGATAGACATTGTGCTATAGACCCCTTTTGTTTCCGACGTTAAGCTTACTTTACGGCATCGGTTGGAAGCAAAACAAAAGGAAAACTGGAGGCGGTCAATACAAACAAGCACAGATTTGGCTACATACAGTATAAGGAGTTTAAAAAATGTTGTTGTGTTGTTTAATGCAACAATCGACAGAATTTCTCCAATTTGATATTTTAACCATTGGCGCAAAAATGGGGTATGCAGTATATGCAGTGAATAGGGACGTCACACAAAACATTATAAATAATAGAAAATATAATGAAAAAGTCATTATCTAAAACAATTTAGTTTCACTTTTTTATCTACCATTTTAAACGAGTTCAATAAATATGTATTTATTTATTATGTCAACCAATCACTCTTTGACAGTCAAATGATCAAATGGATCGAGGAAAGAAACTTCCCTATGCACCAAAAGAGCATGAAAATTATTGAAAAAAAAGTATTGACACGTAAAAACAATGTCCAAGTGGCTAAATATCGATTGTCATTTCATCTCTGTAAATCTTTAAGTTATTTAACATCAGGCCCATGTTCTTCATATATTGCGAGCAGGACGCAGCACAGAGCACTGGAGAGATTAGATGTGAACAGTGAAACAGCGTAATGATTGACAAGATGACATGAGCGCAAAATAACGTTTGTTAATAAAATATAATTTCTAAGTTCAATGTAAGTGAGTTTGTCTTTGTTTACATAATGATGTGTACTCATACAATGTGAATCACAAGCTAAAAATGTTTTAAAGCAGGAGGAAAATCCAAAGATTTTTTATTTATTTGCGTTATAATGTCTATTATCTGTCTTATAACGTTTACAATAAAAGTTTAATTATAAAGTTTCCGTAAAAGTATGTTTAACATAGGCTATTTAATTGATATATTTTTATTAAATATTAATGAACCACCATCCAAGCATTCTTTTAAAGTAGGCCTAAGTGGGGAAAAAACAAAGACCGTTTGTACGTTTTATTCGTCTTATTCTGATAATAATAAATAATGTTAATAATACTTTTTGTTGAAGAAAAGGGAATAATCTAAAGTCTTACTTTGAAGATCAAAATACGTTTATTTCCTTACCAGCACAACTCTAATGGGCCACAACTCGATTGTTACTTATATTTGGGATATTTTAAGACGTTTTATTGTTTAAAACTTGACAAGCTTTCAAAATTCTAGACTACAAAACTAAAACTCACTTTTCAAAGAATACAATAAATAGCCTTATTTGGGGTTTTATTTAGTTATTATAAGCAAAAGATCAAATTAAAAATTGTTTAGCCTGTAATCCGATTAATAAAAAAACAATGATCAAAATAATCCTTAGTTTAAACCCTAATTTATTGTGTATATCTGAACATTGTACTACTTTTTACTCCTTTGTTTCATTATTTTTCAGATTGTTATTTATATTTTCAGAATTGTGTATCTTTTACATTGTGAATCAGTTGGAGAAGTGCTTCAATAAAAGGAAACCTTTATGCTTCTGTTATAGATGCAAATTTGATTGTCACCTTCAAATGTTAAGGAAAAAAAAGGAAAGTACCGATGACATTTTATCACCTGTCAGTACTATTGCTTGGGAACATGATGTTCCGAATATGGTAAGAGCTATTACATTTCCATCACACGCTTGCAGTATTTGACAAATCACTACGCAGTTGTTAACTGGCCAATCATAACATACCTCAATTTTCAGAGCAATGAATTTTGTATAAAATCTGCTCGTTTCAGAGAGGCAGGGCAAAGAGGAGATACAAACATGCACGGTATGTGGAAAATACAGCGTTTTTGAACCATAAATCATGTATAGACATTTAAATCCGCACCCCAGCGCAGTTGGCAATCAAACTATGCTAGCACCTGAACAACAAACAAAAAATCTTAATTAACTGAATACAGAAACTAAACGAAATATAATTTGCCATCGAAAACGAAACTTTCTTAATGTCAGGAGCGCCGCTTCCGGCTCGCACAGTTCTGTAGTTTATTAAAAGTTTATTATTTCTGAACATGTCGTGTATCCATATGGCACCAAAATGCAACACTTCACTCCCTCGGGTCCGCGGCAACACACCCGCCACACATGAAGTCGACTGGATGAAGGCTTATCGACATAATAAAAATGCAAACAGAAAGACAGACACGGAGATTCCTGCCTTTATTAGATGGAAAAATATGTTCAGCCCCCTCCCTCCAAAGCTTCGAATATTCAATGCTGATTACTAGTACCGAAGCTTCGAAGCTCAAAACATTTTATTCGGTACAGTTAAGAACAATAAAACGAGCGGACTGTACCAAAACGTTCATAAAAAATGCTTGCGTTTTACTTCAAAACACTTTAGATATTTTGTTGGTGTGGATTATAATTTGGGTATGTGTCTAAAAATATCTCACGCATGCCCAAATCAAAAACTTGGGAACAAGATTATTTTTCACATAGCGTTAACTTTAGAACGCATAGGGTATGCTAGCTAACTTTGATAGTCATACAACTAGCAGTTAACAATCGGCCAGAAACTTAACATAAAGGAAACGGTTTGTCATCTCTTTTTCTTTAGTCGTCACATGTGCATTAGAATAAAAGGAGAGAAGGCTCATGATATGTACCAGGTTTCTGTTCAAGTTGTGTTCAGTGATAACGTTTGCCACTGATAGTACAAGCAGGCATCTATAGATGTATACACTTAGATTATCTTTACTATACACGCTCGTTTTCTGTCTTGTAGGTGTAGATGTCAGGCCACTTACCTGGAGGTAATCCTGTCATTTCATCCCTGGATGCATTGAGTGTGCGCATACAGGTTCCGGGCATTAAAGTTAACTTTTACAAAAACAATCGCGGTCCTTGACAGTTAAAGTGTAATCAGATTTTTTTTCTCTATTGACTGACAGGTCCCTCAGTACTCAAAGCTTGAAGCAGCTCAAAGAAAAGATCAAGCTGTAAATAAGTTAACAGTGATTTAGCAGAGACACTTACAGTAGCATTATTACACAGACAATCTCCCTGGAGCAGTCTGAGGTTACGAGCCTCGCTCAAGGCACAATGGTAATTGCTTATTGATCACTTCTCGCAGAACTGAACCTACAACCTTGTGGTTACTACCAGCACAGATCTTTAACCACTACAGCGCACACGCCACCCTCAAGACTTAAAGGGACAAAAGTTTTGAGAATTACATAAATATTGGAAATTGGAAAAGTTGCTGCTTAAGTTTTTATAATAGCAATTTGCATATACTCAAGAATGTTATGAAGAGTGATCAGATGAATTGCATAGTCCTTCTTTGCCATGAAAATTAACTTAATCCCAAAAAACCTTTCCACTGCATTTCATTGCTGTCATTAAAGGACCTGCTGAGATCATTTCAGTAATCATCTTGTTAACTCTGGTGAGAATGTTGACAAGCACAAGGCTGAAGATCATTATGTCACGCTGATTGGGTTAGAATGGCAGACTTGACATGTTAAAAGGAGGGTGATGCTTGAAATCATTGTTCTTCCATTGTTAACCATGGTGACCTGCAAAGAAAGGCGTGCAGCCATCATTGCGTTGCATAAAAATGGCTTCACAGGCAAGGATATTGTGGCTACTAAGATTGCACCTAAATCAACAATTTATAGCTTCATCAAGAACTTCAAGGAAAGAGGTTCAATTCTTGTAAAGAAGGCTTCAGGGCGTCCAAGAAAGTCCAGCAAGCGCCAGGATCGTCTCCTAAAGAGGATTCAGCTGCGGGATCGGAGTGACACCAGTGCAGAGCTTGCTCAGGAATGGCACCAGGCAGGTGTGAACGCATCTGCACGCACAGTGAGGCGAAGACTTTTGGAAGATGGCCTGGTGTCAAGAAGGGCAGCAAAGAAGCCACTTCCCTCCAAAAAAAAACATCAGGGACAGATTGATCTTCTGCAGAAAGTATAGTGAATGGACTGCTGAGGACTGGGGCAAAGTCATACTCCGATGAAGCCCCTTTCCGATTGTTTGGGGCATCTGGAAAAAGGCTTGTCCAGAGAAGAAAAGGTCAGCGCTACCATCAGTCCTGTGTCATGCCAACAGTAAAGCATCCTAACACCATTCATGTGTGGGGTTGCTTCTCATCCAAGGGAGTTGGCTCACTCACAATTCTGCCCAAAAACACATCCATGAATAAAGAATGGTACCAAAACACCTTCCAACAGCAACTTCTTCCAACAATCCAACAACAGTTTGGTGAAGAACGATGCATTTTCCAGCACGATGGAGCACGATGCCATAAGGCAAAAGTGATAAAGTGGCTCGGGGACCAGAATGTTGAAATTTTGGGTCCATGGCCTGGAAACTCCCCAGATCTTAATCCCATTGAGAACTTGTGGTCAATGCTCAAGAGGCGGGTGGACAAACAAAAACCCACTTATTCTGACAAACTCCAAGAAGTTATTCTGAAAGAATGGGTTGCTATCAGTCAGGATTTGGCCCAGAAGTTGATTGAGAGCATGCCCAGTCGAATTGCAGAGGTCCTGAAAAAGAAGGGCCAACACTGCAAATACTGACTCTTTGCATAAATGTCATGTAATTGTCGATAAAAGCCCGCTTTCACTTTCTTCTGCAGAACACAAAAGAAGATATTTTGAAAAATGTTGGTAATCAAACAACGTTGGCCCCATCGACTTCCATTGTATGTACACAAAACCACAGAGACATTTCTCAAAATATCTTCTTTGTGTTCCGCATAAGGAAGGTTTTTCGTAGAAATTCATATGAAATCGCAACCTCGAAAAATACTTGGTTATTTACAAATTCGGGATACGGCTTAGACATGCATTAAATATTAAACATGGTCAGAGAGTTACATTATCCACAAACCTACTTTTTCTTCCATACAGACATTCCCATCGAGCTGATCACTATTCAAATGGGTAGATTCCCAGCGTCTGCTCGCGGCAGTAAATAAACCCCTCTGACGAGAATGACTCGTGCTGACAGCTCCATTGTCTATAAATCAAATAAACTTCCCCCCAAACATCTGGACAGACATGCAAATTTCCGTCATCTATATTCTGCGTTGCGTGCCACGGGTGCAACAACTTCTTATGGTGTAATCTGTGGTCCTTTTGAGAATATATAGCTTGTTTACCTTGTTCCATGACAAGCCTATAACAATCTAAATCAAAGCGGCTGAGTGTAACTCTCTCGGTGGCTTTATTTGTGCCGTGGTTAACAAAGGCAAAATGTGTTTTTAGATTATTATCGGGGTTGGATACAAGTTGCAAAGAAGTCACATGCAAGCTCTATTTAAGAGTAGAAATAAACAGAGAAACGCAAAGCTATTATGTCTAATCATGCACTTTTACAGGCTGCTATTTAAAGAAAATGGACTCCATTTATCATCTTTAGGAACTGCGGTGCATTTTAGATCTGAAGTCTTACTTAAAATGAGATGTAAAGGTCACACTTACGTGTTAATAGTTACTAACTCTGCTCCTAATCTAGTTCCACTTTCTTTTTCTTTAGAAAAGTTGCTTTGTAGGCTTTTCATAAGTCTCCGTAATACAGCTTTAAGTTTGACATATTTACATGTATGATTACATTTACATTGAAAGCTGATTTCATGTTGATCGTTTTATGAATTTTATGATACGTATTTCTGGGGGAACGATTTGTTTGACATAACAGGTGTGGATGACACGTGGTTGGGAATGCATGACCTTCCGCTGGCTTTGAGGCTCATGTGTTCCGAGTGTGTAACATCTGACTCTTTATCATTTGCTCCACCTGCAGTATGATGGCTTGCCAAGACAAACAGCCACAGATGCCACAACACGGGGCAGGATGTCTCTGCTTGAGAAGAGCAATACCAAAGTCATTTGTTCAGATAAATGAAGTTTAATAACTTTACTGGCAATCATTAATTCATTTTTTGGTCGAAGCTGTTACCCGTTTTTATAAAGCGATATTGCATTTATACAACATTTCGACGGCACAAGTTTAGAGATAAATCAGAAACCGTGGTGATGTGGTGGAATATCTCAAGGCTCTCAGCCAATCAGAATCGAGAACCAGAAAGAACTGTTGTATAAAAATATATATCAACGCAAGAGTAAATTATCTGAAATGGTATGTGTGAGTTCATTTACATTTACGTATTTGGCTTTCGTCCAAAGTGTATTTAGTCTTTACATTTTCTACCACATGGTTTTGTATACTTATTTGATTTTCTCCATATGAAAGATCATAAAATATATTTTGTAGAGTGTATGTAAATGAGAGATCTTAATCTATCATGCTAAAGTATGGGTAATATGCCAACTGAGATAAGTGCATATAAGTTCATGTACTACTGTACAAATAAATTGTGTAACAGTACACATGGTGAAGTGCATCCAAAAGTTTGGTACTGTAATACAATATTTTAAAGAACATTAGTTTATTAATTTAATTTGAATCTATAAAAATAAATACATTTGTGATGAGGAAGGCGGGATGAGAGCCGTGAGGCGGGGCCGGTGGCGTGAGTGATAGATGGAATCAGCTGTGCGCACACCGCTCCCGCATGACTCATTGAGGAGATCGGGAGCATAAGAGGACAAGTGACGGGATTGCTGACAAGAGAGGACCGGGCCCGGACATATGTTTAAGTTTGTGTTTATGTTTATATGGCCGGCAGTCGACCGTGAGATGGCTGCCGGCATTTTACTTCCGTATTATTGTTTATTTATTTTGATTAAAGTTTGTTTAAATGTTCGCCGGTTCCCGCCTCCTTCCTTCCTTTTATTGAACCTTCTTACAATATTTATTAATCTTTTAATATAAAAGAAGTATTTGTATAGATTGGCTGTTAGTTTGTACGTTGACAAGCTCATTGGTAACCATCGCTGAGGTTCATGTTTTCCTGTTTTTATCCTGGTTGTAACCATGAACTTTTTAGAGAGAAGACTTGGCAGTTGGAAAGCCTGAATCAGTTTTCTGGTTAAAGTGCTATGAAATAGATGTTGACATTAAAGTCTCAGGGTCTGGAAAGAAAGACGATGGCTGGATACAGGGGAACAGCCCGTTATGATCAGCTTAACTAAATGTGACATGTGGCCATGCGACAGGGGACAACGGGAGAAATGGTCAAAACAACGATCAGGAGAGCTAGACAGGGGGTCAGATGGGGTCGAGGTGAGATGTATATACAGTACTGTAACCACATGGATGAAAGAAAAATTTTAGCTTTTTGAAATGTTAATGATTTGATAGACTTGAGTAGTGTTCTGAGGAAAACCCAGAGGGTATTTTCAAAACCATCAAAGTCTCTCTTTTCTAAAGTCGGGACCTCTGTTACATGAGCAAAGATCATTATTTGATCTGATTTTAAAAGATTTGCCAAAATCAAAACTGTGAGGACAGCACAGATCAAAATTGTATGGTCTCAATAGCGTTCTTCATGTCTTACCCACAACACATCTCCCGGTTTTGAAGAGGGGTCTTGAAGGGTTGTAATATGGGCTTGCCTCAGTCGATTCTCATGTTAGCAAGACAATCTCCGAGGTTGTTTGTGGCAAGCCATCATACTCATTAATTCGTTTAATCTTCAACCTTGCCGGGTCCTTCTCTCAGCTTCCTCACTTCTGTTGTTTACTCAACACTTTCCTGACTATTTCCATCCAATTACTTTTGGTGACACAGCACGTCCCCCCACTTGTTTCCCCATCCCAAGCTGTCCTTGAGTAGTTAGCTAATTAGTTTTGTGGCAATTACCTGCATCGCTGCTTTGCCACAGTCTTATTTTGCTTCTTTATTTATTTTCGTTCACGTATTGTCATACAAAAACCAACAACGAGAAAAATGGCATCGTTCATTTGCATTCCTTCTTAATTTGGAATTGTAAATAGCCAAACAAAATGGCTGCCAATCTGGAAGAGTGACAGTGTTTTTAAATGCGCAACGGAGGCTGGGGACTTGTTTTGAGAATCTTTATTAATGGACAGCATGTTTAGGCATTATTCTGACTTCTTTCTGGCTTGGAAGGGGGTCACCATCTGTGGTTGAGATAGCGCCAGCTCTTCAACTTAACTTATTCATTACTGTACTCTATGTATAAACAAAGTGTTTCTGCTGTCAAAACAAATAACGTCTTTAGAAAGATGCACAACGTTAAAATGACAGTGAGACAGAAGAGAATTAAATTGAATGACTGTACGACTACTTAATTCTTTGCTTCAGCGGGTCACTTACTTTTTGTGGATTCCGTTTATCAAACTACACATTTAATTACAAAAAATGACAATGTGCATTCAAAGAAGTTACCGGGTACAAATCTGGACAGGATCAAGGGGCTAAACACACAGCTTTTTCTTGAGCCCCTCCAAAAATGTCCAATTGACAATAAAAATGAATCATTAAATACTTCTTATTTGTATTATCTGGTGAATCATAATCTGTCAATTTAATAAAAATTTTGAAAAAGAGTCATACAGTGAACAATGATTATATTACTTAAACATTGATTTCCCTTTTTTAGGTAAGTCAAGATATTAACTTTAAGTTTGAAAGTTTTCTCCTAAACCTTTAAAAGCCACTTAAAGCCAAGTTTTCTTATAAAGTGACAAATTAAATTTGTTTTTTAATTGATTGACACAGTCACTTTCATCATAGTCCAGGCTACATTGAACCCCCGTTTGCACTCTCGGGCTGTGTGCACTCCAAAAACCCTTCAGTCCTCCACAAAGAAATATGCCAGTATTGCAGACAGCGTCACAATGGATATGGATTTAATTATAACCTTCTTTCTAATCTTGTCAAAGGCTCCGAGAATTTCAGTTAATTGAGAAGGGCACATGATCCTCATGAACTACACTCCTAACTTCAGGATATGGACCGATTAAATGAAATCACAGATTTAATGGAACACAGTGTTAGGTTAAGTTTGGAAAAACATAATACACTAATATACTAATGGTATTTTTGTATGCAGATTGCAAATTTCGTTAGCGCATGAAATATCTGAATAAACTATTATGCAGTACTTGGCAAAATGTATCCCTAAATGCAATGATCTATTTCCAGATGCATTTAAAATGACCATTTCCATTTATACTGTGAATGAACTACAAGAAGCTGTGCTATTTAACACATTATTCATATTCTTGTTATTTGATCAAACTACAAGAAGCTTTGACATTTTTCCACAATCTTGGATTTAGAAGACAAAATAATTATATTTAGCTATCGTAACTTTGTGGATTGAATGGTCATGTAATAAACATATGTGGTGAACTGCCCCAACTACATGATTTGAAATGTGTTAAGGTGCAAATTACCTACATGTTAATATTTCAATATTTCGCATGCTGTTGACGTGATGTACACAAATATATACGTTTCAAAGCAACTACATAAACAAATGTTAGTGCGGGGCTGGACAACAATTTGTAGGGATGGGAATCTTTTGGTACCTCACGCATCGATTCTTAGATTCACGATTCGATTAAAAATCGATTCACGATTTTTAATAACGATTCTTCATCAAAATTCGATTTGATATATGTTTAGCCCTTTAACTTCTACGTTCGGATTTGTTGCCGCCGAATCGCGTCGTAGCTCATTACCATGAAGTTGACCTGATTTCAACTCTCCTCAATGCCCTGTATGGCCAAGACGTGCCCTGCCGCTGCTTGCCGCTGGCTCACATTGAAAATTAATGACTTCCGGCAACTTTGACGCTCTCGAAGGCGGCGGTGTGAACGCATATTAATGCTTCCAAAACGGTGCGTTTCTATTGGTGTGGAGCGTTTCAATTCATTCCAATGAGACCAGAGGTTAACCCCTGATTCACACTCCAGGCATGTGCGACACGTTACAGCTCCGGCGAGGTTTTGTTCCGTCCTCAATGCAGCGCCACTGTACACCAGGTGATTTGCCTGTCCAACGTTTTTCTTAATTTTTCGTGTTTTTCTGTGATTTTTTTGGATTTATACCATAAGAAAGTTGGCTAAATGGTTATGTTACTTCTTGTGTAAACACAACCATTGACTAGAATGACCGCGATCAGTTACGGTAGCCGCCTCGGAGCCATAACGTGTGCAGTGTAAATCAGGGGTTACGCTCACGTAGTGCAAAAAGAGAACGTCAAAAAGTTGAGATCTTCTAAACTTTATGCAAATATCAATCGAAAAACACTGGAGGGCAGCCAATCCCCTTAAACAGTGGGCAAGCCAAGATTATGACGTAAGCTTGCGGAACTAGTGCAGTAGTCAGCTGTTGTCTCTTCGCTTTTATTGGTTGTTTGCCCGAACTAACAATGTACAGTACTTGAACTCAGTAACAGTATCTGGCAAAAAAACAGGTTTTGACTAAACAAAGAGCATTTTACTGAACTCTAATTATCTTCCGCAGGGCTTATTATCAACTCTGGGCTGTGTAAACACTTCTTTTAAGCCCTATGGCCATTTTGATTCAGCACAGGTGTCTGATCGTTTTCCTTGCCCGTACCCAATTACTCGTGTAGAACTATTCAGCGAGTAAGCCGAAGTGTTGGAGGAAAGTGTGAATATGTTTGGCCTTGTGTTACAAAGGTCTCATTCAGTCGCCTCCACTCCAAACTTCATCTGTATTGAACTCTGCTCTCTAATTTTAATGAGGGCAATCTGAAAAATATATATCTCAAACGCAACCAATCATGTTTTGAGAGCAGTGAACAGCTATTTAAATCACTCAATGTCTCTTAAAACTGATGAATCATTGCTCCTACTGTAACTTCAAACTTTGGGTAGGTGCTTCTGCTGAACATAAGATCTGGAACCATTCAAAATTAGATTTTAAGTTCAAAATAGACCCAAGGGCCCTCTTGTGCGGTTTTGTAAGGCTCAACATTAAGTATCAATTTTGATCAAATATTACCTGCTGGTTTGTGCCGTCCACAAAAGCAAAAATGGATAAAAATGCAAATCGATGTGAATTATTTAAGAAATGTAAAAAGTAAAATAGGTTATAACTTAATCAATCCAGTGGTATGTAACCCATAAACGTTAGACAGCGAGCATGAAACAATATTTTAAGCTTTTGTTGGATTACAAGGACTTGAAAGCATTGTAACTTGCTTTTAATAAAAGCGCATGTCAAATGTGAATAAGAATGTTCACGCGTGGGCAGCGTTTAGAGATGTATTCTGAGATGAGATTCAACCCAGCTGTACAAATGCCACAGTAGCCTTTTTGACATGTTAAACATCACATGAAACGCTGCCCTTTGACGCACTGACTGCTTGATATTTGCAGTGACCAGTAAACTGTTGTTACAGCGCTGTGGACTATGATGCAAAATCAATGTAGCAGTAAATGTTTAGCGCGAGCATCCCCAGGGTGCTTGAGGAAGGCCCGCTGTCCTTTAAACAGTGAGCGACTTCAATGAGAAAACTAACAAGCCCTAACCAGATATTTATAGTGGATGGTGTGTCATTA
This sequence comes from Triplophysa bombifrons, assembly GCA_029783895.1. Classification (NCBI taxonomy): domain Eukaryota; kingdom Metazoa; phylum Chordata; class Actinopteri; order Cypriniformes; family Nemacheilidae; genus Triplophysa; species Triplophysa bombifrons. The sequence goes on from CM056466.1 coordinate 14,057,532, forward strand.
AAATACAATCTATCTTCGGTCTGGAACTAAAAATCTGCATTAAGGAAAAAGACAGTTTAGAGAGCAAACTGGCATGTAATGGCATGAAAAATATGTATTATTATTGTTATGTATTATCGTAATCATCATCATTATATTTATTATTAATAATAATTTAATTATTATTATTATACATACAGTACATTGTTAATATTAATATACAGAAAAATAGACATTTGGACAGACGAAAGTTATAATCATTTCACCTGGTTTTTACCTGTTTTCTATCTATGGAGGCTGCTTCGTAATAATCAAATTATAATTATTTTGCATGCCGATATTTTTCTGGGAAAACCTGGGCACTTAAAGTCAAAATTAATGTTACAGAAGGCACACAGAAGGTTGATTTCACACTGGTTGATTCACACTGGTTTTGCCTTAAAATGTAAGTAAATCACAAAATAGCTGCTTGAAATAGAACACATGTTTTCTAGATAATGCGTTTTTGTTATATCTCAATAAATGATGTTTAATTAACAAAGCTATGGGTTTGTGCTAATACCAGACTCAGAGCCCTCTCCCCAGACAGCACGCCACATACGCATACCCTTTAACCTGCATTGTTAACACATATCAAAAGATTAACTATATCTTTGTTAATTAACTATATCATGCGCCTATATCTGCATAGGCGAACTCTTGAACATACTATACCTGAAGGGAAATACAAACATGATCTCAATATGTTTTGAATGCCATCCATGATCTTCTTAAGAAAAGAAAGCCACATCTTCATATTTCATAGTCTGAAACAGGCTATATGATAAGATGCTGGAGTTCAAACATATTAGAAACAACTTTAAAACCTAAACCACATGACAAAATCAAGATAAAAGGTTAAAGTGTACAGATTTAAAAGGCTTTCTAATGGCAGCTGCAGAGAAACATGCAGGAGATTGAAGAGCTCTCGTAATATGCCCGAGGTGCTCAGAAAGAGCTACGTCAACCTGCATCACTTTTCCTTTTCAGATCAAAGCTCTCCCTCTTTTTGTCCTGGATTAATATGAACGGACGAATGTTATAGGTTTTGCTTTTACCTTTTTTCCTATCAGATGTGCTGTTGGGATCCAGGGCTCTTTATACTTTTTGAGCGAAAAAGAGGAAATTAAGGCTGAAATAGGGGTGACCACTATGGAAACAGAAATTGACTTTTTTCCAGCTTGCTGAGCTGTTGGACTTTGGAATCTTTTCTTGTTTTGCCTGAAGAAATACTGCAACGTGGCTGAAAACACAATGTTCCACATTTGCATTCGGAAATGAATTCTGCGAAGATTCGACTGTGAGATTGATAGTCGAATCTTCGACTATTGGGGTCACCCCTAGACCTTTGTAAGAAATATGACAAATCACAAATTTATTTCGAATGCTTATCTGACAGACATCTCCCCAGACACCAGCATACACACTGAAAGCCATTCATTTCTATTCTGGGTGTCTTGTAGAGCAGCTTTGACAAAGCGATGTGTCAAGCGGTCCAACAACAGGACACTGTGAATCAGAACATGAAGCTCAAGAGGGAAGATAAAGTGTTCCTCTGAGTTTATTCCCTTTGTACTGCAGCTTCTCCAGAAAGCTGGCACGGCTTAAGTCAAACAGCCAGATCAACTCAACTCTCTTTTATTGTCAAATCACTACTTGTGGTGAGTGAAAGTCTTGGGTGCGTACTCAATACAAAGATGAGTAATCTATAGGAAGTATGTTTACATCCACTTGATTGAATTGAGGTAACAATTTGACTTTTTATTATTGATCTACAATGCATAAACATGTAAGTTGTCTGTGCATAATGTTATATGTAAACTTACTTAAGGAACAGTTGACCCAAAAAAATGAAAATTCTGATCATTTATTCACCCTCAAGTTGTTTGAAATCTGTGGAAATTTCTTTGTTCTGAAGAAGACAGAGAAAGATATTTAGAAGAATGCTTGTATGGAAACAGCTCTTGGCCACCATTGACTACCATATTAGGGAAAGTTTCTTTGTTAATTTCTTTGTTCTGTTATATTATAGATATTTTGAAGAATGTATGAACCCAAACAGTTCTGGGGCACTTCTGACTACTATTTTTATTTTTTCTACTATGGTAGTCAATGGTGGCCAAGAACTGTTTGGTTAAAAGCATTCTTTCAAATATCTTTCTTTTGTGTTTATCAAAACACAGACATGTATACAGATTTTTCACTACTCCAAGTTGAAATAATGATGACAGCAGTTTTATTTTAAGGTGTAACTGTCCCTTTAGTCCACATCTTGCAATATGGTAACACTAAGATATTGTATGACTTGCTAAAAAGTACAGTTAAGCTTCTTTGTCTACACTTTTATAATTGAAACAATCCATAAATTCAGCTGTCCGTGATTAAATGTTTAGTTGTGGATTTGTGTTGTTGTATGGCTGCCTGCTTACGCTATAATAACAACACTGATGATATCACAAATAGCTGTAAGCAAAAGCAATGCGTGCGCTTTTTACCCAAACTCTTTTGTTTACTTGGTAAAATGCATTTTGAAAAAGGATGTTGTTTTACATCCCGGTAGTTGCACAAGCATCATTTATTACACAGAAAGCTCCTGCGCTTATGTAAACGTCTTCTACCGTTATAAGAAAATTTAACTCAAATCCAATTTAGGGTGCAGGGCTGCAAAAAATATGTTCAATTTCGACCCTGAATGCTGCCATAAACGATAATCAATAATAATGATGATAAACTTTTAGATATCAAGCTGCTTTGAAATTAGTTGAACCATCTGATGCTTGTTTGTTTCTCAGATGTGCGCATTCTACATGATTGGGATGCTCTGCGATCTAGTCACGAACCGCTTGCTGCCTCGGAACATCAAAGGCAACAACTAAAGCCGTGCAGTGTGAGCTTCCCATCGGCATACAAACTAATAATCTTATTACCAATTGATACCAAATAACTAAAGAAACACAAGAGAAAAGTGATTTTTACTGTTATGGCTATCAAACAAATCGCAGTCTGTCCGAAAGGTGCGTGAATGCGATATGTTCATTATCAGCCTCTGAACTTTAATAATAATGAGAAATTCAGAGAGTGAATGAACAGATCTCTAAACAATCTCTGAATTCACGGAATAGTCCCAGCGGTTCAGGTTATGACTCAGAGTGAGGTTAGACTCAGACGAACGATCGTCTGCAGCATTAGTGCGTACGAGACTGTCGGCTGTGCAAAACGCCGTCTGATTAATGAATTTCTCTGGTCAGGAAGACAAGGCAAGTGGCTTGGAATATGAGATGAGGCCTTTGGATCTATCTTCCCGAACTAGACCTCTGAAATTGAATGCATTGTGCTACATGTCCTGTCCTCTCCAAAACAGGCAAATGAATATTAAACTGAGCATTGTGCCCAGTTGTGAATGTGAGGAAAAAGGATAATAGGTGCGGAATGGATGGTAGGCATGAATTGGTGCTTCATGATGCCTTAGAAGAACCATTTCTGGCTGAATGGTTCCAAAAATAATCTTTAACATCAGAAGAGTCTTTGTGTTTCACAACAGTCCTTAAAGGGACAGTCCACCCAAAAATATATATTCTTTCACCATTTACTCACCGTCAAATTGTTCCAAACTGCTATGACTTTCTTTGTTTGATGAACACAAAGATATAGATATTTCGAAAAATGTTAGCGACTGACATTTCTGGGACATCATTGACTACTATAGTAGAATAAATATTATCTTTTCTTTGTTCTGTTGAACACAAAATAAGATGAGTTTAGGAAAGCAAACAGTTCAGGGGCACTTTTGCCTACCATTTTAATTGTCCTACAATGATATAGTCTGTGATGTCCCGGAACTGAACATCGCTAACATTCTTAAAAAGTTCTTATTACTGCATATGCCAATCCATAACAAAACGATTGTGCAGAAAATCTTTCTTCTAAAAGTTTTACTGTAGCATGCTTGCGTGAGTTTGAATTCACAGTAGATCCATAAAACGCAGTAAAGTGTCTGCTCTCTGTCTACAAGAGAAACATTTGTTTAGTTTATTACTGCTAGGCTAAAAATGTTTTACCCATGCACATGTCCTCAGTAATGATGCTAAAAATGTCTGCATGCTTGCTGATGTAATTCAGACAAGGCCTGTGTTTATTATTCTGAAGACCTGTACTGCTGATGGCCTCTACCCTTTGTTTTACTTTTGTTTGCCATGTTAATTTGCTGTGCACACAATACACATGACTGAAGGAGCGGCACTCGAGTCCTTAATAATTCATACGGTGTCATTATAAAGCATGGTATGCACTTGCTTGCTGCTACAACATTGAAGGTCATTTGTGCGAAACCTTTGCTTGTTTACAACGACAATTAAACATTCACACAATGCCCTGTTTACAATTACCAGATATAAATCATTTTTAAAATTTACTGGTGTATTACGCAACACTTTACTGTATAGGGATAGAGCAGGCCTATTTATAGGAGAGTTTTGTAATGGGAAAAAGCGAGACACACATGGTGCTTCATTCTTATGTATGTTTTTATTATACATATAACATTTTACTTACTTGTTTTTTGGTCGTGTGTACATGGTGTGTTGTCAACATTCTTTAAATAAAATGAAGATTAACATGAATGAAGACACTTTCTTCACTTTCTTCACATGTAAAGTGGTGTTTAGCACGGTTTTAAATAATTCCATATACAGTAGATTGGAGTCCAAAATACCCCACTCTCAATAAATAGATGTTTATGTAATAAAAGTTCTAGGTCATTTCTAGATCAAATTTAAGGCATTGACCATGTTAAATCTAGTTGATAAGGTCAGATTTTCTGCCTCGATTGAACACAAGATGCTCCATGAAACATTCTCAAATCTTACTCTGACATGATGTATTATCAAGTTTTGTCCATTTTAGTGCAAGAATTTAAGTTCATGTTCATTTTTCAGTCAACAGCTTTTGTTTATCTCCATGCCAATTATATATTTTGTACGAAATGTTTTGAATAATTAAATAAAAAATAATAACAAAACTCACATCATAGAGCTCACAATAGATTAATTATATCTATATTTTTGCATCCGCAAGGTAAGATTACGTCATTTAACCTCTTGTAAAATAATTGCCACTTACCACTTCTTTAAAAACCATGAACAATCAACATAACGCATTAACCAAAAATAAAACATTCCAGAAAAGAATCAAAGATGCAGTAAAATATTATATTTACATATTTGCTGCTATATATACTATTAAACAAACAAGTAATTTTACTTTCAAAGTGAAATTTAGGCGCAGATAATTGAGCATTTAGTCTCGTAAAAGTTCTTCAAAAGCTTGTAAAGCCAGGAGTTTGATCTTAAATCCACAAGCTGTGTCGATTTACAAGCGGTTTTAAAATGAAATAACTTTAACAGGCTTATGTTAAAAAAACACATGGCAGACTATGGATGTAAGACGAAGAAAAATGAAATATACATGAAATTTTCAACTCTTCAAGGTGGAAACCGAACATTAATATCTGGAAACGACCTGGACTTTATGGTACACTCATATGACTGTTAATTATTCTATTAGGAGAAGAATGTGAGGCTGAACACACTGTAAAGTGACAGCTTGATATTCACAGCACCATCTGTTTAAGGCACTTACGTCAGGTCCAAGGTCTCGACTCATCAACTGCAGAAAGCACTCAGCCATTTTATGACATCATTAACTGTGCGCTGTGATTGGATCTTACATAGACACATCTTACATTTTCAGACATGTGAGCATTTGAGAGACGGCCATGAGAGGATGGCCATCCTAAGTGTGCTTTGTAGGTCTCGTCATATGTATTCAAAAGTGTTAGAGTTCAACAACATAAAGTAAATTTACTACTTGGTCATTATATTATTTTACAGAAACCACCCTACCTTACTTTTACCCACAAACCCATGCGGGATTAATTAAATATCTTTAAGAGTATGTTAAAGGACCCACTCTTTGGCTTTTTTAGAGGCTTTGATTATGTATTTTGGGTGTTTAACAATGGATGTTCATGTTTCTAATTTCAAAAAACACTTTGTATATCACATACTGTATTTCTAGTCTATTGTTCATCGCTGTCCAACTTCTCAAAATACGACTGGATTTCTTCCAGTCTATATAAAGTCCCTCCTTCCTAAACGCTCTGATTGGTCAAGCTGGACAGGTCTTTCGTGATTGGCTTCCGCTTCTTAGGCTGTTGTGATTTGTTGGTGCCCCTCTCAGTGCAAGTGTATTATTAAGATTGGCTTTTATCACAAAACACTAACAATGGCGTCAACTTCACGTTATCAGTTAAAAACAGATCGATTGAAGTGTAACGGAGATCTATTAGAGCATTAGCAAACATCAATCTTTGTTAGAGATTTCAAATTCTTTTCCTACTATGGCGAGGGGGATGACACCGGACTGAATGTCATCAGACCAGTTATATTAATTAACACTTATAACCCCAGCGTAAGTTTTGCTTCTATATATTGGACCTGTGTTGTATAATAAAACAAGCAGATTGACCAGGAGACATTTGCAAGCAGGACTTCAAAGGACGTTTCAAAGAAGTGTTTAAGAGGTAAGCGTGCACACACACAATATCAGTGTAATACACAGAACATCTTTCACAGCCGATGTTAACATCATGGAAGCTGTTATTTGACCGTTGGCTATCTTAGAATGTGTGTCGCTGAATTCGTATTACCATCTGTAGGACTGTGATGAAAGTGAAAGTAGTTTAGTGCTTAGTACATTCAAATGTTCACAATCTCTGATAACCGAACACTACTCAAGCGGCTCTTCCACTTCTGCACTATGGAACACCTCACCCCTTTTTTGCCGTATTCCTTTGGGCGGAGGTTATTAAAACACTCGGAATGGTGACATCATGTACCCGGGAAGTAAAGGGGCTGTAGTCCGATCCAGCCGTTCTCTGTAGTCCTTGAAAAGCAAATTCTGTTAAACACAATATCTCGCATGGCACTGAACTTTGAGCTTTATCATTTTGCAGGTATTATTAATACTCTAATAGCAACATTACACACTACCTAAAGGTTGAGAAATGGGTTCGCGGGGTACATGCTCTTTAAAGCCTTTACTGTAGCTCAGTGTTAAGAGCATGGCACTAGCAATGTCAAGGTCATGGGTTCAATTCCAGGGATTGCACATACTACGAAACAAATGTATAGTATAATACCATGTAAGTCTCTTTGGATAAAAGCGTCTGCCAAATGCGTAAATGTTGCATCAGAGGATTAAACTCTATGTCAAGGATGGCTAAAGTGGCTCTTTAAATATTCCGCCTCTCTGTTGCCGATGAATCATTATTTCTGTCTATCTGGACAATCTCCATATGCAAATTGGCATGCATCTGCTGGTTATCCTCTGCGTATAGACATATGGTTTGCACACAGGCAGAAGCAATAAGCTGGTACGTAAAGCATGATATTCTTGAAAAGGCAGAAGCAAACATGGCTAAAATAATTCATGCACACTGACACGTTGCTTTGGGCTGTATTATCTAATGTGTCAACACAAGGGATGATAATGGTTATTTCATGAACTAGGATAAACAAAATGTAAAACAGCTAAAAATAAACCATCAAAAAATCATCTATAAATGTTATGAGCTATAAATCTATTTTTTTCAGGTTTAAAAACAATTAAATAAAGCGCATGGAATGAATGAAGTTCGTTAAAAGAATTTCCACAAGTGTAACAGGATCAAATGAAAAACGCTATATTTGTTCCCAAATTCTGTTTTGGCTTTGAGATATAAGATATTTTGAAGAATTGAGGAAAAAACAGTCCAAGGGCCCCTTTGACTACCATTTTATTTATTTTGTCATACATCATTTCTGCATATCGATTCTGGATTCAACCAGCATGGGGAACACTGCCTCCAGTAATCAGATTAAACTGATTATGAGTCTTTTTGTAAACTGAAGTGTGTGATGTTAAAATACATTCTCCTATCTCAGCATAATGTGCAGAGACAGCTAGAAGCAAGCCATTTACAGGATGTATTTCCTCAAAGTGTAAACACTGACCATACATTCATCTGCATTCTGACAGTCTATTCTAAACGGGTAAAGTGTTCAGGGGATGTGTTTGAAAGCGCTCTTCATTTTTGTGTTCAGTGAAGCTAGTGTTGGAGAAATTACACACTTCAGCTCTAGGTCAAAGTGGAGGTCAGGTGCTCTGAAGGGGAAAAAGGCAATATGAAGGAAATTATAATATTTTCATAAAGTGCTGCCGCTAACAGAGAAGCTCTTTGGCAACCTTGCATGAAATTGAAGGTTCGATTTAACGTGGTTTTCACAGACAAAATGACTACACCCATGTGAAGGGTTCTAATGCAAAAATAAGCAAAGTGACATTTTTTCAAAACTGAGCAGTTTTTATGCCGTATGTCAAAAATCACATTATTTTCATGAAGCTCAAAAAGTCTGCGGTATTGCCAGTGACACTCACTGAGAAAAGGAAGAAAAGAAGAGAACATCTGAATGAAGGCATCATTAACAGACATCTTTTAAAACGTCATTTACAACACTAAATGTACAAGTGCATGATTTGAGACGTGGTGTAAATGTGGCAAATGACATCCAGTGTCATGGCAGTGGATTTAACTATGAAATTACCTCAATGCCAGGTTGTTTTTTTAGAAACAGTGCAAAATAATCTGCAAGTCTCATACTTACTGACATTCTTGTGTGCTTTATTAAAGTGTTTAAGTGAGTCAAGCTAATGCGCTTATATGTACAGAGTCCACATTACAGGAAATACATTATGTCTCATTTTGTGTCCCAAAGAAGAAAAGGTTTGAGCAAGAGATGCACCGATATATTGCCTAAAAACCATTAGCGGTCGATTAAAAGCAATTTTCAACAGCTGATTGTTTAAAAACGGCTGATAATCAGGGCCGATATCCTGTCAATTAAAAGAGGAAATGAAAATGCAATGAATTTGTGCTCTGTATAGAAAATGTTAAAGACCCTAAGTGGAATTTCCAAGTTAAGTGTAAAATACGGTTTCGACTTTATTCTCGAAACATTTCGACTTTATTCTCGTAAAATTTCGACTTTATTCTCGTAACATTTCGACTTTATTCTCGTAACATTTCGACTTTATTCTCGTAACATTTCGACTTTATTCTCGTAACATTTCGACTTAATTCTCGTAACATTTCGACTGTATTATTTCGACTTTATTCTCGTAACATTTCGACTTTAATCTCGTAACATTTCGACTGACATTCTTACTGACATTTCGACTTTGTTCTCGTAACATTTCGACTTTATTCTCGTAACATTTCGACTTTATTCTCGTAACATTTCGACTTTATTCTCGTAACATTTCGACTTTATTCTCGTAACATTTCGACTTAATTCTCGTAACATTTCGACTTTATTATTTCGACTTTAATCTCGTAACATTTCGACTTTATTCTCGTAACATTTCGACTTTATTCTCGTAACATTTCGACTTTATTCTTGTAACATTTCGACTTTAATCTTGTATCATTTCGACTTTATTCTCATAACATTTCGACTTTATTCTCATAACATTTCTTTTTTTTTGTTACGTGGCACTAAAACGCTGTCGTAATTCTCTCACTTGGCAAGTCAGTAGTTTCTTTTTTGTCTTTGAACAGCTGATTTGCAACAGATAGCATGTAGCAACGCTAACATTAGCTGAGCAGCTGGCTGATGTTGATTCGCGAGGACGTTTAACTTTTTCAAATTCAATTTTTGTTTGTATCTCTCTCTTCATCTTACCGGTTCATCGCAAAAAGACAAATCATTTAAATTAAACTTGAAGCAATATTTACCTCGACATGACCCGCCCTTCTCTGCCTCCGATTGGCTCATTCGTCGCCATGCCTAAAGTTAACCAATCTAATCAGTAAAGGCAGCGAGAAGTAGCCAATTAGAGGCAGAGTAGCGTGGGTCATGGCTTCACCATCCTAGAGAAAAAATTGGGAATTTGGCTCGCCGATAATACTGAATCTTGCGCATCAGGGGGGATTTAGAAGTGGGTATACGCAATGCTGACTGAAAAATAAGTGGGTATACGCCGTATACCCGAGTATACCTGGGACTACACCTCAAAAATGTTTTTATGGCTCTATTTTAAAGAAATTATCTTACAGCTCTATTTTAAAGAGACTCATGACTCATGTTAATGGAGGGGTATCGTTAAGATTTTATCGATATCAATGCTGATCAATGCTTATCGATACCGGTACTTATCAATACGGTTATCAATACCACGCTCTATAATTTGATGCAAAAACATATGATGTGAAAAGATGTTAAGCATTTTAAATTTCTTTATTACAGCTGAGCTTTTGAACTGCAGTTTACAAATGCTTCTGAGCAAACAGACAATGCCGCATAACAAAATGTTTGTGTGTTCCTTAGCATACCACTTACGGCACATAGCATGTGCATAGGAGCACATCATAATGTATTTCATACTTACTTTACATCACTATGGTTATTTGGCTGGTAGACCGTATCCCTTTTTCCTTTCTGGTTTTATGTCTACATAAATTTGAGTACTATTTTCTAAGCAAGTAATCTTTTTTTAATTATATTTCGTATTTTTCATTATTTTAGTAGCACGTTAACTTCAATTTACTAAGGTAAGTAAAAATAGTCTGTGGTCGAATTATTAAAAGCAATGTTATAAGTTGTTCTCAAATGAAGGACTTTAATTTTGAACCATGCCACACTTTCAACATGCAAATCAAGCATAATAAATACATTGCGGAAATCATATGGCTCTAGATATCACACATACGTCGAGCAAACTTCAGCCGTTCGGACATCATTCAGGGATGGAAAATGACAGGAAGCAGCCTCTAATTCGCCATTTAACCCCCGAAAACACAGAGAGAAAAAAACGCAAGTATTGATAACAGTATCCTCTGTCATGAAGCTTATTGATACTCTGGTATCGACCCAATTATGTACCTGTCCAAAAATGTACTGGTTCTCGGTACCCATCCCTACTCATGTTTGTCCTGAACGTCAGAACTGTATGACAGAAACAACTTGGCACCACTGCCCATGAAATGGTGCTGGTCATTGATCTTTCTGTTTATACATTATATTTTGGAGAAAATATTGCACTCTGTCGTGCCATCAACACTGCATGTCATCTTCAGAAGAAACGACCATCACAAAAGCTGCCTGACTTCAGTAGGCCACTAAAGAGTGCTTTTTCCCCATTAATTTATGTAATTTAAATTTCAGATGGTCCAAGGACTATCAAGTCAACTGTGTCATTTAATTATGGCGGTTTGAAATGAGTTTCCTCTTTTCTTTAAAGTTTTCGTGCTGTGATAAGCGCTTGCTCATCAGATTACATCCTGCCGTAGCGAGTCCCATTTCAGCAGCTCATTTTAGTCTAATTGTTCAGATGAGAATTGAGACGACGTCCCGAGCCGTAGCCGTACCGAGCACAGAGCGGAGGTAGTCCTGCCGTAGTTCTGACAGTTGATTCAATTAAAGGAATGCTCTGCTTTTAGAGTGGTGAACCAGTGGTGCACATACACAATAAATTGGAAAATAAAGAAAAAAATCATTTGCAAATATATAATCTTCGTCTCATCTCCTTCAACCAAGTGGTATTCAACCAAGTCTTCTAAAGGGATACAAATGATAAGCACTTCACACGTATCATGATTAAAAAAATGTGAGATAGGCAAGAGAGGCAAAAAACTGCACACAGACTTCATTGTGTGTAACCTGAACGAAGCTGAAAACATGAATAAGATTTGAGAGCTTCAGTCATAATGACAGAATTACAAGTTTGTCGACCACGGTCAAAGGGTTTGAGTAACAAGTGCATTAACTTTAAAGACTACACAGAAGACAGTTGAAGTGCTTGTAGGTTTCTCTTTCATACTGTAGATAAGAGATTTGAGTTGTTAGTTGTGATTATTTAAAAATCCTCTATGAACAATTGCTAAGGATGAATAAATATATAAAAATGAGGGAATTGTTAAAGTACTTTAAACTACATTAGACGTAAATCGCATAGATATTCTGGTATTGGATTAATTTGGTGAATTTCTGGTGGATTCATTTGTTCATATATTAAAATATTCAATAATATTTACATTTAATTGCAGACCTGACAGATCTGAGCTCAGTTGTCAAATATTTTAGAAGCAGCAGATTTACTGTAAGCAAGTTTTCTCTTTTTAATAATCTTGCTGTCTAGGCAAAACAATCGAGATATTAAAGATATCTCATATGTTGTCTTTCTTTTTCATTCCTTATTCTTATTGACTAAAATACCGATATAAACTACACACTCAGCAGCTTAAATCCTAAAATAAATTGTTTAGATCCTCAAGTGGCTTTTACTTGAGAAATACAGCGTGATGAGGTGTCATCATATTATTTTAAAACTGACATTAATTTATTAAAACAAAAACACTCCTGGATTGCTTTTACACGTTTAAATGACTGATTCCAGACCTGATGCATAAATGTCACACATCCTATAAAGACGAGTGAAATACTGCACAAACTCCCAAACTCATACTATAAAACATCCTTGTAGAGCCAAAACGTATATTGTAGCTGAAAGTCCTTTGATAGTGATAGTGCATTATGCATACAGAATATTTGACTTTATAAGACATTATAATATACATTATGCATACAAAATATGGTGATCTACGTTTCTTCCTGCAGGCTTACTTACAATGAGAGCCATTGGAATCTTTATATAAGATTTGCCAAAATTTCACCAATGTTCATTGGAAATCTCTTAAGAATCAAGGAGATTATTATCCAAATTCAAATGAATTAAAACAAACAGAAAACAGAGATGAATAAACAACCATCACCAAATATCCAATTTTGTAATTCTGAGGTAGTAAAGCCGCCACCAAACAAACACAGACAAAAGAAGACGAACAGTAGATAGGCTAGGGCTTTAAGAAGACACGTGGAGATTTTAGGGCGGGCCACAGGAAGTGACAAAATGGAGGTCAAGCAGGTAGACATGAAGTCAATGATCTGAGCTTCAACCTTGAACCCTGTTCACACAGTGATTTTTATCACTGAGGTCTCCAGGTTACTGGAAAGTACATTGATACATCGCTTATTTCCATAAAGGTTTATTAAACTTGAATGTCGTCGAGTCACACGCCCACGTTGAGTTTTTAAAAAAGCAATAGTGACAGCATTGTACACTGAATGCTTGTTCACCTGTAAACTTTTGTTGTTTAGATATAATTAAGATTCATTCATTACATTTGTATATCGCTTTTCTGGGTACCCAAAGCGCTTAACATCGAAGGGGGGGAATCTCTTCAACCATCACCAATGTGCAGCATCCACCAGCATGATGTGACGGCAGGCAGAACGGCCACCACATACCACCTTGTTGGTGGAGAGGAGACAGAGTTACGAAGCCAATAAGTACATGGGGATGATCAGGAGGCCATGATGTATAGAGGCGAATGGGTCAATTTTGGCCAGGATGCCTTGGGTTACACCCCTACTCTTATTTGAAGGACATGTTCTGTGGTATTTTTAATGACCATAGAGAGTCAAGACCTGGGTTTAACGTCTCATCTAAAGGACGGAATATCTAAGGTGAACTATTGATTTTTCTCATAATATTTCATTTTTCTTAAAACTACACTGTTCATTTCAGCCACCCTTATGAACAAACACACACTCCGCTTCTGTTTGAATGCCTGTGATGAAAACATCTGTCCATATTTCACAGTAAGTAATCCATCAGTGCTTCCCTAGGTGTTGCACTCATCTCTACAGGAAATAATGCAGGCCTTCATATGTGTTGTGTTCGCTTAGTTACTCAAGTATGAAATAGAAGAGTTGCTTTGTACTTGTTTTTGTACTTGTAGAATGTTGGTGCATGGAAAAAAAGTTATAGATGGTTGATTATTTGTCTTGGTAAGTATGATTTTTTCATAGATTGAAAATTGCTTTTAAATTACGCATACTGGCAAACCAAATTGGGTTCCACGTAAAGTGGTTCAAAACATCTCCCTTTAAAACGCTATTGGACTATTTATAAATCAATTCGAATTTTTTTTTCCACTTTAATCCATGTAACTATGATATCGTGCCGATAACCATTATGTTAATGTACAGCTTGTGCGTGAAGCATGGCTCTTTGATCAGTAGTAAGCGCTGCCCCATCTGAAATCAATGAGTTTCAGGCGCTTATAATGTGCATTTGAAAATTATCATTATAAATACACATTATTATCATGAAAATACCTTAGAAGGCTTGAAAAACAGTGATAGAAAGATCCCAATAAGCATTTCCTGGAACTACTGTTCATGTGGTGTTGTACTTCTTCTGTGAAGCTTATTTGGACTTTATGCGTTAGAGCGCCGTATGGTTTTCAGATGCAGCATCATTTAACCGTACTTGGCTGAAGAACAGCACAAAAACAATTATTTGTTTTATTATACAAAAACAATTAAAATGTTTATTTTGTTACATTTAAAGTGGCTTTGATTAATTTGTAACGCGGTAAAAGGACATTGTCCTAACCAATCGTGACAGCAGAAAGCGACAAGCGATGTCTGTTTGTGCAAACTCTTCAGCTGCAGCGCACAAGGGTATGTGAACAGAGAAAAACTGTTCTGATTGGCTGTGTCTTGTTATTGATTGTCACATCACACCTGTGGACAACAAAATCCGCATCGCTGGTTATGATACGGTGTTAAAGTGTCAGTGCTTACTTTTTGCCTCCATATGGGCATTTCTGATTGAGACATAAAATAATGTTACTTTTATGTACTTTTCTTTACATGTGATGAATTCAGACTGACATTTCCTTATGAAATCATATTTAAAAGCTCAAATTTTAAATGAGTGTTTTAAGCTTAACGTTGTAAATTGGGGTAATGTGGAGACTTTTTATGTACTTGCTCAATGTCTGAAATGTGTTCACTTTTAACCAGAAAAAGTTGCAGAAAATGATTTAAAGGCCCTCAATAGAGCATAAGTTACTTTTCCAAACATTTATTTTGTCATTATTTGTGTTCCAGGGAGATTTTGTATTCACAGGGAGTCAGACAACAGCCGGTGTTCCACATGGAGATCTGGTCTCACCATCATCAAATCCATCTATTATTACATGAAAAAACTAAAACAAAACGGTGGAAGAAACCTACCTGCAAATCTGATACTTTCTACTGACACACTACAATTGATATAAATAACTGGCTTATAATATTTTTTGGGTGAAAATACTTGAATTACTTGATGTATATCTGCACATAACAGAGATGTATGTAGTGTATATGTTGAAGTATGTAAAAGTCTAATCAAACTAAATGTCTCAAGTCAGGGTTTTACAGTTTTTTTTCTCCATTTTGGCATTTTGTAAGTATGGACTTCAATGAGACTTACTGGCACTTGTGTATAAAACACCTTTTTTAATGCCTCCACTTATAATGTAATCAAAACTATTTATTATATGGCTAGACGACAAGAGCAGTATAGAACTTTAAGTTGACCTTTTTTGATGCTGAAGACACTTTAGTTGTAATTCAAGGACAATTTCTGATGATCATTAAACTGAACCTGCTTACTGGAGAAACTCTCACGTTGTGTTTTTCTGAAGATCTGTACCAATAAACGATAATCGGCCTCTCACAGTGCCACACTCCATGTAAATAAATGTGCCATCACGGACGCGCAATCCTGGTGTTAAAAGAAAGAGTTCATCTCAAAATCAAAATTGTGTTATGTTTTACTCACACTCATTCAAAATGTTTTGAGACCACCGGACGTCTTCTGAACACATAAAGATATTTTAGGTGACATCCGAGAGATATCCAGGCCTCCTCATAGACATCAGGATTATAGTTGTTGCCAAGGCCAATAAAAGTATTAAAGGCATCGTTAAATTGGTCCATCCACTCATAGAGGCTCAAATTATTTTCTTGAAGCTACGTAAAAACTTTGTGTGTGAAAAACAAAACAAAATAAAAACTTCAATCGATATATTCTCTTCTGTCTCGTCAGTCTATGGTGCTCGTTCACGAGAGCACTCCGACATCTAAGTGTCGATATTTCCTTTAAAGGGGCGATGAATTAAGACCTCAATTTTAACCCAAGCTTTTGTTATATAAGAGGGAATCGTATTCAAGCGAACATCCTGTAAGTGTCAGAACTGAAAACGCACTTGTTACTGAAATTACAACTGTTCTGGTCACCAGGCTCAGCGAACACCAGGTCCTGGAATGCACCTATCTATCATTGATAGGTTGAACATTGCCTCCACAGAAAAATATCAACTAAATTCACTATTGCTTTTTAAGAGATGGCCCTGGGCCCTTTTTGCACGGGATTAGTGTTACCTGGTGACCTCTAGTCATTTGTAATACTTGCAGAGCATTTCTGTGATCTGAATTCCGTGCGAATCGGCCATGTCTGTAATTTTTCAAGTAAAAATTCCCCCACAAACCATATTTTGATGAACACCAAGGTCCTGTGATAATATAAGTCCTGTGCGAATCGGCATCTCTGTGATTTGGCGGGCTCATATATAATTTTTCAAGGTTTTATCCGCCGTTTGAAAATAATGGATTTTGGAATGGAAATAATGGAAGTGTTTTGGTATTATAACGGGTGCTGGGTCATATCCATAAGTAACCTGGAGTCTCCGGTTTGTTTATTTATCATGGAAACTCTTGTAACATTTGAGATTCGCGATCGCGGTGATCTTATGTCCAGTTTGCGATCACAGGGCTCAAATGATGACAGGTACAGATATCATTAAACATCATACAACTATCGGCTATACAATCTATACGCAAAGACTTGCCATCACATCCAGGAAATAAATCAGTAAATTTGAGTAAAATCACAGCCTTCATTTATCCCGTGCGAATGCGCCAGATGAAATACAGATGTCGGGGGTCATTTATAAATCACACGAGGTCCCCAGATAATACCAATACACTACATCTCTATCAAATTCACAGAAGGCTCCAACTAAGTTTACTACGCAAACTGCTATCCAACCATAGCAGTGGGCGTTTACTTTCAAGTCTTCATGGCGAAAAGCCCATTCAAACCGATCGTTTGTCAAGCCAGCCTCAAAACACGGGTAGAAAATAGCCATTTACTTATTGATTTTTGACCTATTGATTGAGGCGAACTTCATAAATAGACCTCATGCAACAGTATAAAACAATAAACAGGCCCATTTTATCACACCTTTAAATGTGTCATCTGGCTGGTCCATGTGTCTGAGTGAATGAGCTGCACGTTTTCACATGATACACGCGTGACAGTCAGGGTTTTGTCGGTGTCTGCACTAAATGAGGAAATTAACACATGAACTTCATCCCCAGAGTTGCTCTAGGAGTTTATTTTTCAAGCATTTTACTGTTTGAGTGAAGCTATGGTCACCAAACAAACTAACTGACGTGTCTTTGCGACAACTCGTCAAAATAAAAGTCCAGTTAACCTGAAAACTTTGATGAAAATGCTTCAGTGTACTATAGTATTTGCTATGGATAATTGTAGTACCCTACAATTTCAAATGTTTGAACTGTAGTAAAAACTTTACTTTACTATATTAAGGAAAAAATCTTTTATGAACTGAGAGAACACATACATGTATTAAAATAGACTATAGTATCTAGGATAGGGGAATTTAATTAAAGTTCCAAGAGGTCCGGTCTTTATATTTTACTCCAAACGGAAGTCAGGACAATATATTTAGATATATATTTTTAATATATTTTTAATATATAGATTTGGTAAATAACTTTTTGAATTAAAGGTTTTTAAACGGAATGTCTTTATCTTTTTGGGAGGGGGTGATTTAATCGATTTTTTAATCCAATCCATAGACCATATTTTCACCCCTTTCCCGTATAATAGCAGGCGAGATTAATTGATAGGCCTAACCTTAACGTATAACGTTACCTGTTTTTTATCCACTGAACTTCTGGTATAGTTTGAGTCTTTTGTTCATATTTTGACATATATTTTCCACCTCCCCATGTAATGTTGTTTCAGATAATGAATTCATTATATTAAGATACTGTGTGGCCTTGTTTTTATATCCGGGTGTGGACCAAAATCGAGGCTATTTTGTCAAATACTAATAACGGTACACACTACATACATGTGGGTCATTATCACTATAGAGTGCCTTTGAGACTTCACAATTTTCAAAATATTATTCTTAAATTTTCCATTCAAGTTCATGTCTGTTGTATTAAGTAGACCGTTGGCTGTTAGAAAGTATGTTGGTCAAAGCTCAAGCCCATTACGTTAATGCACTTGTCCACCATATCAAGGAAGGCTTGGTGACCGGGTGTGCATTTGTGGCTAAAGTTAGCATTAAATGAACACACGGTGTAGCTGCAGCTAGCAAAGGGGTTCACTGTTAAAGCTGACTGTATACTGTTTAAGAAGCATACTTTCAATTACTGAAAAGTTTTTGTTAATTAAAATGTCACCAAGACATGTGAAGCCTGACAACATTGAACTACAAACACATTATGTTGAAAACTATAAAAAGGAAATATGAGTGCAGATTGCAGATACTATCTGTATGTGGAGAAGATGTTTTGACCTCCACTGAGGAAAGTCAGCATGGGGGGGGATGTCACTGAGTACATCAGACTATTTCTTAAAGGGGCGTTTACCCCAAAATGACAGGGTAGACAGCAAATACAGGGACGCATGCAAATGCTGAATATTACTATGAAAATAGAATATACATTATCCAAATGATTTGTTTTATTAAAAACATTGCTGAGGACAATAAGAACTTTCAAAAAGATTTTAATTTTGTGCAATGTATCCGCTTTTTAAACTCACTGAAGGTAGCTAAGCAGTACGAGGGACATGCCAAAATCACATCCATCGAGTCAAAGAAAATTGTTATAAAATGATCAAACACATTTTAAGAATCTTCTTATTGCAGTTGTACATGTGTAAATATTAGTACATTTATAATAAAACCTCAAAATGCCACTATCTTTCATTACACGATGGCTCAGTGTTTCTGATGAGGACACCAAATGGCACTTTATATAGTGATAATGACCCATGTAATAATATTTAATTTCATACGATTCATATCAATAATTTAAGATTAAAAGTTTAAAACCTACTTTATAGTTATATATAAAAAAAGTTAAAAACCCACTTGCATTAGCAAACTTTAGTTCTGGTATACTAATTATTTCATGTCATATTAATAGTATAAATCAACTATAATATACTGTGTGTGTGTGTTCTGTTGCAGTTTACAGCTCGTTCTAGTGCCACTGGTCTGTTTTGGAGTTCATCATCTTCATCTTCTCAATTCATCTTTTCCAATCAAACTGGTAAAGTAAGATTTTATACTGTTTTAAACATTATTTAGCCAGCTATTTTGTCGAATATGACATAACGCCTGTTGCTCACTAACTCTTTGTAAGTCGCTTTGGTTAAAAGCGTCTGCTAAATGACTAAATGTAAATGAATACTGGGTGTGTTTACATGCACATTCTTAAGCTGGTTGTTAAATAAGCAGACAAGCAAAGGCTATAGATATAGAAAGATGATTTACTACTATTTCTATGAATGGGAGAAACTGTGACAATATGGCAGAACAAGTCCCATAAAAGAGCCAATTTCTGCTTGTTTAAGTAACAGGCTATATAGAAGCTATATATACACTCGCACTTACGACTGCTTATGCGCATTGTCGATTTTAGCCTGAAAAATAAGCTTTTCTAAATGTTCATTATTTTATACCTCATACAGGTTTGTCTTTCAGCATGAAGAAGTTTTGTGTGTGCAGCGTGTGTCAGACAGTGTGCAAATAATATATACTTTTTTCGCATCTTCCCTTTGTGCCTAAATGCACAAATTCACACAGATGTATCTCAAAATACCTGCCTTTGCACTAAGCGTTACAGAAAGAACAAATGTGTAACAGTACTGTAAATTGGATCCGTCCATTTGTCTTAAGGGGATAGTTCACCCAAAAATGAAAATTCTGTTATCCTTTACTCACCCTCAAGTTGTTACAAACCTGTATGAAATTCTTTGTTCTGTTTAACACAAAATAATATTTTGAAGAGTGTGAAAAGTTCTGGGGCACCATTGATTTCCATAGTATTTTTTGCCTACTATGGAAGTCAATGGTGCCCCAAAGCAAACTGGTGTAACAGTCACCAGGTCACTCAACTTCAGCCCTACACTTCCAGTAATCCTCTTGGCCTACCACCGGCACACATTCTTCCATACATTCTACATGTTGAATTGGCCCAGATATATCTTATCAGATATATTATTAGTTTTAGTTTTCCCAAAACTGTAAATATCTTGCTGTTATACACACAAATATTAAATATGTAGCACAGGGGGAAACAGGTTACTTGGTCATCGAAGTCTTAAGACTAAATATTTTTTATAACACATCATTTATTTTGTAAATTATTTTACCAGTGTTAATTATAAGAAATTGACAGGATTTTTTACATTTCAGATTTCCTCCCTGGCAACTATTGGGGGCCATGACACAAAACTTGTCACATGGAACATCCTTTCCCACATGTTCCATGATGATGTTGGGAGGAGGATCAACTGGAAGGGCATGAATGGGAAAAAATCTTATAATCAGATGGAGTCTAGGAAGTTCCTTCTGTGTAAGTAACTGTAATGAAATTTGCCTTGTTTAAAAGTATAAGCACCAAACATTTTTTGGTTAAAAATGTATCCTTCTTGTGAAGTTTGTTTTTGTCTTATCCTGAATCAATCAAATACACCTAGTGTTTACATTCAGACTATTTTAGACAGTCAACCGCTGTTGAGTAGCCCAGTACCTGAATGACTCGTCATAGACAAAGAGAAGTGTCAGATATCACACTTTTGTTTTAAAAACATTGCTTGTGTGTATCCTTACAGGAAAACACCACCGTTTTTACATATGCCATTATGCTCTAACCTCAACCTAAAAGAGTTGATACATATCTGTCCCGTCTCAGTGGGTGCACTTACTCGCCACTATGCTAGCGTTTAGCTTAGAACCATTCGTTCCATTCATTCATTAAAATCCAAACAGGGATGATTTAAGAAGCCACCAAACACTTCATAGCGATTAAGTTCACTCACTGAGATGGGACGGATACATATCAACTTGTCTAGCTTGAGGCAAGACATATGTGATTTCATGAACTGGTTTAATAATAATTCTGCTTGTGTATTACAGGTGCTGTGAGAAAGAGCCATGTCTCCCATGCCGCCACTGATGATGAGATCACAAAACATGTGATACGGTGGTTCAACCTGGCAGCAGACAGGGGAGCCGTCCCAGTGTCAGCACCCAACAGTAGTGTTTTACTGTTTAACTTTAACTTGTGTTTTCTGTGTTTGTTTACCAGTTAAGATAAAGACAAGTTTACTACTTTAAAAAGTATTTTTTTAAGTTTATATTGATCAATCTTTTAAAAACCCAGTTTACACAAAAATATATTTAATTAAATGATTCTTGAGCTACATTAAAAAAAGTGTTATTTTCCTTAAATAAATAAAAATATTTGTACAATTTATGGTTGCATTTCATTTTCTGTAATACAATTGTATACATAAATACAGTCTGTAATGACCTATTTTTAAAGTTTAATTGTTACTGGCTTAAACGGGTGAATTTACTATGGGTGAATGATTTCCTCATGTGGTATTAATATTAATAAAGGCAGGCATATTTACAATGAAAGAGCAATCAATTCTATCCAATATTGGTCAAATAGATTTGAAAAATTTCTTTAGCTAGTTTTGGCCAGAAAACTATTATTAATTGAGGGATCTGAAGGTATCTAGAGAGAATGACTAGATCCGTGGCGGATCAACAGCTTTATAAACGGGTCCTGAACGGATCCGTGGCGGATCAGCAGCTTTATAAACGGGTCCTGAACGGATCCGTGGCGGATCAGCTGCTTTATAAACGGGTCCTGAACGGATCTGCCCCAGATCTGGTCCGGATCTGCCATCCTTATCTGTTCTGGATCCGCTGCGCTGTGCAAGTGGACTCCATTCCGGATCCGTTTTGCACATCCGTTCCGGAGCTTGTGGTAGTTCCGGGGCGGATCCGTTCCGGAGTCAATTTGCTTTCTGGGTATGTTTTTTGAAAATAAATAAATGTTTAATTAATTAAGCCCAGTTGGATATAGCCCACTGTACAAAAGATATGATCCTATATTTTATGTTTTGATATCCACAGTATGTTTGTATTGTAGGCCCTGTTGCTTTAGGGGAATGCCCTCTTAATAGATGTCTGATAATTCATATTTGTAAATAAAAAAAACTTCGGACAACATGCAAACAGCAAATGTAATAAATCAATTTTATTACTCATCATAAGCAGAAAACAAATTTACTTACTACATAAGCCTTTCCATGCCATTCATACAGATCTATTTATTTTCCAAATTAAAGAGTTATACATTCAAAAATGTGACCCTGCTTGTAAAAAACCCAGCAAAAGTCCTTCATAAAATCATCCTTAGGAATATTCTGTGAAAATATAATAATATTTTGAATATTGATTGAATCTTAGTGCAATTAATGCTTGAAATTAAACTTTAATGCTTGTTATCTAATAATCAATTTGATCATGAGTCTTTAGTCTGGGTTTTCACAGGATCACAAATGTTTACATGCTCATCAATAATGCTAATGCTAAATAAAAACAGTATGGTTAATGAAATATCACAAATCTGGTTTGAAAGGTTGGAGACATATAGCAAACAGTATCCGGACCGCTGTCCGCCAATTGAGGATGACTTAACCAGGAAGTTTACTGCAGTTTACTATAGTAAATGTTATATGATGCTACAGTATTTTTATGTGGAGCGCTTACTATATTACAATTGTATAGTAAAAAATAAACATGATTTAAAGGTAAAAGAAGGTAGGTAAAAAAAATATGGGCCTTATTTGTCCATCTGTGCCAGTAATGTCGTTTGTCAGTTACCAGCCTATTCACGTGATGATCTGCACTTGTGTTTTATATTTGTACTTCAACTGTTTGGCCTGTGCTACAAAACTTTAAACCTCTGTAGATCCAGTGCTATGTGCAAAAAAAGTTACCGTACAGCCCTGTGTTGCATCAGGTGCTTCCGTCTCAGAGATGAATTGTTAATTATAATTCAACAAGCTATTTCAATGGTTACATTTTGCTATGACAGTCCTGTCAGACTTTATGTGCTCCCAAGCCGCTGACCTGTATGGCTTCGGTTTGAGATCAGCGAAACCAGGGCCGGTGCAGAAAAAAAGGGCGCACAAAAGGACCTACAATATCAGAGTAAGGATAATATGCATATATATTTAAATAATATCAACCTGAACAAAATATAAAAAATGTAAAACCAATTTGCAGTGAATTAGCACAAATTAAGGACAGCGTATTCATGAAGCATGAAAGGTTAATGAGATTTTTGACTCTTGTCTGTCTGGCTTGCCCCTAAGAGAACTGCCAAAGAGAGAGACGGCAAAGTGACACTCCTTTAAGATACAGCAAAAGATGTGCAGTTCAGACACATATCCCCTCGCTTTTAGGTAGGGTGACTTAACCAGAAGGAGCTCCGGGGACCTGACACACAACACGGATCCCCGCACGGCCCTTTCGTGACCGCCGACAGCTCAAGCTCGCCTCCTTATCAGCAGTCAGACACATGGTAGATGAGACGGGTGAGCTTCTCCTACGTGTGCCTTCTTGCTCCCAACTACTTATCAATGGGATATGTTGGATCTCTCACACAGATGAGGCACAATAGGGCAGTCACAAGATTAGCAGAACTTGGGTGTGTATCTTTCTGGATGCAAGCTGGAAGAACATGCTTTCATGGTGTGAAGCTGCATATATTGATGGCATTTCAAATATACTGTTCTATACAAACTCAATTGTTACAAGACAGCGATATTGTGAGGATGGGATATGCTTTCATTTGTTTGCGTGACTTTTTAACTATTTGTTAGAGTTCAGTGGTGACTTTGAAAGGATAGCTCAATAATAAAAGATGATTATGTCATAATTTAACCTTATGGTTGAAGCAAGGGTTTTCAGTGATAACTTTTCTTCATATAAAGTTATCATATTCACTGAATATAATATATTCAGAAGATATGGAATATAAGTTTTGAGGGCTACTCTTATACAGTTTTAATAGTTTTTGGAGACGGACAGTCTCCGGTCACCATTGACTTCTTTGAGTGAAAAAAGCCTAACATTGAAAACTTTGGTAAAACTTTACAAAACTGTGTGTAACAAAGTTCGCAATGCAAGGAAGAAAGGAGGCTAGGTCGGCGTGGCTGGGAAACTTAAGATTCTTTTATTACAATCACTTCCGGGTTTACAACTTCCCGTATACACAATCACTTCATACAACTCTATGTCGAGTAAGATTCCTTCAGATAATCCTGGACGCAACGTCTCGAGGCTTCTTTCGTGGTCCGTTTCCCAGCCGGTCACTCTCTGCTCTTCCATCTCCTCCACTGGCTTTTAAAGCGTCTCCTCGTCAATTACTACAATAAGAAGAAGCTGTTTTCAATATTTCGTTGATCTGCTTACTCACCGTTCTTCTCCCGTCTCTCTCTCTCCGTACAGACCGTGCTGAAACATGCACCCCTTGCCACATACCCCCACCGCCCGACTCAGGCAGGGGCCCCATCCCCCCCTCCTGGAGAGGAAGTCGGCCACCGGCATCTGTGTCCCCGGCCTGTTGATCACCTGAAACTTGAAAGGGTTGTAATGCAACGACCAACCAACGAGTGATCCACGTGTTGGTATCCTTCATGCGGTGGAGCCATTGGAGGGGTGCATGGTCCGAACAGAGCGTAAACTCCCGCCCCAGGAGATAATAGCGGAGGGTAAGGACTGCCCACCTGATCGCCAGGCATTCCTCCTCGATGGCGCTGTACCTTGTCTCCCTCCGCGAGAGCTTACGACTGATGTACAGCACCGGACGATCCTCCCCCTCTATCTCCTGGGACAGGACCGCCCCCACGCCCCTGTCCGAAGCATTAGTCTGTAACAGAAAGGGAAGAGAAAGTGTGACAAATTGGTGTAAACTGAACGGCGTTGAAAAGGCTGTTTTTTCTTTGGATAAGGGAGATAGAGCGATCTGCCAATATACTTTTGTCAAACCCAATGTCTAATGAATAAAAACTAACCTTCCCTAGCCGGTCAAGTAATTTGTCAATTCGTGGCATTGGATATGTGTCGGATTTCGACACAGCATTCACCTTTCTATAGTCCACACAGAACCGGACTGAGGCGTCGGTTTTAGGTACTAAGACTATCGGGCTTGCCCAATCACTGCTGGACTCTTCTACTACCCCCAGGTCCAGCATAGCTTTCAGTTCTTTCTGAACCACAATTTTTTTGTATTCATGTAGCCCATATGGACGACTACGCACTACCGCACCCGGTTTGGTCTCAATGTGGTGCTCTATGAGATTCGTGCGGCCGAGCAGGGGCGAGAACACATCCGCAAATTCTGCTTGCAATTTTGCAATATCCTTGATCTTGGAGGACGAGAGATGATCCCCCTGCCACTTAGCTAGCAATTTAGAACTGGACGTTGGGAGTAATACAAGCACTTTCTCTCCTGGTGCAAATTTACGTAACCTGGCGCCCCTGTTATACTGCCGGCTCTGTCTGTCCTGGGCCTGCAACAAATTCTCCATGGAGAGCCACCCCAGTGTATGGAGTTTTGTTCTCAGGTCCAGGACATATTGAATTAGATTTTTACTCGCGGAAGGTCTGTCCTCCCAAGATTCCCTTAGGAAGTCTAAAACCTTGCGAGGCTGACGACCATAGGGAAGCTCAAAGGGGGAAAACCCCGTGGAGGCTTGGGGGACCTCGCGGACCGCAAATTACAGGGATTCCAGCAACTTATCCCAATTTTTGGCGACCTCGTTAAGAATTTCCGGATCATGGTTTTCAACGTACGATTAAAATGTTCGACCAGCCCATCTGTTTGTGGGTGGTAGACGCTGGTACAAACCGTCTTAATCCCCAATAACCCGCACAGTTCGCGGAGGGTCCGTGACCTGAACGTCGTTCCTTGGTCTGTGAAAACCTCTTTCGGGATTCCAACACGGGAGATTCATCGAAACAGGGCATCCGCAACACTAGTCGGCGAGATGCTGCGTCGTTAGGCGATTTACAGTTGCAGCTTGTCCTAGGTGCCCCGCCATTGGATTACAATGAGCCGCCTGGAAAAGATTTTCCCGACGGCTTTTTAGTATGACTAACTGGGTTGTATCCTGTTTTGACTTTGTGTCCTGGGTCACTTGATACAACCTGTCTTTTCAAATGGCGAAGTACGGATAGGATAACGGCTGCGCAGGTTGGAGAAGTTGGCCGTCTATGGTACAGACCTGATCAAACGCGTGTTTGAGCGATTCATCCTGAGATTGCTCCAGAGGAAAATCATCGCTCTGGGAGATTCCTTTTCTCCACAGTACTCCGCTCCTCTGAGGCAGTCATCAGAGGTCCCGGATGAACCTCTCCTACCAACCGCCCCTCCCCGTCGCCGTTGGTTGCGCCCAGAAACATCTGCACATAATTGCCCCAGTAATACCGTAAACAATGGCCAATTTGTTCCCAAAATTAGCGGATGCCGGAGGTGCTCCTTAACAGCCACCTCTACACTATGCTTTTGACTCCAAAATTGTATGGTCAGCAGCATCAAAGGGTAGTTCACCGCGTCCCCGTGCACACACCTCACTTTAACCATGGGGCCCGTATCCATTGCCACAAATTGAACCAGGCTTTGATGAATTGAGGTTTGGTTACAGCCTGAATCCACCAAAGCCTGATATGTTGCCCCTAATTCTCTCACAGGTATTTGATACAGCCCGTCTTGACCGAGGGCAGCCTGTGGATTGTCCGGAACCCGGACCATCATACCAACCTCCATCATAGGACAGCGGTCGATAAAATGTCCGGGATCCCCACAAGGCCAACAGGCCGGCCCAGAAGTCTCCGCTGCCCTAGAGGCAGGAAGCAGACCCCCGAATTGGCGAGGAGAGGCTGAAGGGAAGGAAGAGGCATTGGAGCCGATGCCTTGCAGGCGGGCGGCTCCTTCCGGGTCCCTCATGGCTCCTTGGGTCCCTGTCTCCGGTGACGTCCGGGTATGCGGGGCTGGGTGTGGAAACCAATTCCCCGGGACCTAGGAAAAGGCACAAGTTTGAGAGAAGGAGCGGGAGATACAGGGAGACAGAGAGAAAGAGATGGTAAGGGTACGCCGACCCCAGGGCACGCCACCAACTGGTCCTCCGCCAGCTGGATGGCCCGAGCCAGCAACGTCGGTCGGTGACACTGGACCCATTGGGCGGTTTTCTTGGGGAGCCACCCCACGACCTGTTCCAGTGTCACCTTGTCCACGATGTCATCGACGGTGCTGGCGTCGGCCATCAGCCATCTGTGGCAGACGTCCCGGAGATAATCCGGAGATAATCGTGAACGCAACGTCTCGAGGCTTCTTTCGTGGTCCGTTTCCCACCCGGTCTCTCTCTGCTCATCCATCTCCTCCGCTGGCATTTAAAGCGTCTCCTCGCCAATTACTGGAATGAGAAGCAGGTGTTTTCAATATGTCGTTGATCTGCTTACTCACCGTTCTTCTCCCGTCTCTCTCTCTCCGCACAGACCGTGCTGAAACACGCCCCCCTTGCCACACTGTGTCAGTCATTGGCATTAGTAGTTAATGGATTATATTCCACAAATTTATTATGAACAATGTATTTTTAAAGCATTTATTATTCTTTCTTGGTGTAACTGCAAATAGAATTTATGTTTGTTCATTCTGGATTAACTAATGTTAACTAATATTACGTTTGTTTTAATTATGAGCGTTCGTGAATGTTAAAATTAACATGTACCGACGTTAATAAATGTTGTGAAAGTATTGTTTATTGTACATATTAACTAATTTTAACAAAGTGAACCTTAATTTAAAGTGATTAAGGATCTCAGGAGCCAATCGCGACAAATGGGATCGGGGGCCGATTAGGGTGACCACCACCCAACAAAGCAAATGTGGGACAGTTAATCAGTTTATGTGGGACAATGTGGGACAACACTGAAAATGCATAAAACTGTGATATAATAACAGAATCAAAACATTTTACTATCATTTTTTGCTTATAGAAAATATTTTTTATTTATTCCATTCCAACTACAATAATAAAATGTTATATAACATAAAACTCTCCCAATTTAAATCTAGATTAAAGACACATCTTTTCAGCCAAGCTTTCACTTAATGCATGGTTAATGAACAGCAGCTACGCTAATTATTCTCCTTCTGCCTTTGCCTCGGGATGCCTATCCCGAGGTAGGAAGAAATTCCGCCAGGTCCAGATGATCGACATATGCCCATCCCCACCTAAAGATTACGCCAGCTACAACTGCAGACTGACTGACCATCCCAGCTCCATCTAAGGCAATTCCACCACCAGCCAAGAGAAATATGACCATCGGACCATCCCGGCTCAGACAACTACATCCCCAACCAAGTGCAAAGACGGACTACTTGTCACATTAATGCTGAAGTTAAACTTATTTAATGCTAAATTTACATCACATGTCAGCAGTTTGAAGTTATAGCTGCATTCAGTGGCCCTGATTGCAGGTTGTTGGGTGGGTGTTTGTGGGGAGAGGGGGGGGCTCGTTGGTTGTGGGGATTCATCTGCTGAGGCTGTGTGGGTCCGGTTTGGCCTTGTTTTGTGGTCGATTTCGGACAACAGAGGAAAAAGCTACAATGCACATTATGAAAAGCGCTATATAAATAAACTTGAATTGAATTGAATATTGGCGATCTCAATTTAAGGTTCACTGTCTCTTTAAAGTTGGACCACAGAGGTCAGACGCAGAGTT
This sequence comes from Triplophysa bombifrons, assembly GCA_029783895.1. Lineage (NCBI taxonomy): Eukaryota > Metazoa > Chordata > Actinopteri > Cypriniformes > Nemacheilidae > Triplophysa > Triplophysa bombifrons. Next base: position 14,086,462 of record CM056466.1, read on the forward strand.
ATCATGTTGTTCACTTTAAGATAAAGAGTTTCTCTATTAAGATGTACGTAAATAATGAATTTCATGATTTGCAAACAAGTTTTATTTTAATATGCTAACTACAATCTATAGGCTAAGCACAGTTTCAAAGCCACACAATTGACAATGTTTTATTGACTTTTTATTTGGCAAGTTGACATGGGAGGAGGCTTCAAAACAGTTGCTTTTGTATGAGCTCGTTGGACACTGGTGTGCGCGGGGTTTGAGACTGCATTGTTAAAGAGTTAAATAAACAATGGCGCATACAAGCGTTTCATGTGCGATCCGGGTTAAAGAGCGTGCTTCTTAATCTGACAACAAAAACCCAACACACTGATGAAAATTCAGGATATCTTCTCAATATGCAACATGCGGGACAAGGGATGAAACTGCTGTGCGACACAATGCAACGGGGGACAGGTGGTCACCCTAGGGCTGACCAAGGCATTTTTAAAGGGTAAATAATTTGTGATTTTTAAGGTCATTTTTCGGTTTGTGTAGTGTCCAACAACATGTTTACATACACACATGGTGTAAAGACACTTTCATTTTCTTATATTAGGCTGTTATTGTTACCTCTCTTCTTGACTGACTGTCAAATGATTCGTCAAGTCAGCCTACTCAGATCTGATTGGTCAGAGGGTCTAGTCTGCTTTGATTGGTCTACCCGTGTGCAGTGTCGCAAATGGAACGTAGATGGAAATTACAGGGAGTGCTGGCTGGTCTTAAGGCCTGGGAGGCGCAGGCTGGTCGGGAGGCCGGGAAGCGCAGGCAGAGCAGGAAGCCATGGAGGCGCCGGCAGGTCTGGAAACATGGGCGTGGCCGGCAGGTCTGGAAACATGGGCGTATCCGGCAGGTCTGGAAACATGGGCGTGGCCGGCAGGTCTGGAAACATGTGCGCGGCCGGCAGGTCTGGAAACATGGGCGTGGCCGGCAGGTCTGGAAACATGGGCGTGGCCGGCAGGTCTGGAAACATGTGCGCGGCCGGCAGGTCTGGAAACATGGGCGCGGCCGGCAGGTCTGGAAACATGTGCGCGGCCGGCAGGTCTGGAAACATGGGCGTGGCCGGCAGGTCTGGAAACATGGGCGTGGCCGGCAGGTCTGGAAACATGTGCGCGGCCGGCAGGTCTGGAAACATGGGCGCGGCCGGCAGGTCTGGAAACATGGGCGCGGCCGGCAGTTCTGGAAACATGGGCGCGGCCGGCAGGTCTGGAAACATGGGCGTGGCCGGCAGGTCTGGAAACATGGGCGTGGCCGGCAGGTCTTGAAAAATGGACGTGGTAGCCAGGTCTGGATACATGTGCGTGGGCGGCAGGTCTGGATACATGGGCGTGGCTGGCTGGTCTCGAAACACGGACGTGGCCAGCAGGTCTGGAAACATGGGCGTGGCCGGCAGGTCTTTAAAAATGGACGTGGTAGCCAGGTCTGGAAACCTGGGCGTGGCTGGCAGGCAGGCAGGGAACTCTGCGGGTTCGGATAAAGCCACTAGTCAGACAAGCAGCGCACAGCCCAGACACACAGCAGAGCAGCTGCACAACTGGCAGAGCTGATTCCACAGACAACTCCTCATGAATGGGCGCCGCCAGACTTGGGACCATCGGACTTGGGACCACCGGACGCGAGACCACCAGAAGCGAGATCACCGGACGTGGGACCACGATCAGCGTGGAGCATGCAGGCTTCCGTGCTGGGTCTGCCTCAGTGGCTAATGTCCACTGCTAAAAAATGTTTAGGGGCCACCTACTCCTCCAATTCTCCCACGGTGATGGAGAGCCACACAAAAGAGCATTGTCAATGAATTGAGCAAGTGACCCTCGAGGACCAAAAAGGGAGATATGGTGTGTGTAATGATCATTTAAACTGTTCAAAAACAGTTCTATAAGAATACAGTCTGGGTATTGAAAGAAATGAGCAATGTCCAGGAAAGTATGTTTATGGTCATCGAGGGAAGTGTTACCTTGCCGGAGTCGGGTCAAACGTACTGCTGGATTCATAGTTGGTACATTATTCTGTCACGATGAGATTAAGGAAAACAAGGAGCGGATCCACTTGCAAGAAATTGTGTATTTAATAATAAATCCAAAACAAACACAAAGGGTTGAATCCAGGCAACATACATGAGGGTAACATAAATACATACGATAATACACACCAGACAACTGAATACAAGGGCTGTATATACACAGATGAAGGGACAAACAGGTAATGAGACACATGTGAAAACAATACATGATAACGAGAGAAAGCGTGATGGGAACTGGAGTCCTTACAAAACATAGACAGAACACAGAGTGGATTGGCGCCCTCAGGTGGCGAACAGAGGTCCCAGCACCAGGGCGTGATACCACTGCTAGCGCCGCCCCTACTATACGGTAGTTTTGTTTTCCGCTTAATTGGTGTTTTAATATTAGTTTAAATTAGCTTTTATTAAATATTATTATGCAAATTTTGTTTAATTGTTAGCCATTTGTTGGTGCAATTTTTTTATTTGTATTATTTTATGCTGGTATATTAGGTCATTTATTTCGTTTAAATTTGTTTAGTATTAAAGATGTATTTCATCAGATTCCTGAAGCAGCATTTTTTATTTCATAAAAAGTTAGGCCAGTATTTTTTATTTCAATAAACAAAAAACGTTTTAATAGACCACTTCAGAAGACATAAACAACACTGGTCCAAAGCTGGTCCGGAAGAGATTCCTGTTATAGATTTTTAACACTAGACAAACGTTTGAATAGAATAAAACCAATAGAACATTAATAACCAAATAAAAATTGTAAATTTATATCTTTAAAATGTTATTATTTATGGAAGATTAAAAACACTGAAACTGGAAGTGCTTCTGGACCAATGTTTACATTTTGCAAAGGGGCTTATAGTTTTAGTAAACTATCATAAAAGAAAATTAAAGAATGAAAGAACATCATAGCAACATAATGACAGTTTCTATTTTTAGTAACAGTTCATTTAAATACTACTGTACACAAAGTAGTAATTATATCTTTTAGATTTGGGTATTGATAACATTTGTTATGATAGACAGTATACCAAGCAGGTATTTGTCCACTAACAAGTGACCTTTCTGACAATATGTTCACCTGCCACAAAAATGATGTCAGTCTGCGACAGTGGCATTTGTAAATTGTGAATCATTGACTAGAACACAGCAGTCAGGCTTTTCAAACAAGAGTCCTTGTTCAAGGTTCAGGGGACATCTGCTCGCGTGGTTGCTGAATCGAAAAGAACACGTCTATTTGATTCTCACACAATAATTCTTCCTTTTTTAAAGCCATTAAATGTCAACATTTTCACCGTACACGGTTAACCATTATTAAGTAAAACATTATGTGTTTTTGAACTCTTGCAGACGTTGAAAACACTCATTATTCTTGCAATTTCATTCGTTGACGCAAGAAATTACACACTTCACTGTTGAGTCAAGGTACATTGTTACTACATTATGTCAGGTCTGAATGCCGGAAGAAACAAAGCAATGATTTGATGGTGCCACAATGTTTCCACTTTGCCTATTTAGCACGAATTGGGAAAGTTTTTTGAACATAGAGAGACAGACACTTAAGCTTCACTGAGTTTCACATTAGGATATGAGAGTGAGGGCTGTGATAGAGTAGATACTTACAATGAGAACACAGTGTGGTCCTCAACCCTAAAGTAATGAGGCAGATCTACCTTAACTACATCCATTTTCAATGGAAAAGGGAACAGTATCATCCTGAACACGGTTCACTACACAAAAAACATATTTCATTACTGAAAACGTATGAAATATCAAGGTGAGGGTACAGCGTTAAGCTAGTCTGGGTACGTGAGCTTCGCCATGTTCCCTTGGAGACATCTGGACACGGACCATGAGATGTTGTATCCCTTTAGAGATTAGCCATTGTCTGAGGCTAAGCAAACGTCTGACATTCTCCTCCCACCACCATTTTATTCACACATTTGGATGGATTTGAAAAAGCAGCTGTCGGGGAAACAATAGCAGAAGCTGATTTACCGTAATGGATTGAGGCAACTCAATCAAATCATGCCCAATTGTCCTGTTGGGCATGTTTATCCGCTCTCATTCCAGAAGCATTTGTTTCTCGGGCACCTCGCACGACGTGCGGGTGCCAGTTAAACATTTGTATGCTTATTATGGTGTCAACATGGCAAAGAACGGCATGGTATATTTCGAGACGGGCCCATTCAATCTGGACCCGCAAATGAGTGGAGGAGGATGCGGTGAGGCTGGAGAAAAGATTCCTCGTCTCCCCTATTATGCAGTGATTGTAACGGCTGAAAAGTTGGAATTAAAAACCACTTAGAGCCGCCGAGTAAATCATAATTTGCTATCGTAAGTCTGTTCGTGAAAGTTTTGTACATCACTTTGCTTAGTTTTACTGTGGTGTTTAACATTTTAACCAGTTCATACAATATGCATTTGACACATAATGCATGTTTATTTTAATTATAAATACTTATTAAATATTTGAAATATCGTCAGATTTGTCGGACGACTGTTTGTGAATGGGATATCAATTACAGTTATTTTTTATTACAGTTACCGAAATTTTAGCAGTCTTCTGCTTTCAATAACGGAAGAACATGCAATACATTTTCTATTATATGTTCATTTTAGTATTCGTAGTTAACAGTTAACACTTATTGTTCAAATGGGATTCAATAATATGCATATTCTTTATAACACTACTTGCTTTATTTTAATGATCGCATATGTGTTTGTGTACCTTTGGAACACATAAACGCTGTCACTATTCTAATTACTGTAGATTAAAGTATCTGCTACGTTGCAGCTTGCTATTTACATTCTCACTTAATATCAAAATATCAACAAGTATCAGCATGACATTTTATATTGTCTGTATACAAAAATACCAAAGTAAAGTGAACAATTAAAACAAATGAGGAGAAAACTGCCATATTTACCTTTTTAGGGTTATTAGAAAAATTGTGCAGTAAATTAGTGTTGTAAATGTCTAAATCTGGTACAAATTATCGTTTTGGAAACCTTTCAATCAATATGAACTTAAACATCACCACCAAAATACCATCCCAATATGTTCTCTATTCGTTTTAACAGTGAATTCTTGGCAACCCCACCTGGCAGGTTAAGCAGTATTGTTAAAAGGAACAAAAAGCAAGGTTTGAAGACAGAGCACAGGTTAAAAAACGCAGTGTTATTTGCTGGGTCGAATAGGGACGAACCAACTGTTAAATTAACGCAGAAAATGATTATATTTGCCCAACAATAGGTTGAATCAACTCAAGCAAAGGCTAATTTACAACCAAACCATTGGGTTTGTCTCTTTTTAGACCCAACGCTGGGTTGAAAATAACCCAGCATTTTTAAACTGTGTAGTTTGCAGATTCGGACTCAAAACAGTGTGTAATAAAAACAGGTTCAAATAATATCCACACGGTCCACATTAGCAAGGAAAAATGGGATTGTAAAACACACAGATGTCATAGCGGGTCAAATGGATTATGTATTCTAAAAAATGCTGGGGTATGTCAGCCCAGCATTGGGTCAGAAAGGGACAAACCCAACATTTGGGTCAAAATAGCCCAGAAAAGGTTTAAATTAGACCAAATATTGGTATAAAATTTTTGCATGGACGACCGTTACTTTAGGGTCGAAAAACAAACAACATTTCCTTTCCAATGTAGTTATGTTGAGTAAAAGCATCAGTGTTGTAATGTCTCTGTGTTTGGCAGAAACATCTTCTACACCCTGTAGCTACGTTTTAATTATTTACTCGTAGCACACTTCACTCCCAGGACACTGTGAATCTTGTGAGCCTTACTCAATAATTAAGTTTCCACATTTCAAGCACAATTCCTACACCACTATATTTGCCCCATCTAAGTTGTATGTGTCCAGATTGTTGTTGTTCTTGTCTGTATTTGAGAGTTTTGTACACTGCATTGTAGTTGCCATGTTAAATCAATGTTGAGGTTTATGTTCTGCATACGCAGTATGTTATAGACTGTGATGGTAACAAACTGCCACCTTGAGGTTAATGACTTACATTGTCAAAGCATAAAGTACAGTTGCATAAATGGACCTGTACATTTTAAAGGCCAATGTTCATTCGATAATAATGCTTTTTCACAATATCTGAAACAAAATAAAAAATTCAACTGAAATTCAAATAACATTTATTTCAACTTTTCTTGTTGCTCAAGCGACTTAATAAATAATTTTAACTTTTTAAGCTTTAACTGAACCTCCTGTAACGCAGGTTTGCACCTCATTTTAGTTGCAGGCTAGTTTTAGTCAACAAAATCAACATTATATTTAGTCTACTAATATCTAACTGGTTTAACTAATTTAATTATATGTTACTACATAGATTTAACTGATTTGAAATACTTAACTTTACCTTAGAATTAAATTAAACCAGATCATTACCTTTATATTTTAGAAAAGTTCAGTAACTACTGGAAATGCATTGTTGCAACACCATGGACGGCATGAACCAGTTCATTCAGTCTCATTTCGACTCAATTGACTCGTTCGTTCATTGAAGGGCGTATTCATTCAGTGCATTCAAGCAATGACCCAAAAACGGGTTGACTCAACAGCAAAAAGTCTGACCCACTTTGCAGACTGATCCACATTTAAGTGAAAAAATATGTACCTACAAAATGTATAGTAAGAGTTAATCTTTGTAACCCCAGAACGACCTTGAGGAAAAATTTGGGCAAAATCATTTTGTTTTTGTTATAAAAATGGTTTCCTTGAAGTTGCTGAGAAATGTTCAGAAAAAACTTTAAATTTCGATTGCAAGATTTGGCACCTGGGACACGCTAGACGATTTTTACCCACATTGTTGGACATCATAAAAATATTCATTCTGTTGTTATAGTTCTATAAGTTGAACTTCTTTTTCAATACTTTTATGACATGTTTGTAGCTGCCAGGTTTCAACTTTAAAAGCATGTGACATTCGGTTGGCGCAGCCTGCTCGCTCTCATTGGCCGGTCGCGAATTCCGTCTTGATCATACATGAAGTTTGTAAGTATCATACGTGTTTGATTTTTAATGGATGTTTAATGATTTGTGATTGGGAGGCTGGGACTTGCTCTGTGAGTCATAATCATAATGACACAACACAATTGAGGGTGTTTTGAACAAAGTCCTTTGCGATAGGCCTTGAGTTGGGCCACGCCCCCTTGATGCAAATCGGGTCCAAAATGTGGCTTAAAATCTTCAAGTGTGTGGCCAGCCTTACCAAATATACGCACAATTTGAGAAATTCTTGAGCTCCTTTCTGAAACTCCAAATGTGAGATTACGCATGCAATATGCATCAGACGCTTGGTGCCCGTCTAAGACGACACTCGGTGAGACTGCCGCTGTTGGTGAGAGTCTATTCAGCTGGTCACACACATGAAGGTTAATTACTTGGTGAGAAACAAATTATGTTACACCGCAGGACACAGAGGAATCAATGAGAGGGTGGCCCCCCGGGTGCGGGGTCCCGTCGGTGGCGTACTTCGGAGGGTTATTAGTTTTTGTTCTTGACATTACGCTAACAAAGTTCATCACATTCCGTGTTAAACATGCAATGCTAACACGGTTACACATAACCTGAGGCTGTGAGCTGACAGGACCATTCTGTATGAATAGGTTCTGTGGTGTAATGAAGACCTCACCCATTTTTTTCGAGGTCTTTATTGTGCACCCTGTTGTTAGCAAGCTGATAAAATATGCACATACTGTATTTTGTTATATAAGGCTCTGATGATCTCTTTGAAGTGTCTATTAGAAGCCATTTGCACGCTCATTAAGTTTTGATGAGTATATGCAAAACTGCGAGGGAGCAATTTACATGACAAAACTGCACCAATGTTTGAGTTACATGTGTGATTAGACTTCCGTCATGCGGTGCAGCGTAACTTAAATATCCCTACATTGAACATAAAACCTTTGGGATATTTGTAAAATAAAAGGACAACAAACAGTTATAGCACGATTTGCTATTGTGCCAGTGATGTTAGGCTTACGGGTGGGGTTTAAGGGAGGGGCTTCGGTATTGTTGTTTTTAACTGATCAGAAAATGCATACGAATTCCTGTGAGATCGGATTGGGAGTTAGTTTAAACTATTAAGGGTTAACTATTAACTTAAAAATCACAACACTAAACATAAAACCTTATGCTATCGGAGATTTGAAAAAAAGGATCAAACAGTCCCAACACAATCTTACATATTTTACAGGGTTGCTGATTCGTATATATTATATTGTGTATGATCGCAGCCTGTTTACTGTCACCCGTTCCGTATACGGGACACCTAAGTTTGCGTCAATATTGTGCATGTCATTTCTTATCGAATCATGACAAACTATATATCATTGGAAAGGTCTAAGACTCTAGAATACAGAAAGTTTTTGAAAGTAATTTATGTAGAGAGATGTATTATTTTTTATAAAGAGTGTGCTTAGATTTTTTGTTATCCTTTTGCGACCCATTTTTTTAATGTATTTTTTAATCAAAGAAAAACATAAACTTTTTTTATTTATTTTTTACAATAAACCTGACATCATACCTTTATTTATTTTTGTGTGTGGGATTTTTTTGTTGCAATAATCAGCTGCATTTTTTTTTTTAAACGAGACCAACCGTATTCCAGACCAAAGTCTGTATTCCAAAGAATTCATGAGTTACCGTCATTTTAGTTCCAACATGTGTTTTCATGTGGAGGCTCAATAAGAGCTCCGACAGTTAACAGGTTAATAATTTTCATTTTCATCAAATTTTATAAGAACTTTTAATATGTCAAAGTCACTTTGGTTAAGCCACTTAAAGGTACTGTAGGCCTATGTTTGTGTGTATAATACCATGATGGCACCACCTTCGCCCTCAATTTGAGCCAGGTAAAAATCCTGGTGTTGTTGTTTTCTAATCAAACGTTTTTGTAAGATTCACATTGTAGTAATTTGTATGAATTAGCCAAATATGTACAAATTTGTTTTTTTTTATAATCGAACAATTTGTAAGATTCACATTTTACTAATTTGTATGAATTAACGAAATACATACGAATTTGCGTGTGATCAGGATTGAGAGTCTGTAACTTTGCTCTTTCTCGCCATCTCTATTCCAAACATTAAATTACAGGCTACTTTGCGTTCTTATTTTTATGTGGGTTGTCTAGTCTAAAACAGTGTTTAAGTGTTGCATGAAAAAAATACAAAATAATATAACGAGAATATACTGTATGTGATTTAGAATTTGACGACTTTAATCTCGTAATTTTATTATGTGGAACTAAAACACTGTTGTAGAAGTCAAACCAAAATTGTCCATTAAATTAGGTCCAGCTTATTATACATGATAACTAATAATAAATTATTTTTACAATCTTACTGTTGTGCATCGATAAGAAAATGTTGTTTTAATGTGCTTGCTGCTCGATTGTCTTTTGTTTACTTTTAATAACTAAATTGCAGCTTTAAGAAATCCTTTCTGCATATCTTTCTCTTTAACATTTCGCACATTTTTCTCTTCACACCCAAAGCGAAAACCTAAAACCGTGTGAATTGACAGCTTCGCCATGGGTGGAGCTTGCAATAAAGCTTTTTTCCCCCACAGACTGAGGGCATTTACTTTCACCTTCATTTCATTTCTCATATCCTAATCCATTACAAACACCCTCTGAGACTAGATATCATCTAATATAATATAAATGACTTTGGTAATATGTGGCAGGCGGTGACACCCGCAAAGCCAGCACCAGCGAGATCTCACGGGCAATGCGTCACGGCACGGATTATGTACACCTGTAATAATCATAATCTTCTTTTAAGATCGTGTTTATCTTCGCCGTGAATGTGTTTGATATGTTTTGGTCGGCTTTCAGTGATGAGAACAAAACACCGGTTCCGTTCTGTCTGTCACCCTGTTGGATAGTTTCTTGAGTATCTTTGCAATGCCTGAAAATAACATGGTGACCCTCGCTGGTCCAATGCTTTACGTGTGCTAGATAAATAAAGCTTGACAGACAGAGCCTTGTTAGGATTCCTTGGTTGACAAAAGTCCACCTTACATAACCCCCAGTTTTCACAGTAGCCATGACAGCTGATGGGATAGTGGAACATAATCAGCCGAGGTATGGGCTCTGCTCCAGGAATATGGCACAGTGTTTCTGAGGGCCGGTTCCAAGCGGACATCAAAGCAACACAGACAAGAGCTATTATCTGAGAGAGAGAGAGGGATTCTTTTTTTTACTTTTACAAATTCTCATTCAGTGTGTTTATTCAGACGTCAAAAAAGCCCATTCATCTTATAACGTACTTGCGTGCATTATTGTTTTTAAAACTAGGCTATTTCATTTTTGTTAGTAATGTAACGTCGAAACATTTTTCTTTTTATTGTTAAACAGTTGCTAAGGTATTCTGGTTGGTTACTATCGGTGGTTTCTTACTGGAATAATTCAAAAATTCTCTATAATAATCTGGGGCCAGATTCATGAAACTGTTCTCAAGATAAAATATAAGAATTGTCTTAAGAACATTCTTACAAACTTCCTGTAGTTAATTTGTTGATGTTTTTAAAGGGATAGTTCACACAAAACTGAAAATTCTGTCGTCATTTACTCATCCATTTACTTTCTACAAAAGTAGAAAAAAAAGATATATTTTTTGTTTGTTTAATATGACTATTAATTAAAAAAGTGCTGAATTTTAAGGTTTTCAAATCCATTATCAAACACACACTTTAAGGCCACGCTTCTCCGAAATAGCACATTACATCATTCAATTATTTTATGGCATATCTTCCCTGAGGGCAACGATACCAAAACCAAAATGTATCTCTCAGTTTAAATAAGAGAAAGTGTAACTTGTTACAGAAGAATCCCAAGACTGCAGCGCTCATGTGTCACTCACAATTTTCTCAAACCATTTCATTTTAGGCCTGCAGTATTGTTTCGTCCGTGACCGCCTCAGTGGTGGGAGTCGTGCCTCTCCTATTAATTGTCAGATAGGGCTGGAGGCTCCGTGCAGGCAGCTTCTGGTTCATTGAATTATAGACACCAGCCTTCATTCTTATGCCTGGAGGTGCTTGGTTGTAATGTCAGGATGAGGGCCAGTGTTTCTGTTCTGCCAGTATCAAACCGAACATGACACAGTTCCATTGATTCCACTCTGTGTATACTTGGGAGGTGCTGAACATTATGAAACGAGAAAATAATACTATCAGCTGTAAACTTTCTTTCATCTTTCAGTCCTTTATTGGATAAATTCTTCTCTCTGTCTCCATTTTTGTTTCTTTATAAATACTATGAGGAAATTACAGAATATTGTGTGCCATCACATTTTTGGTTTTACATGTTTAAAGACATATTTATGTTTTCTGTATTTATCAGTTTACAATTTGATATTAAGTATGGATGAGTGGGAACTGTTTTATTTTAAAGCATCAAATATTACACCAAAGGAGAACATGATGAGGAACTTGAAGTAGACCTACACATCATCGCACTGACTTTCCAGTCCATAGTCATGATTATGTGCAGAGCGCAAGGTATGAAAATGAAACGCTGCTGTTAACATATTGAGTCACACCTGGCTTATATTGCTGCCTGTCATTGATGTCATGTGCCTCCTACAGTGAACCGGGGCTCCAAGTGTGTGCCCAAGGTGACCCTGCACTCCATGCTAGACCTCAATCTGATTTAAACACAAGCTTAAAGTTAATCAAAGGAACCAGCTGAGTTACAGGAGCTAATGGCACAATGGTTTTACAATTAAAATAAAAACTTTTTTTTTTTGCAATAGTTTGTGACAATAAATTGAAAAATGTAAGTATTATAATTATTTGTATTATTATTATTAGCAATAAATAAGTCATACAACAATAATAATAATGAATAAACTATTAAATATGATAATAATATGAATATTATATTACTACTACTACTAATAATAATAGTAATTATATATAAAAATATAAACAATTGTCTAGGGCAAAATACTAATCTAATATTGCTTAAAATAGTGCATATAAGTACATGTACAACCTAAAAAAGTAAAAAGTTTAAGAATGAAGCATAAACACACAATACTAATATTGCAAACTGTGATGTTTTTATTAATACACCATTATCTGTGACACTTTTTTTACTGTGAATTGTCTGAGTGAAAAATTTCCTCCTGATATTTCTGAACTGCTTTTCTTATTTCTACGTTTTACTGTATTTTTACTGCTTTATTTTATACTCATTTCTATTTTATTGTCTTTGTAATTTGTTTCGTATGCCCATCGTTCTGGCTATGAATGGAGAAGATAAGAATTTCATTGTATCAAGTACAGACGTCTATAAAAATCTTTAACCGTATGTCAGTAGTTACAGTAAGGAGCAACATCATTTGTGAACAATTCTTTACTGTATTTTTACTGCTTTATCCTTACTCTGATTTATTGTCTTTTCTAAACAATAATTTTTAGCAAAAAATAAAAATTTCATAATAATTATATATTTTTTTACATTTGTTTGTGTTTTATGTGTGTTTTATAATGTCCTTGTGTATATAATATAAAGATAAAGAAAATAACAACTTCGTTGTATCAAGTACAGATGACAGTAAAAATCTTCAATCATCTGACAATAGTTACAGTAAGGATGTCTTGTAATCGGTAAAACAGCTGTAATTAAAAAAAACCTCCTTAAAATAGCTTCGTGGTCCATTCTGGAAGCCGTCTGTACACTCCAGTGTGATGATAACTCTCAACAGCTGAGTTCAGCGTCTCACTGCTGTTACGCTTGGTAAATTAGCATGAGGAGGTGGAGACCACCATATACAGTTTAGGCTAAAAATAAACACCCAGTCTGTAAACTCAATCAAGGTCCCCAAGACCAGGGATTTAGAACCTCAAACGGTAGGGATCTAAACATGTCTTAAAGATTTTTTTCTTCCATTTGTGCGTTTTGCAGACTTGAGTGGGGAGGGTTTGAAAGTAAAATGGTTGTATATGGATTTGTCCAGTTATACTTCGAGCTTCAGTGGAGGTTCAACTGAGCTTTGGTAGCTGACAATGTGTGTGAACTTTGAAACGCAATAAGGAAAGTGTGAAAGCCATTGATGTTCATATTTGGTTATTTGATGTATTTCTAGAAACTTTGTCTACATGCTGGGTTGTTTCAATTCGGTTGGGTAAAATATTGACAAGTCCAACCGTAGGTTTAAACAAACCTGGAAACTCCTGTTTACTTATTTATAAGTAACTAACTTATATTGTAAATGATATCATACTGAAATGAATTGATGTGTTCTATCCAAATCAGTAAAAACATTGCATTTGCACATTATTTACCCTCCAATGCACTAAGTCGCTGTTGACTTTGTACATTTGCTCTTGTTCTATATGATGACAACGTTCCTAAATCCAAACCCTCCAACATTAGCTTTCTGTAATAACCTCTAACAAATAAAACGAAACCGGAGCGTTTTACACAAAGCACTTCATTATCAACCCACAGTGCTGTGGACATCTGAGACTGTCTAAGTTCATCTGGATGTTCACACACAAACCAGAACTCTTTTCTGAAACTGTTACTGAATGAAGTGTCGCCCAGAGGCTGACAGAAACTATAAGCGTTTGTAGCACCGTTAATGGAGAATGCAGCGGCATAAATCTGGCGAAGAAGATAAGCACGCTTTCATTTCTGTACCCCTTCTCTGCAGACTGCTGATTCTGCACGCGTATATTGGGTAAACACGGACTCGCTGGCTAGTCGATGACTTTTCGGAACTAGTGTATGCAAAAACAGTCAATTGTGCAAGCTCTAACATAAAGAAAAATATCATTTAATTCATAAAAATAAATCTATTTATAATCATTCAAAAACAAAAACCAATTAAAACCAATTATTATTTTTAGTAATATTTTATTAATATTTTTGTTTTATATTATTGTATTAATTATATATGTTGTATTTATTTGTTAATATTAAATATAGTAAAATACATTTATATCATCTATATTATCTCTTAATATTTTTGTATTATTTATTTATTCATTTACATTCACATTAATGCATTTGGCAGACGCTTTTATCCTAAGCGACATACATTGCATTATACAAAAAAAGTAATTATTTATTTATCATATTCATTTATAATAAATTTTGAATATAATATATATATTACATTATAATGAAATGTAATTTATTTTATTTAACAGTAATTTTCCTCCATTTGTTAGTCACACTCACTGTTATTTATGATTATACAATTTTTTTTGCAATACTAACACAACAATTACAAGTCAAGCTCGCATTTTAAAGTCCTATCGGAAATCAGTTCCAGTAATATAACCGTGTACCTGTTTATATATAAACTCATCGTACAGAACCATATGCCGTCTGCAGTGTTGCAGACCTTCTCAGCCGGCTGCCCTGGAGCATAATCCGTCCCATTCCCTGGATCTGTATGGATCAGACGGATGTCTACCAAAGCCCCGACTGCACCACCTCACACTCTGTCTCTCTCCCTCTCTCTTTCTCTCTGTCTCTCTGTGACTGATGAGTGCCGGCCCGGCATTAAATCTCTCACTTTCTCCAAATGAGATCCCGATAAACATAGCAGGCTTCTTCCTGAAGAATTAGGTGCTAAGTGACGAGGAAAGCCAAGGTCAAACGTGCGGCATCAAAAGGTCAAGACGAGAAAGTGCCTGCTGCTATTGCTGCTCAAATGAGTGTGTGTGCGCGGCGGAGAGACGTCGACCATAAAAGCACAGAGATAAAACACCTCATTAGAAGGGTGCCTGGCTCTAATGTTGTAAATACGGTGGCCACATAGGCAATTCTGACATGTTATTTGCTGTTTCAGAGAAGTTGGTTAGGTGGTAATGGCCTGTGTAAAGAGGTATGTGTTTATGAGTGTCTGCACGTACACGGAGTATGGATGTGTCGGTTGACATCCTGCCCAGAGGTTCGTCTCCTCAATTTCATTTCATTAGAATTTTACTCTAGGGTGCTTCATGTTGCAAATTTAAGTAATTAAAAAAACACTGTCAAGTGAAAATGCAGTGGAATGAATATTGTGCGCACAGCAAAAAAGCACTTGCATTTCCCTAAGGAGTCTTTCAGTAATTCAGCGTTTTCATAAATGTCACTTTTTTAAGCTTTGTTGTATACATGTATGTGACTTATATACTGAAATGTATGGTTTAATGCCATGATATAACAGGTAATTGTCTTGTCTTTGGTTTGCTGTATATTAATGGCCAAGACTAAACACATACAGTATAAAATATCTCCTTTTGTTCTCTGGGAATAGCTCACATTGCTGTTATTTGTTAAACCTGAAATGTTATATTGTTTTTGTTGAAGTGCTCTTTCCTATCCCAGACTAAGTGAGTCAACTTAAGCTATTGTGTTTAAACTATGTGACCTAGCTTCTTTAAAGGGATAGTTCACAAATGAAAATGTGAAAAAAGGAAAATTCTGTCATCATTTACTCACCGGTTGCTCAAAACCTGTATACATTTCTTTGTTCTGCTGAACACAAACGAAGATATTTGAAAGAATGTCAGTAACCAAACAGATCTCACCCCCCCTTTACTGCCATAGTAGAGAAAATAAAAACTATGGGTGTCAATGAGGCATGAGATCTGTTTAGTAAATCATATTTTTCCAACTATCGTCCTTTGTGTTTAACCCAACAAAGACATTTTTACAGGTTCGGAACCGTCTGATGAAGTACATGATGACAGAATTACATTTTTTTGTAACATTTTCATTTGTGAACTATCCCTTAAAATAAACTAACATTTTTGTGTGAACTTTCCCTTTATGTCTTCAAAATATGTGATGAGAGGCGACCATAGACTTTCCAGCTACATATAAAAATAATGAATGTGCAAAAACAGAATTAGGTATGCTCATATGGACCGATTAACCGATAGTAATCATTTTGACCGATTAATTCTATCAGTTAAACGATTTTAACGGTATCTTTATTTATTTTTTATTTATATAAAATTAATTATATATTTTAAACAATAATAATTTAAAAGGGTCACATGACCCCTTGGAAAGGCAAACAAAGAGGCGTTCTTTTCGCAACGAAACACACAGCGACTCCACGATATGGCTGCGGCGACGATACAATGAAATTTACAAATATGCCATTTAGGTCAACTCATACCACGGACTGACGTAGATTTGTTGGGTTGTGGTTACATGAGGCGTTTCAGGCAGGTCTGGGTGAGCATTCGCTTTAAGATAAAATGCATCTTTTGTTCCAACACTTTAATTTTTGCCATATGACCCCTTTAATAATGCGTTTCTAAATAACTTATAAATTCAACATGTTTTTTTCGTTTTCTCTATGGTGAAAGAAAAATATACTATACATATGTTAACTCACGGAGGTGTGCAGACATGTTCGGCCAGGTGTAAATCCCCTCAAAAACGTTTTTGAGACAGATTAAAGGCAGATTAAAGGCCGATCACGTAAACCACTTGACGAAACTGGACAAGTGTAATTCATCTGATTGTTGAAGCCACATTTGTCAGGGCTTTACTCCTCCTAACAGAGTGCACTGGCATACCAACTCTAGCTCAAGTTCGTTGTTTTAGATGTAGATGCGAGGCAATCGTTCTCTGTCTTCCCGGCGTGTCTACACCGCAGTGAAATAAAGCTCAGCAAAGCAATGCAAAGCTCATAGCAGAGCTACTGCTTTGGAAAGGAGGAGGAAAAGTTCAAAATACACATAGAGGCAACATAAAAGTAATCCCTTTTGATGTATTAACGACGTCTCATTTAAGAGAATCGATCGAAGGGTGCAAGAAATTAAGGATATTTACAACATTATAACTGGTAGTGCACAGTTCGCAAAACTGCTTCGCATGCATGCCAACAAACTCAACCTCCGAAAGACGCAGCCTTCGAAATGAGTGGCTGCGTGTATTTTTATTTACTTACAATTTAATATTAAAATCTTATCAGTTAACGGTTAATGTTTGTATAACAAGCGTCGGTTCTTGGTTAGGAAAATGAACCGAAATAAGTATCCCTAAAGGGAATAGTCAAAAATATTTTTGTATTATTTTGCATTCCAAAAAATATCAAACAACATGCAGTTGGGTTGTTCTGATTAAGTAATAATAACTTATGACTACCATAGTAGGAATAATACAATGGTAGTCAAAAGTGCCCCAGAACTGTTTGCTGTCGTACATTCCTCAATTTGTCTTCACCAGAACAAACAAATTATCAAGAGATTTTTCTATTTACTATGGGAGCAAAAGTATTTTTCTTATTTACTTTGGGAGTCAATGGGGGGCAAGATCTGTTTGGTTATAAGCATTCTTCCAAATATAGTTCTCTGTGTTCGTCAGAACAAAAAAATGTATACAAATTTGGAACAACTCGAAGATTTTTTGATGTATCCCTTTAAACTGATGACTAATGATGACTATGAACTGCTCTTTGTGCGAGCATCAGTGCAGGCTGAGTAGACTGTCTGTGTAAAAATCATTACACAAGCCCTCCAGCCATACAGATAGAGGCAGTGTCAACCCCAGTCCAGACCCTTCTGAGGAAGACCAAACGTCTCAGACAGGCCTTTGATTTTCTTTCCCGGATAACATTCTTTGAATTGTGCCCACAGTGGTAATGTTTCTCTGTCTTTCTTCTTAGCTTCTGCTTTTATTTATATTCTTAAAAGGACACTGCCTAACACCTACTAGAGTCGTGCCGTTGCCACCGCTTGTACTACGAACAACTATAGTTATATATATACATTCATTCGTCTCATCTGGAAAAGTTGTGTATATTATTCTTTTGGTAGTAAAAGTTGGAAGACAATAATTAAGAATATGTATTCTATGTGCATTATCAAGATCTTTCATTCTGTCAGACTTTACCCTAAGGTCCCTCTACTGGCCACTAAAGACTGGTTCTGTTTTTAATAGCTTCTGACCAACTCTGAGCTGTGCCACCATAACATTTCACACTTCTGAATATCTGACGACACTTCACACCACTGCCAAACATTCAGTCCAATGCACTGAGAGTGTATGAAAATACAAACAGAGAGGCTGGGATAGGTTTTAATAGGGCAACAAAAAGATCTAAAGATACAATTTAACAAATCACAAGTGAGATGTCTTTAAAGGGACAGTTCACCATTTTTTATTTACCCTCATGTTGTTAAAAACTTTTTGAACTACATGTTTTGCAAAAGAAGATATTTTGAGAAATGTTATTTCCTCTTTTGCTTTTACTTTCACCTGAGATTATGTTATGTTATATTATGGTACGTTATGTTTTGTTATGTTATGGCCACTTCTAAATTGCTATTCAGCTGAATCGAAACCAAAAAGCACAGGAACAGTGCAATTCTGAAGCTCACTAAAGTTATTTCATGGCTCAGATACATTCAGACCTGACGCTAACTGCTTTTGTCAATCATTAAAATCTCTCTCATGTGCAGTTTTTTTTCTAGTTTGTTTCTTAAAAATATCTAATTTTGGGTTACAAGCATTCTTCCAAATAGCTTTCTCTGTTTTCATCAGAACAAAGAAATTTAAACAGATTTAAACAGAATTTTCTTTTTTGGGTGAACTATCCCTTTAAAGAGAGATTTTTGTATAGTTTTTATGCTCTTGTAGATGCATTAAAGGCCCTTTAAACATGATGCCCTCTATAAGGATTGCAGGTCTTTGTCTGTGAATTTAATGCTCATAAAAAAAGTTTAAACGTGACGATCCCTAGTGCTTCATGTCAAACCCACTGCGAGTCTCTTAATTTTACAACCATTGAAAACTGACCTCATAATACTTTAATAAGCAGAAACCCATTGGGTAGTCAAAATTAATTAAAGGAGGTAAAGTCTATATTTGGATCTCGATTTTTTAATATCAAGTCAAAATACATGTGTGGGTTTCCTTGGTATTCAACAGCCCGAGTCTAAAAGTTTTTACTTGAGCCCTATAGCTTTATTTATGATTTATTTTCCGACGCGCGTTATAGACGTGCGACTTGCGGGGCTTCTGTGGCCACTGCTGCTTTGAAGTCTCCATTCATAATGAGGTGTTTGTGAAGAAAGTTTTAAATGCCAATTAAATGCCGTTTTGTGTTCATGGTGTTTGCAACAGCCATGATGAACAAGTTATAACAGATTATCTCATTTCGTCTTAAATACACGTTTTGTCGGAAAATAAACACGTACAAGCTTTAACCGTTCTCAATGTCCCTTTCAAGGACAGAATTACAAATGTCCTACAGTTTTTTATAGCTAAGAACTAATTGAAACTACTGAAAGACACTGAAACTAATTTAAATGGTTCTTGACAACTTGCAGGAGAAAATGGCAAATCTTAGGCCTACAACATTTCGATCAAATAAAAACTTGAAATACAGTGCGTTAATAGTGGAAGATTATAAATAAAATATTTATCTCGCAAAAAGGCTTTCAAGAAAAAAAGTGTCAAGTATTGGGAGGCCGGTGCCCCTGCAGATCTTTGAAGATACTCTCATGCTTTAAAGCACATTTTGAAGATATGGAATTATGCAAATTTTCTCTATTTATTCGTAACATGATTCTAATATTTGATAATTATGACTTATTACTTACACAAGGTAAGGGCACAGGCCTATACAAAAAGATTTTATCCTTATTAAATGTTTATTTGCACACTGCTGGCATCTCAAACGACTTTGATCTGCATTTTATTGTTCATATCAGAGGGCTGTCTCAACTTATATCTTACTTTTAGCTTTTTGTAATATTGTTCGTAGCGTTATCAGAATTATATCGTATCGACTGAAATGAAGAAATATATTTCAAGATCGATTTCGGACATATCGTCAAACCCTACTTTAAAAGTTTGGTCAGGCGCCGGCGTTCAAACTCCAAACCTGTTATAAATGAAAGTTCTTTGTCTCAGTCAGATTTCAGGAGATGCAACAAGGTTGAGGTGATTTATTGTTCTGCGCTTAGCGACGAGACCTGAGGGTGGGCTGGAGCCAAGAATTACTGGTGAAATTTAATTGAGTTGGATGAGACGTTAAGGTTGCTCACTCTACGGGCCTGACTTATTGCCTTCTTGCTTAGAATTCTCAATTAAAGCGGAACATCTGCGCCTCGCGCCACACACCAGACTGCCTTCCAAATGTGCTTTTGGCTTTTTGTGTACATAGAGAAAAAAATGTGCGTATATGCGTGTCATTATGAAAATCAGACCCCTGTAGGTCTAGGTCTTAAAAGCTGCTCATTTTTCAGCTTAACAGAGTTTAATTACTGGTTTATTTATCAAATGTATTTTGTAAGGAAGGCTAAGGCCTATTCAGATCAAGAATTATATCTAATAAGATATCAAATATATATTGCTTTCGTGTGATGCTACAGCAACGCTGTTGATGTTGCGGGTCCAAGATGACCAGCACATCATATAATAGAACCGAATAGTTGTAGCACAACTTGGACTTGTTGGCTGTTTCCTCAGCTGGTCAATAGAGTTTATTTTTAAAGAGAACATCAAGAGTAATGTGCTGTTTTAGTAAGTACTCTAGAGTCAGTCACCTGTCTGTGTCTGCTGTGAAGTGGACCACATGACCCCATCGATAGGTCACGGTTCAATCATACTCACAGGCCCAGAGGTGTGTGTGTGTGTGAGAGACATCACTGAATGTCAGTGCCCTGTGAATTCCACTGAGTTTGTGACATATACTCCTCAGAGATGGATTGATTCTTTGGTCTTCCTTTGGTGTTTGTCGTGGAACCGAGGTCAGATATGGCTGCTAGGCAACAGGGTTGCTCCTGCTGTACTTACAAGAATAGTTCACCTAAATATGAAAATCTGTATTCAATCTTATTGTTTATTCTTCACACAAGTCTTTTTATAGTAGAACATGTGTAAAGTGTGGCAAGGCCAGTGGTTCATAGTTTTTAGTGGAAAAACATTTGCTTTTTGTTTGCAACAGTGCCTAAATAAACAGGAATATTCTGGCAGTTGAGGCAACAGATTGTTTAATTGTTATTGTTCACCCGATTTGTAAATTATCAGTCTGTTTACCTAATTTGACATTTTTTACCACATTTTTGAAAATATGTGAAAATTCTGGTAAAATACCTTTTTTTAACCATAGATCATACTTTGAAATAAAGTGTCAGATGCAAAATGTTTGTTCTAGTTAGTTTGTTTTATTAACGTTTTAGCTTTAATGTTAATTTTTGTTAAATTTTAAACAATTTGTTTATAAGCTTTTTACATTAATTATATATTTGTTTTATGTTGCTATATAAAAAAAAATCTTTTTTTAAACAAATTTGTTTATTATAATTTTAGTCCCTTAAATTTATTTCAGTTTTTTTCTGAGGCAACAACGTTTCTTTAAAGGGAAAATGAAAACTGTCATCATTTACTCAGCCCTTAAGTTGTTTTAAACATGTGAACATTTCTTTATTCTGTTAAAGATAGAAAGATATTTGGAAGAATGTGAACAGCTGACATTTCTGGTGCATCTTGATTACCATAGTACAAAAATCATTATGTATTTTTGTGTTCTCTTGAAAACTTGAAACTCTTGAAAAATACATTTAAGAATTAAGGAAAGCAAACCGTTTGGGGGCACTTTTGACTACTATTTTATTTTTTTGTACTATGGTAGTCAATGGTGCCCCAGAACTGTCAGTTGCAAACATTCTTCCAAATATCTTTTTTTGGTTTACCGTACAAAGAAATGCATACAGGTTCGGAACAACTAGAGGGTGAGTAATGCATGACAGAACTTTCATTTTTGGGTGGTGTATCCAAGTTTATCCAAGAATGTTTAGGCCAATATTTTTGACTGGATTTAAATAAACAAACAACGTTTTTTAAAGTTATAATTTTAGCAATAACCTTGGCTCATACCATTCATTCAAACCAAAGTAATATGCAGAACACTAAATATAAAAATATAATCCAATAAATGGTAAAACAAGAGTGCATTTTAATATACTTGTATATATTTCATGAAGCAAAAGGCAGCTGTGTATTGCAGATACTATTCTTTCCATCAGAGCAGTGGGCACTGGGCAGTAGTACTGATCAGTATCAGGAGAGGAGTTATTACTCACTACAGGCCTTTGATCTGTATCCAATAATCAATGTTTGTCTTAGCGAGCACAGTCAGTTTCTTTGGGGAGCTTTATGGCACAGAGTAATGTGACAACAAAAGTGAAAGAATAGCTGCCCATGTGGGAAACCCTACTATTTAGCTACTTTTTACTTGTATTATACCATTCTGCAGGGGTTGTGTGGTAAAGTATTTAAAGATCTGGGATGATAAAGTCTATAGGTTCAAAGTCCCCCCTGTCTCTAAATAGGTGTTCTGTCACTTTAAAAAACAGCATCTGTTAATCCTTCAAAATTCCCAAGATTTTAAAACAATAAGCAGTCATTTTTTATATAATAATACTGTATTGAAAATTGTAGTACAGGAACTCGGTTTTGATTTTATTATAATAAATTTGAGCAATTCACACAAAAAAGTGTGCTTCTCCCATATACAAAGGAAGAATTGAATTATTCAGAATTCTGTTGCAGAATGCTGATTTGGAATGAGCTGTTTGTGGAAATATGGATTTTATTTTTTGAATTGCTCAATCCTGCATGAAATCATGACATCCAAAAATCGGTTTTAATCAGTTGCACAAACATCTCAATTGGCTTCTCAACTTGTTACACAGCTGTTAGTCGCTGATCTTCAGTGCTGCTCCTGTCATATCATGTAATCCTTAACAAACAGACTCAAATTATTAACATTCCATTAGATGCTCATTGTCAACTCAAAGAAATTTGTGCTCTTAAATAATTCATCTTTGCATTTTATTGGGAAAAAGTAGGGCATAGAATTAACAAAAACTAAATCTGTTCTGTTTTTTTGTTTTTTTAGGGCCAGTATGATTTCTTATTTCGACTAGATGTCCAGAGAAATAGTCGACTATAGGTTCTTGGTTCTGTTTCCTATACCGTAAATAATGAATGTAAAATGTGTTTTACAAACTTGCATCTGAATGACTTATCACCAGAATAAGTGTTCTGTGTAAAAAAGTCAGAACATAATTTAAAGGGGCGCTCTTCTGACAAGGAAAATTCCTTGATTCATCTTCATGTCTTTCAAAACCTGTATGACTTTCTTTCCTCTGCAGAACACAAAATGTCGGCAACCAAACATTACTGGCGCCCATTGATTTCAATTCTATGAACGGAAACACTGAGGCATTTTCAAAATATCATCTTTTGTGTTCCACCGGAGAAAGAGTCACATGTTTTGAGTGACATGAGGATGAATGACAGATTTTGTAAACTCATCTGCCATAGCTCTCAAATTTGTGTTCATTCAAACATGACACGTCGTGATGGGTTTGACGTCCGTGACACCAAATCTGAAAAACAACATCAAGTGAAAATATAAGCTCATACAGGTTTGGATCTTCATAAGTATCCAAAATGTTCATTTATGAGTGAACTATTCCTTGTAACCCCGGTCATAACCTTATAACCCTTTTTTAGCCCTTTCTCATCTTCTTATCCTGTTCATCCAGCATCCCGTCTCTCTCTCTCTCTTCTCTCTCTCTCCGTCTCTTCCTCCTTTGGATTTCGAATCATGATCCCCTCTGCTGCAAAGAAAACTCCACCTACTCAGAGCTGCTAATGTAGTCACTGACAGTGCAAGCTCTCTCCTGCTCTTGCTCGCCCTCCCTCCCTCCCTCCCTCTCTCTCTCTCTCTCTCTCTCACTCACTCTCTCACTCACGCTCTCCACTCTGGTCCCACATAAATAAACAGCATCACAACGATGTGGGGGAAGAGAGATGTTGCCGCTCGTGGAAAAAGAACAATGTTGAAGCAACTCTCCCTTTATCTCAAGCGCGTGCTTCCAGTCTTGGGATTACAGGCACGTTTTCTCTGGATTTCCTGCCCACTGAAGGATGCTCTGTTCTGACGCCGTTCCTGCCGTGCCCACAGTAAGGACTACAGGACTTTTCTCACTGTTTCCCGCTACCTGCCTGAGAGCCACTGATCCAGCCCGAGGAGTCGCATGCAGCCCATGGAGTCCAGCCCCATGGTAGAGCCACTCCGCGCTTGTGCTTGGCAATAGAGAGAGAGGCAAAGAGATTAGAAACATTGGCACCTGATCAGCTCCATGGTTTTCTGACTTTATCCAGGCTGTGATTTTTGGCATCTGATAAAGAGGTAGGACTTTAAGGCACATCGTGGCTTTATTCCCCTTCGGTGTGGCGACTCGGTGGTCTCTTCGCTGCACTTTCTGTAGTTGTACGCATTTGTGATGGTGCATTTGGGGATTTATTATGCTGCACTGTTGAGAAGTGCGTGAAGTTCAAAACCGTGTTAAAAATTGTGAAAAAGGTGAGAAGTTTAATATGAGTATTGCTAGTGTGGCAAACATGGATTTTCAGCAAGATTCTCAGCATCATGTTCAAGTATCCTTGTAGCTTTATGATGTAAAATCCCATCCGTGAGACTCAATATCTAGAAAGCTTCACTTGAGCTTGCATCTACACCAAAAGGCATCAGCTCTGAGTGATGTTGGATGCCTCCTCAGATGCACATCTCCATACATTTTATAAAAGATTTTTCCCTGTCGAACACAGTCGTCCCTCATGCCAAACATGTACATCTCATCATCAATGTAAAGCTGTAATTCTTGCTGAGAGAACGATAAGCTGCATATCACCACCATGCAGACCCCAGGACACTTTTCTGCCACGTTGGTGTTCACATGTCTTGTTTAGTTGAAGCATGTGTGTCTACAATTGCTATTTCTCCACTACTTACAAGCCCCTTCAAGCCTCTTCTATCCCTCTACAGCCAAGCACTCTTCGTTTGCCAAAAGGTCATTGTGGGTAGTAGAGGTCTTCAGTAAATATGTACTTAGGAGAACTCCAAATGTGCCAATGACTGGTTTGCGCAGGGTTGAGCATCAAGAATCAGTTTTTGTTGATGTATCTAATGAGCACCTGGAGGCGGGCTGGTGGACTGTCTGGCCAGGGGATGAAAAAATCCCTTTGTAGATTTCGACCGAAATAATTGACAGAGAAAGGGAAATTACTGTAGCTGCTCTCGCTCACCGGCTCCTCATAGAACGGCTCTTAAGCCCAGATAGTGACTGAGCATGACAGTTGAAAATGGGATGGATCTGTCTTTTCATTCATATTAAGGGCAAATTGTATGCGTGAGTTTGATAAAAGGATGTCATTGACACAATACATGTCATTATTAATTTAAGGTGCAACTTTATGAAATTGCATAAAATCAGGATGTTATGTCGATGAACAACTCTCTTGGTATTATTGCAAGTCTTACAGATGAGCTAGAGATACTTTAGATATATTATCATGAATGTAACCGTGACATTAATTCCCAAAGGGTTTAACGTTTAAGTAGAAAATGACACCAGTGACAAAACAGTAGTTTCACGTCGACGACTCTTCCACACTTTATTATGAACAGTTTAGGAAAACGTGTGTTATGTTGCCCTCATTTCCATTGGCCTATAAACACAGCTGTTACGTTCTTGCAAGTTTTTTGGTCGTATTGCTCCGAAATCAGGACAAAAGCAACACAAAAACAAATGTGAAACATTATTATGACTCTAAAACAACAAATCGTTCAAAACGGCTGCTTTTCCCAACTTACAACTCATACATTCCAGTCACTTCTGTTTTCTTTATAACTTTCTCATATGTGAAAATTCTTTATATTCAGAGCTCGGCAGCACATCTGTGAAAGGACGTCTATAGTGATTATACATTCCGTTTGGGTGGGAGGCATATATCTGAACACCAGACTCCACAGAGACGGAAAATGGGAGGATTATTTTTGCACTTTAATTAGTCGACTACAAGCTTTGACTTAATTGGTGGCCCCAGTTTGCATTTGATGTGTATAGGAATGAAAAAGGCTAAAAGGGGAAAGAAATGGAAATTGATATGTAAAAACGCAGGAACTGGTCGACGTTCTTTTGAAGTGGTGTGGGAACAGACGAAACAGGAAGTCGGTAGCAGTCTGTACGCACAGATTAAGCACCAAAAGGCAAGAATCCTGTTTGAATAAATATGTAATCTTAGCCTGCAGGACCGCGATGCATTAAAATGAGGATACGTTAGACTCGAGAGAAGATCCTTGAGGTTCAAGTTGGGTTGCTGTGATTCGAGTATAACTCACACGTTTATGTCAGTACACTACTGTATGTATTTCTTTGAGATTGTTACTATTTTCTTCTTTGCAAGCATGATGTGTTACTGTATTCCTTTTAGTGCTGGTTAGTTTAGACAGCTACTCAAGCAGTCTAGAGTTGAGGCACTGCAAAAAGAACTTTTTCTCTTCAAACATTTATCAGCCTCGGATTCTCATTTAGAAAAAAGGCAGTGGTGAAGTCTCAAGCCGCCTCAACAGGTGCTTGTGAGTGCACTTGGATACCTGCTACACAAAAGCTTGTTGTAAGTGTTTTTTTCTTGCTTTTTCAAGAATCAATCAGTTATTGAAGAAGATCAATTGTGTATGATTTTTGCTGAACCACTACATAGCTGTCCAGTTTAATGCCACACGATGCCCATGTTTGAGATGCCTCCAACAAGCTATTAAATATCTATATTTTATTTCAATCATAAAAAGCCCAAAGTCCTACATACTTGACTAGGGGATGACAGATATTTCTAGAATCGCCTGCAAAAATCATAATTGAATGGCATATTTCCCACCAACACTTAAACCTTACATCAACTGTAGCATAAGTTTTGCTTCCTAAGCTTTATGTCCCGTCTAAGAAATTTAGCGGCATCTAGCGGTAAGGTTGCGAATTGCAACCAACGGCTCACCCCTCCCATATGAAGCTCTATGGTGGCTGACACAGTATTATGATGTCATCACGTCTTTGCTGAAGGAGACAATGTATTTACGAAACGTGTTCTGTAGAGCAGTTATCCGTTTAGGTCTTAGGTAGAAACAACATGGTGTATGTAAGGGGATCCGTGGTGTATGTAAATAGAAATAACTCATTCTAAGGTAATAAAAACATAACACTTCATTAGGTAAGGTCTTTATCCCTGAAGACATAGTTATTTCTTTTAATAGATTTTCCAAAAAATTACACATTGGACCTTTAAATTGCATTAAAAAACAAATTTCTCAAGGTCACTTCAGCTACTTTGCATGCGCTTTATGAGACTCTGTGTAGAGCTCCGCCCCCAAGAATCTTCAGCCTTTATCGAATGATGATTGGCTCTTTTTACTGGAGAGTGGGACTTTCTTCACAAGAGCGGTCATATTAAAGGTGGGGTGATTGATTTGGAAAGGTGCTAATTTTAGCCTGCTTGCACTGAAATTATAATCCCACCCTCTATGCGCTTTTGGCATCCAAAGCCACGCCTCCTCCAAACACATGAATGTATTCGTAAACCCACGTCACAAATTTCAAACTAAATCCTGGTTCCACAGGAAAATTTGATTGTTGCAGATTGTCCGCCATTCTCCCTACATTGACAAAGCGGACGTGAGTGCACTGATGACGCATGATGTCTGCGTGAACAGGGTGCGCAGTGGTGTGCAAAATACAAAGGCTGAAAATGTACACATGACCAGTCACAGGGTTCGGCCAGAATGTTTTGATTGGGTGAACGTTTTTTGGTCCTACGCCTTTCACAGACGACATATAATTATAAAAATAATCATTTGACCACTATACTTCTTGATTGCTTTCAGGATGTAAAGAGATTTCCAACCAACATGACAAAAATTGTTTCTGGACAGGATCACCAACCCTGCCTTTAAGAAATGCATTGCATCCTCACTCAGAGTAATACAGTGATGCAATTTGCTATTATAAATGATCTTCAAATGTATTCAAACTTTTTCAAAATGGTCACTTCTGGATGCATAATAATATAGTTAAGATGGTGTCTATGTAGGGAGCAAACAGAAATGCAGCGGTTTGGAACAAGCTTATAATTTTAGATTATAACCCATAGTTTTTTCTTATTTAAATTTACTTAATTTGTCTTAATGCTTAGAAAACCAAAACTAATTATGCTTTAAAAACAAAACATGTCAATGCATGCAGGATCATTATCCCAGATATCTTAATACCTCATGCAGCCATGCTTTTCATGTAAATGTTTTATTCCTTCATTATGGAATCATCACTAAAGATTCGCACAAGTATTAAGTATTTTTTCTGCATTGCAGCTGTTAAATTACAAAGCGATTATTGCCCTTATTCCAAGTCCACTCACATTGTACAACGATGTCCTGCCAGGGCTCAAATATACAGCCATGAATTCAATGTCTTTGTATGGATCAGTCTATTAAAATATGATGTCTGACCAATAAAACCCGACAGGGAAAATCGCTTGCACTTATTGCCTGTCGTGTTTAATGTAGATTGAGAGAGCTCTGAAGTGTCCTATCCTTTATATCCTCTCCAACCCTATACTCTGTGCTTCCCACAAATTGATACCTTACCCTTCACGTGGGGTCTTTTGTTTGCCTATGGATTTATTCAAAAGGATAATGTTTGACTGAACAGCCCCCAAACGCTCAAAGCATGTAAATCCATTTATACTGTCAAACCCGTCACATTTGTCTATTAAAACGGCTCTACTTCCTGTTAAAAGACGCCCTGCCGTCCTCTGTTTGGTTATTTATTTAATTCCATTATCGCCATCCTGCGGTCCCGGCGGGTGAATGAAACCTCTGTCAACCTACCCGTCTGTGTCGCCGAGACGCGTGTACTTTTCGGAAAGCATCAGTAAAGAATGGGACACTCGCAGCTGGGCCTCTAAACAGCGGAGAGTGTGTGGGCATGTTCATTATTTGATTGCCATCTTATGTGTGACACCCGATGAATTCTTTGCTATAATAAACACCGCGTTTGCGTCTACCGCATTACTGTAGATGCACAATAATGCATCGGGCACACACAGCTGAAATCAGACGCTCAGGGGCAAGCTTAAGGGTGATCCGCCGTGACTGACACATAATGTAGAATGGGGTCACCCTTATTATAGTGCCGGGAGCCATTTGAGAAGAACAATGTGTTTTGTATGTTGCAGTCCTGCGTACACACAAAACACCATGAGCTGATGAGGATGCTTTGTAGATACTAATAGGGAGTTTACGCAGATGGATTTTGGGATATTTTCAGGTATGTTGATGCAAGCAGATGGATTACGGATATATTGTCTTGTTTGAGTGATGGTCATATTTACCTGTTGTATGGTTGAGTGCATTGACTGATGGGGTTCTTGAATTAGAATGATTTAACCCTCTGTTTTCCGACTTTGACGTGCAAATAATATATTACACCTGAAAACTGCTGCTATGTTAGTCTTGATGAATGTTTGGGATCATCTAGAGCATATCAAATGTGAAACTGAATTCAGCCTTTCAGTTGTAGCAACACTCATTTGGTTCAATTAAGTGGAAATCTTAAGGTGAATTATCCGACCAGATTTAATTTTATTTAATGGGAGAGGCTTATTATCATGACTTATGAATATTAATTAAGTGACATTCACCCTGTAGTCCTTGATGAAAGGCAGTAAATGAATGATAACCATATCAGACCGCTTTATAATTCATGGACATTAATTCAGTTCACTGCCAAAGTGACTGACTGAGCGTTCACACCAGATGCGACTTGCACGAATAAATCGCGCTATTCGTGCGTAGTTGGACGCTTGAAAGTTTTGAGAGTGCTCGCTTCATTCGCACGTGAAATTCACTTCACAACAGACACGAAATCGCGTCATGGGAGGGACTTCTGCCAGGCGACTCCAGTCTCGTAAATATATAGCTAAAATTAAGTATAGAGCGTTTATTACAATTTACCAGATTTTCCAACCTCCTCGCTCTTTCTTCCAAGCAAGATCTTTTTTATTCCTGTTTAGATAAAAGTACGAAGATGTATCGTACAGCTCCGGGTATCCACATACAGCGACGATAATTTTGTCCTCCATTGTTGTTTCAGATTTACGCCTCCGTTCGCTACACCAAAATCAATTCACTAATAGCACTAGCTCCTGATTGGTTAATGCGGCGCGAATATTCGCCAAAGTTGAGATTTTTAAACTTGTGCGAATCACGCATCAAATGCCCGAAACGCTTAATTTGCACAAAATACGTCATACATGCTGCCTCATTCACGTGAATCGCACCGCAGAATATCATATCGTGTCTTTGCATTGACTTAACATGTAAATCACTTGCGCTTAACGCTTCATTCGTGTCTGGTGGGAATGTACAATTACATTGAAAAAAGTCATAAATGCTATCCTGCTTTGTGGTTAAACATTTAAGAAAATACGTAAAATCACTGTTGATCAGTGTCTCCATAACCATCTTACAACTCTTATATTATAATATTATTTATGCTGTTGGTTCGGATTTCTTTTACACGTGTAAGAAAAGTAAACTGCATGTTTGGTTTCAAACAGAGATGGCGATATAGAGGCAAAAGTAACGGATCGCAGCTGTAAATTATATTCTAGTTATTTTCCAAAAGGTGGAATGTGGGAGACAAATTAAAAGTCTCTACACCACAATTCTCAAAAGGCTATCGCCCAAACCCTCGAAACAAAAACAAAACATTCATGCAAATCTGTAAGCTGTAATTCAGTACTTGAATTCAATAATGTAAGCTGTCAAATACAGAAACATTAAGTCTCCATAATTTGACAGTTTGTCTATATTATACTGAAAGGTCTGAAATATATTGGATAAAAACAGTTTTCTTATTGTCTTGTACACTTACATAGGCCCATATTAATGTTCAACAGAACCTTTAGCCTCTGGTGTCCAGTCCAATACTTGATACCTGTCATATCTGTTGCTAAGAGGTGCCTTTAGATCTTAGACAACGTGTGGTACCTAAATATATATATATATTTATACACAACTGAAATACACATTGGCATCAACATTGACGTTCCTCATTTCAGTCGGACTGAGTCAGAAGCTGCCAATTGTTTCAGATTTGAATGGCGCTCAAATGTCCAACTGGGGTTCATGCAGCATTAAACCGAGACATGAACAATAATTGGAATGGTCTTTTGCAGCAACTGTTTTTCTTCGGATGAAGTTATTGATGTGGCTTATTTTTTGCTAATGCAAGGTCAAAATGAACAGCTGTTTACAACCTTAAAAGTATTTTTGTGTGTTTCAAACTTTACCCAATCCCATTAAAGTGAATTGTCACATCCATAACCAAATTGTCACATCCATAACGCTCCATATTTCTCATATTTAATATTCTGTGAGGACCCATCCCTTCTCCTTTTTTGGGTATTATTGCATTTGGTTTGGACATTTCAATTCACAGAAATCCTGCAAAGTATGTCATCTCATAGAAACGTGCATCTTTTATTTGTCACATCCATAACACATTCATTTTTCCCTCTTTTAAAATAGAAAAGTTTTTCTGAGAGCAAAGACTCTATCAACAGGGTTTTAGTAAAACATGAACAGATGGTTTAATATTGTTACATTCTCAGAGAATTTATATTTCAAGTTTTGACTGAGAATGTCACATCCGTAACGCTGTAATTGCTCTATTATATGATTGATTATATGAAACAATATGTTTCGTAGATTTGTATTTATTTGAATAGCTTTTTTATGTTTATTAATGCTAAAAGTCAGAGGTGTCTGATGCTCCTGTAATATGATACAGTTATTCTGTATGTACAGATCACTATCTTGACATTGGGTGTAAACCTTGACATCAGAAGTGCTTTAACTTCACACATGAGTGAATGAAATTGCAGTGAAAACTGGAACTTCTTACTCCTGTCAACCCGCGTACGTGCGGTCCCCTGTGTTTCCATCCCCGCAGACATCACAACACTAGCTTTACTATGTCCTGTCCTAACACACAAACACATCTAGCCAGCGATCTAGCCATCTCCCCCCAGAGTCTTCTCGGCCTAATAGAATGTAGTCTCCTCTCACAGCGGCACCATCGCAGGGCAATTACGCCGACAGATTCATTTAAGCTTGGTCTGGAGCTGCGGCCGCGGACGCGAGGTTCGCTCTGACAGCCAACAGACAGCCCGTTCACCCTTCATCATTCTCTTTGGTTTTCTCGCTCTACAATATCCTCCGCAGGAAATGATGATTTCAGTCAGAAAGAACAATAAGGATCGTATCATATACAGGACAGACGTCACTGTGTTGTCCTCAGCTGAGGAAATATGTTTGGCAGCAAGCACCAGGCTCCTTTTAGCCAATTTGAGGCTATTGGGTGCCAGCTGGCGGGTTGAGTGCCGAGCTTTCAGTAGCTTTGTCGTTTCTCTCCAGTGCTTTTCTGTTTTTGTGGCGTGCCACATATTCTGACAATATCCCCTGGGCCGCAGCACTCGGTTACTTTATAACACAGCAGAAAAGGTGGAAAAAGAGGAAATTCTGATTGATAACTACACATCTAGGGTACATCAAAATGGAAGCCTGCGCTTTGAAAGCTTTGGTGTATTTGTGTGGCTTTTTCAGGACATTTCTAAACATTGTAGTCCTTTGGGTCTGCTAGTCAAGAATAGGTTTTACATGGGTGAAACGATGCAATTTCGTACAGTACTGGTGAAAAGTGATGTCCGGAGGTCATATTTGCACTTTATTTACTTTTAATGATTGGTCAGGTTGGGTTAAACTGTTAAAATATGAGGTGTATTGTACTGTACATAATGGAAAAAAACCTTAATTTGTTTTTTATTGGATAAATATATTTGGAGAATATTGATTTTATTCAATATAAAAAAATTGTGTTCTATTTAATATACAAAAGTGCATAGAAAAAACAAGTATTTATAAAAAAATTGTGTTCTATTTAATATACAAAAGTGCATAGAAAAAACAAGTATTTAATGCTAAACTATTTTTAATATTTAACTATTTTTATATATTAAAGATTAGTTTTAACACATTCTGCTGGGCTTTGACCCAATTCACTTATGTTGTGTATAGTTTCTTTTGCCAAGCCTTCTTACATTTCAAAAACAACAATTACAAAGACTCAAAATACTTTACAAAAAACAACAACACAAAAACAAAATCTTTCATCCATCCATCCATCTTCTTCCGCTTATCCGGGGCCGGGTCGCGGGGGCAGCAGTCTAAGCAGGGCTGCCCAGACTTCCCTCTCCCTAGACACTTCCTCCAGCTCTTCCGGGGGGACACCGAGGCGTTCCCAGGCCAGCCGGGAGACATAGTCCCTCCAGCGTGTCCTAGGTCTTCCCCGGGGTCTTCTCCCGGTGGGACATGCCCGGAACACCTTCCCGGGAAGGCGTCCAGGGGGCATCCGGAAAAGATGCCCGAGCCACCTCAGCTGGCCCCTCTCGATGTGGAGGAGCAGCGGATCTACTCTGAGCTCCTCCCGAGTGACCGAGCTTCTCACCCTATCTCTAAGGGATCGCCCGGCCACCCTGCGGAGAAAGCTCATTTCGGCCGCCTGTATCCGCGATCTTGTCCTTTCGGTCATGACCCACAGCTCATGACCATAGGTGAGAGTAGGAACGTAGATTGACCGGTAAATCGAGAGCTTCGCCTTGCGGCTCAGCTCCTTCTTCACCACGACAGACCGGTACAGCGACTGCATTACTACAGAAGCTGCCCTGATCCGTCTGTCAATCTCCCGTTCCATCCTTCCCTCACTCGTGAACAAGACCCCCAGATACTTGAACTCCTCCACTTGGGGCAGGAACTCTCCACCTACCTGAAGTGAGCAAGCCACCCTTTTCCGACTGAGAACCATGGCCTCAGATTTGGAGGTGCTGATTCTCATCCCAGCCGCTTCACACTCGGCTGCAAACCGTCCCAGTGCATGCTGGAGGTCCTGGTCTGATGGGGCCAGCACGATGACATCATCCGCAAAGAGCAGAGATGAAATCGTGTGGTCCCCAAACCCGACGCCCTCCGGCCCCTGGCTGCGCCTAGAAATTCTGTCCATAAAAATTATGAACAGAACCGGCGACAAAGGGCAGCCCTGCCGGAGTCCAACATGCACCGGGAACAAGTCTGACTTACTGCCGGCAATGCGAACCAAGCTCCTACTCCGGTCGTACAGGGACCGGATGGCCCTTAGCAAAGGGTCCCGAATCCCATACTCCCGGAGCACCCTCCACAAGATGCCGCGAGGGACACAGTCGAATGCCTTCTCCAAATCCACAAAACACATGTGGATTGGTTGGGCAAACTCCCATGAACCCTCCAGCACCCTGGAGAGGGTATAGAGCTGGTCCAGTGTTCCACGACCGGGACGGAAACCACACTGTTCCTCCTGAATCCGAGGTTCTACTATCGGCCGGATTCTCCTCTCCAGTACCCTGGCATAGACTTTCCCGGGGAGGCTGACAAGTGTGATCCCCGATAGTTGGAGCACACCCTCCGGTCCCCCTTCTTAAAAAGAGGGACCACCACCCCGGTCTGCCAGTCCAAGGGCACTGTCCCCGACCGCCACGCGATGCTGCAGAGGCGTGTCATCCAAGACAGCCCCACAACATCCAGAGACTTGAGGTACTCAGGGCGGATCTCATCCACCCCCGGTGCCTTGCCACCGAGGAGTTTCTTGACTGCCTCGGTGACTTCAGCCCGGGTGATGGGCGAGTCCGCCTCCGAGCCCTCTGCCTCTGCTTCCACTGTGGAAGACGTGACGGCGGGATTGAGGAGATCCTCGAAGTATTCCTTCCACCGCCCGATGATATCCCCGGTCGAGGTCAACAGCTGCCCCCCTCCACTGTAAACAGCGTTGGTAGGGCACTGTTTCCCCCTCCTGAGGCGCCGGACGGTTTGCCAGAATCTCTTCGAGGCTGACCGATAGTCTTTCTCCATGGCCTCACCGAACTCCTCCCAGGCCCGAGTTTTTGCCTCCCCAACCACCCGGGCTGCAGTCCGCTTGGCCTGTCGGTACCTGTCAGCTGCCTCGGGAGTCCCACAAGCCAACCAGGCCCGATAGGACTCCTTCTTCAGCTTGACGGCATCCCTTACTTCCGGTGTCCACCACCGGGTTCGGGGATTGCCGCCTCGACAGGCACCGGAGACCTTACGGCCACAGCTCCGAGTGGCTGCTTTGACAATGGAGGTGGAGAACATGGTCCACTCAGACTCAATATCTCCAGACTCCCTCGGGATCTGGTCGAAGCTCTGCCGGAGGTGGAAGTTGAAGATCTTTCTGACAGGCGATTCAGCCAAACGTTCCCAACAGACCCTCACAGTACGTTTGGGTCTGCCGCGTCTGTCCAGCTTCCTCCCCCGCCATCGGATCCAACTCACCACCAGGTGGTGATCGGTTGACAGCTCCGCCCCTCTCTTCACCCGAGTGTCCAAGACATACGGCCGTAGGTCAGATGAAACAACTACAAAGTCGATCATCGACCTCCGGCCTAGGGTGTCCTGGTGCCATGTGCACTGATGGACACCCTTATGCTTGAACATGGTGTTTGTTATGGCCAAACTGTAACTAGCACAGAAGTCCAATAACAGAACACCACTCGGGTTCAGATCAGGGGGGCCGTTCCTCCCAATCACGCCCCTCCAGGTGTCACTGTCGTTGCCCACGTGGGCGTTGAAGTCCCCCAGCAGAACGACGGAGTCCCCAGTCGGGGCGCTTTCCAGCACCCCTCCCAGAGTCTCCAAGAAGGCCGGGTACTCTACACTGCCATTTGGCCCATAGGCACAAACGACAGTGAGAGACCTATCCCCGACTCGAAGGCGCAGGGAAGCGACCCTCTCGTTCACCGGGGTAAACTCCAACATATGGCGGCTGAGCTGGGGGGCTATAAGCAAACCCACACCAGCCCGCCGCCTCTCACCCTGGGCAACTCCAGAGTAGTGAAGAGTCCATCCTCCCTCGAGAAGTGTGGTTCCAGAGCCCAAGCTGTGCGTAGAGGTGATCCCGACTATCTCTAGTCGGAATCTCTGAACCTCACGCACAATCTCCGGCTCCTTCCCCGTCAGAGAGGTGACGTTCCATGTCCCTAGAGCTAGATTCCGCGTCCAGGTATCGGGTTGTCGAGGCCCCTGCCTTCGACTACCACCCGATCCACTTTGCACCGACCCCTTACGGTCCCTCCTGTAGGTGGTGGGTCTACGGGAGGGTGGCCCCACGTCGCTCCTTCGGGCTGAGCCCGGCCGGACCCCATGGGGGAAGGCCCGACCACCAGGCGCTCGCATACGAGCCCCAACCCCGGGCCTGGCTCCAGGGTGGGGCCCCGGCTGCGCCATGCCGGGCGACGTCACGGTCCTCGAAATTGTCGTCATCATAAGGTTTTTTTTGAACCGCTCTTGGTCTGACCCGTCGCCAAACGAAACAAAATCTTTAATAAATATATTTTTCAAAGCTAGTATTATTTAACTAAATGAAATAAAATAAAATAGTCTGAGCTGTAGCCCAGTGGTTAGCACTCCAGACACGTTTGGCCGCGGTAAAAACTAAGAGTCCATTACAAATTTTCATTTAATCATTTATTGTTGCCATTCCAGTTCAGTGTCTGTTTGCATTTTAACAAAATTAAACCTCAGGAGAGACACAAAGTCATTCAACAGCAATGTGAAAGACTGATGAAAACTGTGTTAAAAGTTTTGTAAATCATAAATGATGTTTGAACTTTTCCTAAATAAATATAAAAGTAGTACTGTGGTATTGTTTAAAAGTGAATATGAACTTGTTTTCTTTACAGTATTTGAGGTCTGAAATAATACAGAGCGTCTTTTCTGTAATTTTGACCTGTTTCTAACCCATTTTCTGCAATAAAATGCAAAATAGAAACAAGATTTCTATTTGAAATTTGGGAGAAATATGTCATTACCTGATTACATTTCAAAACACATACCTATAAATAGTTCATTTTAAAATCAGAAAAGTCTCTTGAGATGGTCACTTAATTTTCGATGAGTCGTTGACTCACGGGAACCTGTGTTTGAGTCCGACCCTGTTCATGTCCTGATCCCTATCCTCCTCAAAAAATAAAAGTAGCAAAATGACAAAAAGCATTCCTGATCGGCCACCTCCCTTAACCTAGAGCTGTCACACGGCCATGTGATGTCTCAAGACACCTGTTTCAGTGATATCTGTCAGGCAGTAGAGACATTTCATGTGCCGTTTTCCCAAAAATATTCTTCTTTGACTAATGCACTGCATGTAAAGCAATATCTGGTGCTGGAGGGTAATTTGATATTTGCTCGCGATCCATATGCCAGGATGCTGTGACACATACATTGTATTAGACTTTCCTCGTCTCGCTAATTACGTAACAATGCAATGAATAGGCCTATATAGAACATATTCACAAGTACCCTGGGTAGTCCAGACTTATGAATCTTTCCTCTAAGCACCCTTTCTGAGTATTACTAATTCAAGCTGATGTTTCTTTTGCTTTTCAGTGCTTATTGATTTTGAATTCATGACTCCAAAATTAAGAGACGTGTGCCTTTGAGTCCAATTAAAAAAGCCTAACATGGTCCTAGGAGAAATGATTATGACAAATAATAGCATGTTGAAGGGCTCAGTGTATTGACGTCAGATCACCTCTGGAGGATAATGCCAGCATGGAAACCTGTAAATGTTGTCTTGGGTTTGAGATCGAGTGGCTGCATAATAATCACACAATTGCTTTGAGAGTCTAGACAAATATTCCATCAAATATACAGGAACGTGAAGACGGCGCCAACAGCTGTGACACAAGAGTTTTATGAATGTGAATGGACAGATTGGACTTTCAGGTCATTTAAAGTGCTGGTAACTAGCTTTGTTTCTGTTTTATTTTTTAAGTGATCTGCCCATGGTGTTTAGCCATCATGTGTATTGAAGGTGAAAGCGGATTGTGCTCTTTTCAAGACACAAGGGGACAAATAAAGTCTGATGGTTAACTATAGAGAAAAGTTGAGGAAATACTTTAGGCTTTGATGGTGGAAGTAGTCAAAGTCTTGTTTGAAGCCATACATTGTTCTATCTTGTGAAATTTATTTGAGTATGTTGGGTAGTTTTTTATTTTAAGTCTTAATTATAAAATATACTGTATAGCATAACTTATGAATATAACATGACCCTGGAAGAGCATTCTTTTAAACCAACTTTTTATCAATTTTTATTTAACCAATCGACCAGTTCACACTGTAAAAAAATATTTTTTACTAAGCATTTTTTGCTTATTTTATGTTATAACTATCTAAAAAAATCTTAAATCAAGATACATCAAAGTGAGCCAAGATATTTGTTTCATGTAAGCAAAGATCTGCCAATGAAGTAAGAAACATAAAATAAACAAATAGCAAATAAATAAATATTTAAATAAATAGTATTTAGTTTTTTTTAAGTATCTATATATATATATGTATATTTGCTTGTGTTACACATAAATTCACTTAATTCTTATATTTTAATTCTTAAAACAACACTACATAACTTGTCAAGTACATGTATCTTCATTTAGAGTCCCTTTGCATTTGATAATTTTATCACTTAAAACTAACCTTTCACCATTTACATAGAATATGTATAAGTGGTTTCCTCTGATTATAATTTCTTCATGTTTTAAAATGACTTGAATGTAACTCTACACCCTTGCTTCATTTAGCAAATTTTTCCCACCGGGGGTTTGAATTGGGATTTGTTATGTGGGGCGCTCCACATGGTCTTGCTTTTAAGGGGATGGTCCTACAAAATCATATCAATTGATAAGCTGTAAAATAACAAGTAAAGAAAGCCCTCTGCTATGTTGTTATCTATACGTTATCAAATAAATCATTTACAATGAACGGTGCGTGCCGTGTAGCGTAGCGCCATTTTTTTCAAAATAAATATATTGTTTTCTATGAGTGTAAACACACCGGTCTGCCATTTGGCGCGTTGGCGTGGTGCTCCGCTGCAACTCTGGACGCTGCAGCGACACAGCGCGCCACTTGTATAATTTGACATTAAATGATGTGTAATTTGACTGAAATCATCTTTAATGTACAGGCTGACTTTATTTATTTACTTTTTTTTTTAGAAAATACTCAGCATCAACAATGGTTTAAAATTATGAATTTGCACATGGTTTGAATTAAAACATATTAAAAAAACCACACAGACATATAAACATCATTAAGAACAAACAAAAAACCACTGCAGGGGGCAGCAAGAAAGAAAGGTTCAGTAAGACATTTTGCAGTGCAGAATTTAGGGTTATCTAAAATCTAGATTTGGCCTAAGAACAACTTCATGCTATAGTGTATTTGTGGCATGTCTAAAAATGTAACTGAAAATGAGAGAAAGCCAGGATACAGGTATAAGAAAACAGAATATATGAGTTTTATTCTTCTGGACTTCTCTCAGCAAAAAAAAACCCCAAAGGGTGTGATGAGCTTTCCTCTCTGAATTATGTTGTCTCATTTGGAAAATGATGTTTCTCTTTTATCCCTCATGTGCTTTCACAGCCTCTGTTCCATCTCTGTTAACTCGTGGCCTAAGCCTTTTTTGATTTCTCTTCATCTGCCTCTCTGTCTTCCTGTGCAGCTCTTTCTTACGTTCTCTGTCCTGAAGGTCTCTTTTTGTGAGGAATCCTCTCTATCCGCTGATTAATGTTCTTTATGTCTCCACTTGCCTCCTGCGTTGAGCTGAGAAAGTGTCTGGCAAAACATTGCTAATGGATGTTATCTTACACTGCTAGGAGGATTGTAAAGCATTAAAAGTGCTTCAAAGGCAAAACATTTTTGATCTCTGTAAAATTGTGTATGTATACACCCAATATAAATGTTCAAATTTTACTCGGCCATCCATCATTTTAACAAAATTGTACAAAAACACACAAAATGTGTTACAGTTTTACTCTTAATGCATGTTACTGTTGCTCAGTTGGTAGAGCATTAAGGTCATGGGGCTCTTTTCCAGAGAAACCAACAAACGGATAAACATTGCTATGCATAAAGCATCTGCTAAATGCATAATTGTAATCATAAATGGGCAATTATAGCGTTATGGATGTGACATTTTGCATTATGGATGTGACATTTTGTAATATTTTATTCAACCCTTGTTGATAGTGTCTAAACATCTGAAAAAATATCAGTTAATGCACGCGTTTTCTATTTTAAAAAGGGAAATAAACATGCGTTATGGATGTGACAAAAAAGGACCCATGTTTTTGAGAGACTATAACTTTGCTGGGTTTCTGTAAATTAAAGTGTGCAAACCAGAAGCAATAAAACAAAACAAATGGAAAAGGGATGTCTCTTCATAGGACATGAAATAGTTACTTTATTTAAGTTTTAATTTGCCCATTCAGGAGGAATATGCACAGTTATGGATGTAACAATTCTGTTTTTGATTTCAAACTTCACTTTTCCTTTACCTTTAAACAGTCACACTTCAAGAATTACAATAAAAACTTTGAGAATCCTCGCATGGGTATTTAAACCACTTAATATTGACATCTGTGCTATCATTAACTTTATATTTTCATGGTAAGGTTGACATTTGCATAGAATTGGCCACATTTTAAATACCGTGGGCTAAATAATGTACATAAATTATCAAGTGACACTGATGGATTTGCAGCAGCTTGTAACATTCGATTGGACTTGCATGTCAACAACAAAAGCATTTTCTCCTCCATTTGAAAAGCTGATGAGCTTATTTATTTTGCTATCCTGACAATGAAGGATTAAACGGTTCGTTGCATTTTATTATTTGCATTTGCCTTTACTCTTAACTGCTGACCCGCAAGTTGAGAACTAATGATGTACATCATCCGTACGCTTTCTGCATGAGGTCAGACGTGCAGCTCTGTAGCAGATCAGACCGTACCAGAAATAAAATCGTGAAAAATCAACAGATCAATCCGAAGGTAGAGTGATTCAATAAACCTGGCTCGCGTAATGGAAAACGTGTTGTGACATCATCAATCAAAGATGTCAGCCCTGATAACCACGGAAGAAGATCGAAAGGCGTGTTTGCATTACGCCACCCCGAACGCTAACATAAGTCACGGTTGCCTCACGTGAGCGCTTTCTTCCCGCACTCTTCTCTGAAATCGTGACACTTGATTGACTCTTCTGCATTTCGGAATGCAGCGCGGTAATGACCGTGAACGCCGTCGGTCAGGACGGATCGGGGTTAGAAATGACCTCCCGGTTCACACAGGTGTGCTAAACGTACACCCATTGTGCACAGCTGCCACATAATTAGAATCTCGCTCTCCTCTCGGCTGTCAACCCTGCCTTTGTTTCTGAACCCGAAGCATCCATCTCTTCCCTGACAGCAGGGAGAACATGCGAAAAGAAACAGCAAGTGGAGGGGGGGAAGAGAACTGAGGAAGATAAGTGAGGATAGTGTTAAAGAAAATGATGAGCCCAAACAATAGAGAGGAGAGCGAGGGGAGAAAAACATCTCTGAAAGATTTCAGTGTCAGCTTTCCTTAGATTTATTGATGGTGTACTCCTTCCTCTCTTTAGTTAATTGGAGGTTTGTTGGCGTGTTCATGGAGCAGGTAAAGGAAGAAAACATATTTTGGCAAAGCCTGATGGATTAGACGTTGTGGAAGAAGAACAAATGCTGTCAGGGAGATGGCAGGACGTTTATTAGTTTTCTGTATTTTTTTCATTTAGTTTGCTTTCCACAGAGTTATTTTACATCTGTTTCACAGAGGCGCAGTATATAGGAATTCATGGAAAACAATAATGAGCTTTTACAATTTAGTTATTATTTCTTTGCTGCAGTGCTCGGTGTTAAAGGGATAGTTCACCCAAAAATATATTTTTTTTATCATTTATTTATCCTCATGTCTCACCAAATCTGTATGACTTTTTTCTTTTACAGAACACAAAACATGTTTTGAAGAATGTTGGTATCAAAACAACACTGAACCCCATTGACTTCCATTGTGTAGACGCATAACCACCAAGACATTTCTCTAAATATCTTCTAACGCGTTGTACAAAAATGTTGGAAAGCATTTTACTGCTTTCTGTGCAGGGCTCAAGGCTAAGGATTTTTACTACTGGCCGGGTCGGGAAGTGATTCCAGTTTTTTACTGGCACTGCCAAAATTTTCACATTCATCAATATCTATTTATTTTTGTTCGTTTTTTTCGATGTAATCTTAAAAAATAAGGGTATGATACCATTAAAATGATTAGCCTATAACTCCAAATTTCAAATCCTGTTGAAAACAATGAATCATTAAGTAATAAAATAAGAGAAAGTTATCAATGTATGTGCAATAGCACAGATAAATGTAATAAAACAAACATACAAATAATCAGTGCATTTCAGGTGTTTGAGGTTGGTCTAATAATAGTACTTATCAGGTTCAGAAATTAAATAATGTAAATACTTTATAGTCTTCATTGCTTTAAATATAATATTGATTTAACCTCATTGAAGTTATAATTGAATCAGTAAAGAGCAGTGAGTGTTTTTGTCTTAGTTCTTTGTTATTTGATGAACAAAACTGAGACGTTTATCATGCCCCTTTAAGGATGAACGGA
Organism: Triplophysa bombifrons; assembly: GCA_029783895.1. Taxonomy (NCBI): domain Eukaryota; kingdom Metazoa; phylum Chordata; class Actinopteri; order Cypriniformes; family Nemacheilidae; genus Triplophysa; species Triplophysa bombifrons. Next base: position 14,128,980 of record CM056466.1, read on the forward strand.
TATTATATAATGTAAGACAGGTTTTGTTTCCACATGTGTTTGTTCCCGTAAGACAAAATTCATTCATTTTGACAAGGATACTTGGTAATATTGGTATTTTGGCATCATTTTGTGTCGATATGTCTGATTAAGAGTAAAAAGACGTGAAAGAGAACTCAATTTAGTATTTTGCGCATTATCTGATGCGGCATCCCTGCGTATCTCAAACAGCACATGAGAACTGAATCCAGTCCTCTTTTTTATCTTCTGGTAATATTTAAATAGGAAAGTCTTAAAAATTTAAAATGTATAATTTTCCATGACGATACAGCACTGGCACGAGGATCCCCCATACTGGCTCCGAGCCATCGGGCAGTCCATTTTGCCGAGCCCTGCTGTCTGAAAAGGCTGTGATGGTCCAGCACTCCGAGTAGAAGTCAAAATGACATATCTGCTCTCTGCTAAGGGGGTCACTATTCTTGCTTATTTTAAAGGTTCAGTAAGTTATTTTTTTAATGGAATGGCACACAGCAAACATCCGTATTACCCGACAGATATCAAAGAAATAGGTGTTCTGAAGTATCACTCTTGACTCTGACAGCCTTAGAATGGGGCCACAAGCCAATTCTCTGTTCAACCAATCAGGATTGCTTTCCGCCTGTCAATCATTCAGCTCACTCAAAGGGCATCGTATATATGGTCGTCAGGAAATGGAGAGTCTTTCAGCTCAAGTCAAGTCAGCTCAAGTCAATAGAGCTGGCAGTAGGTAAGAGAGAGACTTTTATTTTTAAAGAATACACAAGGTAGTTGGGTTGTAGAAAATATCAATACATGTAACTATCGCAATAAAATTTTTTTTCGATAGTGTATCGATTGTGATACATTTACTATCGATACATTATATTAAATCATGTCATTTACAAATGGCCAAAAGTAAGTGGAAGCGAGCATGGTGAAATATGTAAGAACGCTTCGAGCTCTCAGAGCTGATGGGTGGGTGTGCTTTGGTTTTAAAAATAAGTCATGCGGTAATGACGTTATATAAAATAAAGGCTGTTTTTTAGCTTCGCAGGTCATGATCCACCAAGTGACTGGCAGTGCATTAGACAAAACGTTTATTCCAAAAAGTAACAATGACATTTATTGTGCTTTCAAGGAAGTGACACCAGCGCATTTACAGCACGGTTTTATACTGCCCATGTTCATTGTTTTAACTGTAATCCACCACAACAGCCAAGTTACTTGCTTGACCCACCTTATTCCCCTGTGCTACCCACTTGAGGGCCGCAATTCACAGTTTGGGAACCCAAACCTCTAATCTAACGGTCCATGCGTCCCACATCATGGCCACTTTGCAGAGGTAGGGATGTTTTTACACTTATCCTTACAGAAAACCCCAGGTGGTGCACAGCATGTTGTAATTCAAACTCTACTTTTTAGATTTTCTATTTAAAGTATCGCATTATATCGCAAATGTGTATTTTTTCGGGAGGTACTTGCCAATACACAGCCCTACAAGGTTTAGAAGGTTTAAAGATGTAAGCTGAAAGATTTGTCTCTATATCGCCCCCTCTGTTTGACACATAAAATTGCAGGTTACCTCCTATGACATCGACAGCTTATACAACATTATTGTAAGTTTACTATGGTGAATCAGGGTAAGGGTGTTGTTATGTATTCGCTCAATAACTGTTTTTATGTTAAAAAAGGTAACATATTGCACCTTTAATCTTTAAATTTGATTCACAAGTTTTTGTGCTTTTAAAGATAATGGGTACTTTCAGTTCTTCAGATTCTTTCTATTCTTCAAATAAAAAAGATCGATTGCTGTAGCTTTCAGTTAGTTTTCTGATTAATTATTAATTAATTAGACATGTTTTAAGAGACATCTTCATCCGATACTTTTCCTCTGACTGAATGAATGAACGTTATGTGCAAAGAATGGCGGATTGTTGTAAGCTATCCCATGCATGACCAGTATGATCTCTGGTTGAATGAAGCTTTTCTGCAAAAGCAGATATCAACGGTGTCCTTGAAGTGCATAGAAACAAAAAGTGACCTAATAAGACAGCCATTGTTATAAGGTTAAGTTTCACAGAAAGAAATGCTTCTTGATTCCAAAGGGAAAACATGGTCTCTTATAATTTGTGAGCTGTAATCTTCATATGTGTGAATAGAAAGTGACTATATGTTCAGCTAGACACATGTATCAGATTTATTTCAGCATGTTTTAATAAATGACATATACATGCCTGTGAAACCGGGGCACAGTGTTTGAATACTGAGGAATAATGACTTTGGTAAATACATATTGTAAGCGTTGTATAACTATTAGAATTAACAGTAATGTTACAATAAGTTATGCGGTAAATGATGTCCTAAAATGTTTTTTATTCATAGTGTTTTTAATGGTACAATGTTACTTTATCATTTATTATATCCCAGACTGTAAATTATTTTAATTTTACCAAATAAAAAAAATATATATATCCATGTATAATGTAAAATAAATATTATGTTTTTTATACATATTTCATTTTTGAAATACAGTTGAAAACTTAAAATTACAGAAAAGTACTTAAGATTTACAAGGAAAACTTTATTTTTCAGGAAAAACTGTTATTTTACAGATTATTTCTGGCGCACTAGCTGTCAGAAAATTTCAGGTTTTTTCAGCGTTGGCTTGCCATGAAAATAGCCTTTGTTGCTGATATAGCATTAAAGAAGAAAAAAAACTAAAGATTATGCCTGACTGTGTTTATATTACAATATAAATATAAAAAACATCATTCATGGTCTCAAATCAGGGAAGATATGTATTGTAAGTACATTGTTCTATAGATGATGTAATTTTAATTGACAGAGCAATAATCTCATGAAATCCATGAAAATCTATGTTCATGTAACACAAAACATTTTTCCAATATAAACATTAAAATGCCCCTGTGCATAAAATATGATTATAACAAAATATTATTTGTAAGAATAAAGCAAACAAACTTTTTGGCCTAAAAAAATATTTGAATGTATCTAGTTTAATATTGATTTACTTAAGTTTAACTGTTTGGAAAACAAGGTATTATGAATCACAATTTTCCTCAACATATCCATTATTTTTCAAATTTAAATTTCATATAACCTTTTTTTGGTTTCTCTCTTTGGGAGGCCATATGTTTATTATGTAACAGCTCACAGCTGTTGATGTCAATTTGTACAACAATCTAATCGCAAGCTGTGAAATATGAGGTACATCGTGATGCACTTTCAATAGTAATTACAGATCACAGAGGACGTGTTAAAGCAAATTTAATGCATTCGCTATCAGTTAAGAGTTCATATGTCGGGGCTTTCCGACTTATAAGGTGACAGCATAAATAATATTGTCTTCCAATAGCTTTTCATTACTTGAATGTTAGCACCATCTGCATACTGTATTCCACAGGTGGTCACATGCCAAATTTCTACATCGCGACGCGTATGTGTTTTCATGCGTCTGTGCCATATTTATTTCAAAACTGAGAGGCCAAGTCAATATTTTTGAATAGAAAGTTTCCTGAGCCGATTTCATTATCGAGTCTTCAAGCAGATCTTGTTGCCAGTCAACAAAACAAAGGCATCATATCGCTGCCTCAGACCTGCACGCTTTCCTGACAAGCAATTAACTGAAAGAATATTGTTTTGTCTGAATGCAAGTTGTGAAGTGTTATGAAACAATAGCCCGGTAACACCTCACCTGCCAATCATCCCCACTGCCAGAATCTATTCATTATGAATATGCATCACGCGGCTCTCTGGTCGTGTAATTCAAACACGTGTCGGTGGGAAATAAATACTCCCAGTTGGTTTTCACCCAGGTGACCTCAGAACAAAGCAGAAATGTTCAGAACCGGTTTGATCGTGTCCACCGTGATGCCTTCTAACAACCCAGGAATTGAGCCACATGCTTCTGATGGTTATACGGTGAATAAGTTTGCATGACATCGTTTTTTTCCTTATTATATTTCCTTTGGTTTCATACTTTGTGTAATTTCATTGAAATATTGATACATCTCCGCAAGGCAGAATGCCACCCACATCCGCGTCATATTGTTTTGTTTTGTGACTTTTCCCTAATTTGTATAATTTATGGGAGATTCTCGCTTCGGTTTTGTTTCCTGCGTGGGAAAGCAATTTGTGCATCACAGGCTTTTGAAGGATGTGTTATTGTGTTGGCGCTCTCGAAATGAGATAAACCACTATCCACCACAACCCGGCATACTTGTGACATTTATAAACGAGTGGCCGTCTTATCTTACAGGCTTGAATTAATTTTTACAAATTGCACATATTTAAATAATGTAATAAATGTACACAAATAATTTTAGACCTTAACCTTAAAAAAAATGTTAATGACTTGTTGCATCTTGAAGTTCACAAAGTTTATAACTTAAAGCAGCAGTCATTCCAACATGCTTTCTTAGATTTACATTTACTTGAACTGAGTCCCCTTGATATTTGCTTGGAGAGCAAAAACGTCTGGAGCAAGAAATTGGCATCATTGGAAGCAGGGTCATCACATTGATGGCAAGCAAACGATTAAACTGCATTATATGTTATTCTGCATGCAACAAAACCATATTTAAACATGATGCCTGATTAAACTAAAGCACTTGACTTGTCTGAACTAGTCTGGATTGCCCATGTGTACCTTGTTGAAGAGTTCTTTGGTCTGAATGAACGCCTACAACCTTCAATTAACCTGTTCCTCTTGACCTCTTGGTTCTCCGTCTGTACCAGAAAAAGGTTTTATATGTAGCACTCCACTCCGACTTTAGTATTTTACGGATATTATTTTGGCGGGGTACAAACGTCCATGACCACTAGTGAAAATGCATCTATTTTTCACCCCAAATTATATTATCAGCTCCAAAAAGGGATGATTAGAAAATGACAGCATGAACTGGGGCTGGCTTAGACTTCACAAGTTCGTGCAGAACCCAGTATGATTCAGGACGATCCAAAGAGCTATTTCAGTTCCACTCAGTGTGCCAAAAAAATCTGGTAAAGGGACAGTTCACCCGAAAAATGAAAATATCATCCTTTATTCACTCTTAAGTTGCTCCAAATCTGTATAAGTGTCTTTGTTATGATGAACACAGAGAAAGATATTTGGAAGAATGCTTGTAAGAAAACAGCACCATTTTATTTACTCCTACTATGGTAGTCAATGGTGGCCAAGAAATATTTCCTTATAAGCATTCTTCCAAATATCTTTGTCTGTGTTCATCACGACAAAGAAATGTATACAGATTTGAAACAAGAATAATGACAGATTTTTAATTTTTAGTTGTGTAAAACTATCCCTCGAACATTCTGTAGACACTGTGGACAAGTTCTTTTTGTAAAATGCACTAAAGTTATTCAATAGTTACATTATAGGTATTTTTTAATCTTTGTTTGTTAATGCCAACACAATTGTTCATGATAGTTATGTCATGGTGCATTAAAGCGGAGGTAATATGCTGTTTCATGCATTCTGACTTCTTTACACTGTTAAACGTGTTGGCTTCTCAAGCTTAACATGATCAACTTGTCAAAAAACGAGTTGAACATATGACGTAGTATTTCAATGCTCCATTTATTCCGCCAGGGTTCATAGAGGTTTCGGAAAGTTTTTTCAAACATTTCCGTTTCGTAACAAGGGTTTTTAGTCCCTTATTGGAAAATTATCCCGGAAAAGCACATCCACGTGTCATATGTCTGTGTTTCGTTGGCAATTGGTGTGTACATGCATAATGTAACAACACAAACTTGTGGTGAATCAAAGGTTATATAGGATATGTGATGATGTATTGTGTGCTCCCCCCATCGACTTTTTCCCGAAATAATCGTACAGGTGTGTCAGTCTTTTTTAAAATGTGATCAAACTCTGAAGACAGAAAGTATAACAAAACTACTGTATAGGCACTCAAGATTAATATGTGATTGGCAGGAACTGTGTTTGATACCTCATCTTTCACTAATGTAAGCAGATACAATTTTTGATTTTTGAAATGTAAAACATAATCTAAGATTAATAAATGTAATTTTTTTAATTGTTAGTATATGTTGACTAATATAAGCAAATACAGCCTCATTCTATTTAGGTCTTTATTTTACCTTTCATTTAAATCTTGAGCATTGCGGTTTTTCATTGGATTAAGAAATACAGATTTCAACTGTGCTGTCTGAATTATGGGCCTCTTTGTACAATATGTCCGCGCTTAGTTGTGTAATATATACTGTAGATTTTTCATGGCGAGTGAAAATCTGCTTATATTAAAGCCTAGCGGGATAGCTTTCATTGGATGTTTAAACAGTTTATAAATTTGGATTGGGGTGCCTGTATTTTGACAAAGGATGTAATATGGTTCTTTGAAATTGATATTGATTTCACACAGCCTATCACCCTTTGATTGATTCAGGAGATGACTTAAAAAAAAACAGGATCGATTTGATTTGCCTCAAAGGCATTTGGGCTTTGACCAGCCCATCAGAATTCATCTCAGATCTCATCAGGTGTAATGCTTGTGAGGGATCCTATGGAAAAGTCTTTTCTTCTCCTTTTTGGTATTCTGGAGCATTTATCTAGAAATACAAGACAACATTTATCTTAATACCACGCATGATGTCCATACAGCAGCATGTTTTACATTATTTAACAATATAAAGAATTATTTTGTTTATAATAGATTAAATGAATCAATAATGCCAATTTTATATGTTATATTTAGATTAATGGATGCAAAGTACATCCTATAGAAATGTACCATATCTGTACCGTTTCTAATGTCACTTCTCCGTTTGCTGGATGTTTTGACTTGAAAGACGATTTTGATTTCCAAAGGTGAGCCAAGAACAAGCACACAACACAGCAGCAGTTTGTTCAACAATGACTTTCAAATGTCTTCTGTCATCATTTCGTGTGCTTTACCCTCGCTGTGTGCGTACATTAGACATACATCCCAGCAGGACAATCGCACAAACATCTTCTGGCTGGCGACTAATGGTACGCTGGCGGCGCTGACCCTGACCGGAGCGGCTGACCCCGTGATGGTCAGTGCAGAAGTGCACATTTGGGCATTAGTGATGTGGTGGTCCGGCAATACCCGCAGCACTTTATCAATCAACGGTGGCGTCTATTCCAGCTGGTGCCACCTGGCCCACTCAGTCAGTGTCGGACGCTATTCCAGGACACTGCCAAAAGCAGCGGCCGGATTTAGCTTCTGGCATACGCCGGGGTTCCGTCATGGGTCATTACATTATTGGAATGGAGATTGTTTTTAAAATTATTATGAGAGGTACTTGAGGTATTTTTGTGTCTATTAGCTTTTGTGATACCAACGTTGTTATTTAATTATACGGAGCATATAAAGAGGTGTTTGGGCTTGCTGACCCGCAGAGCTGGAAGCCGACCAAAAATGCTGCGGGTTTTTCAACTGATATTCAATTTTGTGGGTAGTTGTACAGACGGTTTAGAAAGCTTACTGGAAGCTTTGGATTTTTGCCACTTGATTAGGTTAAAACCTAAATTCTGCAAATTTATAACAGTCACTGAGCCTGTGAGCCTGTGATATTGGGGTTTAACAATTGTAAGGTTATTGTTAGACCAATGTTTACTGGTCTAGTGGACTAACAGCATTATTTGGTTTTAAATTAAGACAGAGAGAAAAATATTTACACATATTTTACAGATGTTTAAATATCCCAATTAAAATCAACACAAACAGCATACAGACATTTCAATGTAAACAAACATTATGTGGCCCAAGCATAACTTCCAGTAGACCTCCACAAAGAATCAATAACTGTTGAGTAGTTTTAATTTAATTTAATTTAATACAATTCATATACATTAAAATATGTATATACATTTATATTCATTTCAATTAAAAATCATGTAAATTGTTATATTATTGTCAAAAACAAACCGCAAGATAATTTCGGGCCAGGCACATGCTTCCGATAAAACCGTCTCTATGTGAAATATTTTACATTTCCATCTGTTGATTAAGTGCTGTTCTTTAAAATGTATGCTGTTTTTATGAAAATGTAATAACAATTTTTTTTTGTAAACTTTGAAAACAGGTCCCAGAGACCCAACCATCATAAGGGTTAAGTCCAACTTTAAAATGTATGAATGTAAATGTGTTAGTCAAGCTAAGTGACATTTACAAACAAATAACGCCAGATTTTTTCCCTGACTAATTTTCCCTGAATACAATGTTTGTATGGATGTACAGAAATACAAACATTTTAGTGTTGAACAGTTTTAGGCCAAGTTTCACAGACAGGGTTTAGCTTTAGCCTAAGCCAGGACTAACTCTTAGTTAATTTGGGATATTTTGTTGCTTTTGTAAAAATGTCTTCGTAAAAAACGTTGCTGGTGTGCATCTCGATACGAGACAATGGCACTCACATATTTTAAGAGATTTTAGGGCAAGTTAAAGACAGCACAAACATTAATTTTAGTCTGGGACTAGCCTTAAGCCCAGTGGCAAAAACTGGGCATTAGTTTTTTATATTTTTAAGCCTTGTTTTGGTAAAAAGTTAACAGAATAATGTGCTTGTGCTAAACGCGACCTTTTCAAGGCTTAGAAAATGACCTAAAAAGGATCTTTCACCCAAAAATGAAAAATTCTGTCATCGTTTCCTCACCTTCTATCACTCCACACATGTATGACTTTCTTTCTCTTGCTGAGCACAAAATAATATTTTGCAGAATGGTGAAACAATATTGGCCCCCATTGACTTCCATTGTATGGACTCAGAGCCATCGAGACATTTCTCAAAATATCTTCCTTTGTGTTTCACAGAAGAAAAAGCCATATACAGATACAAAATATGATAGATATTTTATTTTTGGGTGAACCGTTTCTTTTAAAAGCTTGTGGTTTGTTACTGTGCAATTCAAGAAAAGTAAATAACATAAGACACCACTCATGACAGTTAGCACAGTACATTTTGATATTATTTTCTTTAATAACAACCTACGACCATCTCATTATGACTCATTATATCACTTACAGTACATTATGAGGTTATTTGTCCAATAGTTGTTTTATCCCAGCATTGCTGTAACGATTGATTTGTGAGCATTAGTCAATTATTACAGTAATCAGCAGCATGTAAATACTGTAATTTTGTGATTGCGATCCATAATTAAACCCAACCAGCCCGTGTCTGTGTCTCTCCTACAGGAAGTTCAGTGAGCACGAGCGAGGTAAACATCTTTTCCTGATTGAGATTACGGCATTATAACCCCGTCACCTGATAAGGTAGTCCTGGGGGCGGCGTGCCCATATGGCCCCCTAAATAACATCTTTTCTATGAGGCTGAAATCATCAGGGCCCCGCTGGGCTTCAGGCAAGCTGAATAAACAGCTGGCTGATAAGAAGCCTCATTTAAACTGCTGTCTTTCTCCCTGTACCAGTGTACAGTCGGGGTGCCTTCCATTTCACGGAGGCTTTCTTCCAGATAAAAACCACTCGGATGCGGAAACAGCAGAGACTCAAGGGAACATAATCACTTCATCCCAGAAATGTATTTTAAGATGATAATATTCGTTGTTCAGAAAGGAAGTTGAAAACGGATGTGCTTTGATAGGTCGGCTACATAAAAGCACCAGGAAATTAGCGTTTCGATGGCGCAGACCTGACATTGAGTTATAGTTTATTTTTCGTTTTGTGTAACACATTGTTTATGTTCATAAAGCCATAAAGACATTCGCTGTTAATCCAGGACAGCACGTCATTGGTGCGTATTTTAACGCTAATTGGATTCAATTAAAGTTGAAAGCTTTAGACAGAATTACACAGACTGTCTGAAATAGTTCGGTTAATTATCGCTCTCATCTGAGCCCATATGAAGGTGGGGCGGTGACTCGCATGATTAATAGGACATATGGAGTGTTTTAACACCAATTCAATTCCATACGGGTCATCACGCACGTCAAACGTAGATGGGGGGCTGCCCCCATGCAAATGAGACGTGACTGCTTTGGCAGGAAGTTATGCATATCAGCTCGAACCCATGCTTTGTCCAGTTTATTCAAAGTTGCCACACAGACCAGACGCTGCGGACCATGATATATGTCTTAGACTGGAATTATCATTTTCAAAGGTCCGGTGTTTAATTTTTGTGAGGTTTATTGAAAGAAATGCAATATAATATACATAACTATGTCTTTAGAGGTGTATGAAGACCTTAAGCGTTATGTTTTATTACCTTAGAATGAGTATTTCTACACCGTGGGTACTCTTACATGGAATTCGCCATGTTATTTCTACAGTAGCCCTTATTGGACAAATTGCTCTACAGAGTGCGTTTCGTAAATTTTGCAAGTTTCGTTATCTCCTACGACAAAGAAGCGAAAAAACGTGACGCCGTCCTAGTTCGGTCAACCACCATAGTGCTTCGAAAGGGAGTGGTCGAGTGAGCCATTGGTTGCAGTTCACAACCTCACCACTAGATGTCGCTAAAACTCGACAATGCTCCTTTAATGTTCAGTATCATCCACTACATGATGTGAGTTTTTTAATGATTTATTTCACGTTGTTCTGCAAATGCTTGTAAAAAACATCTTCCATCTAGGCCATAAAGCACAGTCTAGAAAATGTACTTTAGTTCCAAAGTCTTTCACATTCTGAAGATTGATTCCCGCTGTCACGCAATCAACTTTGTAAGTCACTTCCGAGTTATATCTTATATTGTGATAAAGTGCACTTCAGGTGTGGAAGATACTACACCTTTGGGCGGAATAAAATTTGATCTTTTGCAGCAGGAGACAACATTTGTTGCTAACAAATATTACGCTTTCCAACAGAATCTCAATTTTTTCAAAGCTGTGACTTTTATAAACAACTTCTCCATTACTTTTTTAGACTAGCTAAGGAGAAATGCATGAGAAGAAATGTAATGTCACCCATTTAATCTCCTTTGGTTTTGATGGATGTTTGTCTTTGAACATATATTTGAATTATTTTACAGCAGATTGTGCTGTCAAGTCAATCTTAAGGATCTTTGTGCTTTCTTGTGTTTTAACGTAGAGTCTTTCCATTGAACATCACTGCCACAACGAATCTAAAGGACATATGATGGGTAAAAATCCTCGGGTTAAATGCTTTTGTATGAGATGCAACGAAAGTCACTTGTTCTGTTGTGTAAAGGAAAAAGTAAAGAATGACTACAGCGTTTCATAAAGACTGAAACAATTCAAACAGTTATTGTTCAAAATCACTTATTTAATGTACATACTCATTGTGGCGCTGTTTAAAATGATGTATCATTTAGAATAATTGAAGTTTCTCAGAATGTTTCTCATTTTCTCACAATCTCACCCCCTCTCTCTCTCCTCATGCATTGAAGCTCATTATAATTGGCATAAACAATCTCTTCTCATTCACCCTCAGGCAAAAGCCCCATAGTCACCCAATCTAGCAAATAATCAAACCCAGAATATTTAAATGAGAAACATTAATGCTTTCTCGATGCTTTGAGAATATTTTGCCGAATGAAAATGTAAAGTTTAATAAGGTTAACCAAGTTGTTCATGCAGACAACATTTCACTTAGTGAATCAGGTAATCATGAAATAAGGATTACAATATAAACAGAATCGTTCATAATAGATGAAATGAGCATGTCATTGCATTATCTCGGAATGTTCCAGTAATGTTAACATATACAATAACAACATTATATTAGAATTGAATTTAGAAAGCTCATCGGGCCTATAAATAATGCATTAGCATTCAAACTTAAACTATATGATGCATTACTTCTCCAATAATCTGAATGTGTATGTTCATACGTTTTTTCTCTGAAGTAAGCACATTGTTAAATGATTATTGGAATTTACTTATGGATGCATACAGATATTAGCATATATTTCCATAATTAAAGTTGTAAAATATAGCCATGACTGCAAATCAAATAAAGCTTGGATAAAAATCTAAAACATGCCTTGCTTTCTATCTAGCTTACAGTTTCTGGCGAGAGACGTTTTTTAAGGTTAACTGACATCTACAGTAAGTCTGTCTGCCATATCTGTTACCTTACGGCAATATTTTCAGTTTAGGGAAAATAGCACGTATTGGCTTTAAATGTAGGACGACTGCAGGTGCGGAGGGCCAGTTTTACATTATTGCGAGGGAAATCTCTCATCCCTTCACGATGCGGCTTCCAAGCTGAACTTAAATGCAAATGAGCATCTGTAGAACCTTAGATAGAGAACATCCTATCTAAATCCAATTTGGCAAATGCGTATTTATCAAACGAGGCGAGAAGTGCACCTCTTTTTGCCAAGCTGCCGGCGGATCCCACTTCATAGCGTCATAACCCCGCCTCCTTGTATGACATTTGCTAAGTAATCTGCAACACTATCATTCCCCCCAAACCCAAGATTTATTCGTCACTGTATTGCTTAAGCTTTTTTAATGTTCATATTCCCAACAGGTATTAAGAGGCTCATGTGGTTGGCATTACAAAAGACAAACAAAGCGAGAAGAGTATTCCACTTTGCCAGCGAATAATAGTACAGTATGTAAATATAAGAATGAGATGCGTTAAAGTGCGAAGCATTCGTCACTGTACAGTGTATGAACAGCAGGTTCCCCTTTAGAGAAAATGCAGACGAGGCTATTGACTTTGAGCCAGATCGGGATGGCTAATTTTCTGCTTGATATCACCCGAGTTATTGAAAATGGCATCCTCAAGAAACATGCTGTTACTGTTGCGATGTTTGGGAACTTAATGTCATCCTCTTGTAACATGTATAGGGAAGTCTGGAACATGTTTTGGGGGATTGAAAAGCTGTGCATTATTTAAATTAGATGCTAGGGGATGTAAATTCATGACGTATTTTCGAAAGTGTATGACGTCAGTGTAATTCCTTTTTCCACAAATGTTTTATTGTTACATAGTAATTGCTTAGTAATACCTATGAACACAGTGTACCTTATATTATTTTGCAGGAAAGTTTCTAAATATTCAATGTATATATTATTATTTTTTGCAATAAAGTAAATTCACGTGTAATATCTATTAAACTGTACAGTTGATGTTGTGTCAATGTCATGTTTGTCATGTATTTTGTCATATGAGTCTTTGTGTAGCGCATTTAATATTGTTCAGGCATAAAAAACAGCCACACACAGTCTCAGTCACCTATAAACTTCCCATATTCTTCTGTTGTGAATCTGTAAAATGACCAAGAGTACTCGGTGACCTCGGACACCATCGCACAACAAAGCCTTTGACACTACAAGCAGTGGGCCCACAGCACACTGAAGCTTGTTGATGTGAGTCCATATTATTCAAATGCCATCGCCCACCGGGGATCTTGCCCATGACCTTGTATTAATTCAACTCTCTTTGAGTCGCAAAGACCCTTTATCTCCACAACTCTGCCTTTGATAGGGGTCTGGCCTAAGGGCCATGTAAACTCCCACCGTGTACGCTGGTTCCAACCGAGGCTCGCGGTCATCCAATCAGAGCCTCTTTCTGTTCCTCCAGTCACCATATTGAGTCACCAAACTTGTTGACTTTCAAACAACTCCATAGTTTTAATGAAGGTCCTTAGTGGAGACAGAACCAGTCCGGTTTCTGTTTGTTTTTTTATCACATGGCTGGACGACAAGGCCTCGGGTCTTACAGAGAAGGGTTGGGTGGACGAACAGGTTTGCTATTGCTGTCCCGCGATCCCACTGCGCTAGGGGGAAAGGTACTAGGTCGTCCAATGCCAACATGGAGGAGAGTGAGTCTGTGTGCTTTTTTCTCTTCGGTTGTAATTACTTTGCAAGACCGGGCAGGGTTGTCACCATCTGTGCAATTATTAGACACGAGTAGTGAGCTGGTTAAGCATATTTGTGCTTGACAAAATGTATAAATATGGTTTAAAGAGCAGTCGAGTGTGTCACAGAACTGCAGATCGTCTCTTGTGTTTTTTTGTCAAAAGACACTTTCAATATTTTTTTTGCCAAAAATACCTTGTGGTATTTTATGATTATAGACTATAATCTAAATTAGAACAATACTGGCTATCTGTCTAGATGTAACACTAATTTTATAACAGGCTGTTATTTGCTTCATGTGAGTAAATATTGTTCTGGTAACTGATAGCAAATAAAAAGCGACTAGACACAAACATCTGCATTATTATGGTAAGATGTTTATACAAAATAAACAACAAATGTTTAATATCAGCAAAATAAATATTTTTTTATTAACCTTTAAACGAGAGAAGAAAATGGGAAATTATGAAAAATTAAAAATGATCCTTTTGTAATGTTGGGGCAAATTTCCATCATGTAGTGAAATTAAGCTAAATTAGATGTAAACTGGACAGCTTGTTTGTCTAGAAAAGCTGTACACAAAACTATACAAATTACATTTGTTTTTACATTTATTCATTAAGCAGATAGGCAATTCTGTGAAAATGAAAGTTTTTACCAAAGTTTTTTACTCTACAAACAGCACAGATATCAACATTTGGTGGTTCAATGTGAGTTCTTTTTCACGTTTTTAAAGCATTTGTTTTATTTTTAGTGAATGATTTTTCCTTGTCAAGTGTCATTTTCATGATTTTCAAATACATAACGCTACATATCTTCTTAAATGGGCACATATAATAAAGGCTTTTCCATTTGTTGGGTATTATTGCATCAGGTTTGTGCATTTTAATTCATAGGAATCCAACAAAGTCCTTTTAAAAATATTAAAATGTGGCATAGACTGATATTTTTCTGATGTTTAAACTCTATAAACAAGAGTTCAGTAAAATATTAACACGTGGTTCAGTATATTGGTAACAATTTTTTTTTACATACATAACGCTTGAATTGGCCAGGTGTCTCTATCCAAAGCATTTAATAAAAAAAATACAACATATCAAATGTATTTCTGTGGCTGCAAAGCAGCTTTAAAGAAAAAACAAACTACAGCCAGTAGAAATATAAGAAAAAAAACAATATTGAATTAAGGAAAAAAGACAACAAAGAAAACACAAAACAAATTAGATTAAGATTATGACATTTTCTCAATAAATCAAAATTTTTCCCGATTTGCTTAATAGTGTAATCTGAACCAACCATAAACCAAAAGCCATTTGTTTGTGATAGGTTGCCGTAGCCTTAAGTTGTTGCAACTTTTTTTTGTTAATGCACTGGAATAAGGAAGCATTAACATTGACCTTTTTGATTTCTTTCTTAATAAAAAACAGTTCTGATACTGTATTGGTTTGTCACTTGTTTTCCAAACTAAATTTTGGCCTGACAAACAAAAACAGGCTGTAAACCTCCTGCTGTACAGTGTCATACAATGTTGTTCTGTCCTGCAACAGCAAATGGCTGATATTACGAGAAAGACTTAACAGAAGACAGCACACAGAGACCTGCGCTTATGGGAATTTAATCAGAGATGGGGAAAGGTCAGCAGATTTGGAATCCTGCCGTTGTTTCGATTTGGCAGGACACGGGACAGTGTAGCGGCCACTCAAGCTTGAAATGATGTTTCCTCCAAAAGTACCCTGTGTGCGAGTCTCATCCCAACCCACTGTATGTTTCTATGTGAATGAAGAGCTCTTTTATATGCCCCACTTCAGCACTTCATTGCCCAGATCACATTTTGTGGCACAGAAGACATCATTTGGGGAATATCTCTCTTGATTCAGTTTTTTGGTTTAGTGAGTTTTTTCTGAGACTTTTAGTGTGCAAAAAATAAACATCACTGGCATTTAAAGCAGAAAGCTGTTGTGTGCCTTTATATTGAATGGCACATGAATTAGATGTACTCTGACATCCTCTGGGTGAAATTAATTGTCACGAGTTGAAATGACACATATTTGGTTTGCAAACATTGTTTGTCTTCATTATCTCCAGAGAGTCAACTCTCCATTATTGAGATGACAAAACAATCTCAAAATTGAAAATCATTACAGCAGATTACTTTGTGACTCACACCTCATCTTGATTTTTTGTCCTCGGAGTATTTCATATGACATTTTGTCCATGTTTACATTTCTGGTTTTGTAAACCGAGGAAACAATGCACCTGTTTAAAGTTTAAGTAACAGCGATGGGTTAACTCTTTTCAAGGACATTTGTTTCTGAATAAATCAGGCCGTTAAGAATAAATTCTGCTTCATGTTTTTAGACAATGAGCCAAAAAAACAAGGCATACAGCTTCTGAATGACAGCTTGAAAATTTTCCGTACGCTTTCACAAACTTTTAAGGATGCAAATCATGTCTGAAAACTTGGCTTGTGTTGCACAGAGTTTATTTGATAAGATGTTGGATCTATAAGCAAAAAGACGAACGTCCTTGATAAAAGCTTGCATGATGATGTTTCCATCAGTTCCATTTAAAAAGCCCACATAACATCTTCAACCGTTATCATTGTTAATGGATGTTAATGTTAAATACAATACTGTCATGATTCCGCCTCACCATGTCAGGTATTACTTGGTCTTGAGGCGGAATCAGACAGGATCTCTTGTTTTATGTTGGAGAGAGACTATTTTGGCACTTATTTGTTGCCATACTCTCTCTCTCCGGTCTTGTCATTGTTCCTGCCCTCCTGTTATTCCCTGCACCTGTCCCCTCTTGATTTGGTTCCCTATATATTGACCTCGTGTCTCTTGTCTTGTGCCT
This sequence comes from Triplophysa bombifrons, assembly GCA_029783895.1. Taxonomy (NCBI): domain Eukaryota; kingdom Metazoa; phylum Chordata; class Actinopteri; order Cypriniformes; family Nemacheilidae; genus Triplophysa; species Triplophysa bombifrons. The sequence continues at coordinate 14,145,625 of CM056466.1, forward strand.
GATCATTGTGTTTGTTTTGTTTGTGTCATGTGGGTGAGTTCCTGTCTTGTCAGTGAGTCTAGTTTATTTTGTTGTGATGTGTTACTAGTCTAGTCCTGTTAGTTTAGTTAGTTTTTGTTGCTGTTACTGTTCTTGTTTCCATGTTTTGTTATGTTACCCCCTCGTGGGTGTTTGTTTTATATTTTATTGTTTATTAAAGTCTTGTTAAATAACCCCTTATCTCTCTGTCTGCACTTGGGTCCTCTGTCTCCATGTCCTCACCACCCTTAGTGTTTCGTGACACAATACAAGTCTATATGATATGCAATATAAACAGTATAAACTTTCCTTTATCTCCGTGGTAAGAGCATTGCGTTAACAAGACAAAGTCATGAGTTCGAACCAAGGGGATTGCACATACTAAGAAACCAAATATATAGGATAATGCAAAATACTGTATAATGTAAATAATGTCATTTTCATTGGGAACAACATAAACAAACGTTTTGTTGCCCAAACTTAACTTCTGGTAGACCTCCGCAAAAAATTCAATAACTGTTGAATAGTTTTCATTTAATCCAATTAATATACGATAAAATATAAATAAAGATTAATTAAAATATAAATAAATAACTTGCAAACAACACAAAGACCAAAAGTTAGGCGTGTACGTCGAAAAAAACTGTCTTAAGATGCAGAAAAATGTGGACGGAATCACAGGAATATATAGTAATATAAAGAAATACATGTGCTATATAAATTACTAAAAATACAACTTAAATTTGTGTAGACTTTTGTAAAAATGTTTTAAAAAAACAGGAAGTTATAGTGGTTAGGTAGTAACATAGTTGTACAATATATCCAATTTTATAGATATATTTTCTGTAAGGTACAAAAACAGTGACTTTTCTTTAGTCTATTAGTAAAAACTATAGTATTTTTCAAATATATTACTATTATATAGTACAAAAATTGAGAATCTTGAAAAATTTTAATGAAAAAAAGGTATTTAAAGTAGAGCAGAATTTGGAAAAAATAACACAGATTATATAGGTCCCATAAAATATAAGGGCGAGTATATCACATCATTAGTGTACTATCAAGATCAACCCAAATTCACTTTTTCTTTCACATGCAACAATCTCTGACTGCTGACATTAATGAAATGACTAACTGTAATGGACGGGACCCCTTCAACATGTGTCAGACATGATGATAATGTAACAGTCGATGAGTGCTGTCATTCAAAACCAAAAGTCTCAGTTAGGATGCTTTTAGTACATTCTGACATAAATGACGTTGATATCATGTACAGTAGTCTGTCTTGGCGTGTACCCAAGATGTCACTGAGATCAAATTGCACAATCTGACAAGCACTCATCACCCGGGTTCTTAGAAGTCCGACCAAATGGCTAAAGGTGACTATGGGAAAGATTTGCTCTGAAACTTCTCTGTAATTGGCAGATAAAGATATATTCTGACAAGGTAACATTGTAGAACCGTAGCATCATGTTGTCAAAAGAAAATTGGAAGGAGAGGAGCCAGACTGGCCGACCGCCTCATGCGCGAGGTGGTCCCAAGGCAAACCCCTGCAGTGCAAGTAATTATCTTTTCTTGATGTTCGCTTGATGTGATCCCGAAGTCTTCTCTATAGAACACTTTATTTAACACTAAACTGGTTATCTGGTCTACTGGCCAGTGATCTGTTGTGGACCAATTCTATTTTTGAAATATTTTATACGATTTTATGGCTGCTTATTTGAATATGCATTTGATAATAGTAGTTGTGTATTCTTGTACCACATGCTTTACATGGGAACATATAAGGGAAAGTTTTTTGATTGGCGAGACGAAGCAGAGCGACTCCATTGGCATGCGAGGCAGGCGGCGGGATGGTTGGAGCGCTTGTGTGGTCATGCAGAATGAGAGCGAAGTGAAGAGGCTGTGCATCTCAGGTTCTCCTTCCACTTTAAATGCCGAGCCGAACGTCGAGCAGATACTCTGGGGGTTTGCTTCTGCATCTCATTAGGAGCTCACAGAGAGAATGAGAGCAGCTCATGAGTAGCTGTGCCAGGAAAACAATCAACACGACCACTTGTTGGACTAAAAAACAAGTGGATCTATTATTTGTTATCTATAAGGAGAGACTGCAGCTATTGCAAATCGCTGCAGATTTACAAATCATGACAACAAGGCAGACATGAGGAACGGTATCTGTTGTTCGTTTGTTTCGCAGAAGATATGCGTACATGTGGGAAGTATAAAAATAAGATCATATAACATATCCGAAATGTGACAAACAGGAGCATTTGACATCATTATTAAACCGTCAATATATGATAGGAATTGTGAGGTTACCAACAAACATCCTACAGTCAGTGAACTATAGTTCTTGGAAAATGGAAGTGTTTATTAATAATAATAATGATATCATAATTTTTTTATTCAATAGTGTTGAACTCGACCATATTGCTGTTTTTTTACGAAACTTATGAGGCACCCAAGGCCTTACTTTTAAATCCAATGCACATAGTCTAACCAAGGAAAAAATCTCTTATTGGAGTAAAACAGAATACTATAACATCAAATATTACAAAATAAAATATAAAATACAATATAAAATAGAACAACTAAATTATAACAGGTTAGTATTAAGTTTACAATGAATTTGAATAACAAATAGAATATAATAGAAAATAGGATAGGATAGGATAGGATAGGATAGGATAGGATAGGATAGGATACGATAGGATAGGATAGGATTGGATAGAATAGTATAGAAAACATAAGTATAGAATATGATATAAAATAGCATTTAAAATAGAGTAGACTGAAATATAGCATATAAAATAGAGTAGAATTTAAAATACAATAGAATATTGGACATACAATTGATTAGAATAGAATAAAATAATATAAAGAAAAAATAATCAAAAGCAGAATAGAATAGGACAGAGTAGAAAATAATAAGAAAAAAGAACATAATAGAAAATAAAACAGGGTAGATTGGATCATAGAATAGTAAATATAAGAAGTAAATAACATTGAAAAATATAGAATAGAATAATATGAAACAGAATTAAAATGGAAAATTCAACTGAAGACAATAGAATAGCAAATAGCATATAAAACAGATAAAATTGGATTATAGAATATAGAAAATAAAAAAAAGGATCGAATGGAATTGAATCGAAAAATAATATGATAGGATATAATAGAAAATAGAGGAGAATAGATTAGAAAAAAGCATAAACAACATAGCACATAGGAATATAGAATATTGTACAAGAATAGGAAGGAGAGTAGAGTAGAAAATATAGTAGAATGCAGAAAAGCTTATAAAAGTAGGAGATTAAAAAGTAGTAGATTGGAAAATAGAATTGAAAATAGAACACAGATTAGAATAAGAATACAGAATAAAACAATAGACCATCAAGAATAGAGCCCCATTAAAAGGGCAGAGTTTGGAAGAAACCTTTACTATGACATCCATGCCGTAAATATAACAGGTGCTATTGCTGTCTGTGTGATGTTGTCATGAGCTCCAGACAGACAGTGCTGGTCCCTGAATGTGCAAGCTTAAAGCACACCTGTCACCCCGTTCCTCTGCTCATTCTGCACTCTGCAGTCTTACCACTTCATTTACAGGCTCTGCCTCTGATCTGTGATTTGCAGTCACCTCAAACGCATAAGTCTTCCTGCTTGTTTATTTTCTGACAGCCAGGCAGGAGCCATTATCTTCACATTTATACTTTCCGCCATTTATAAGTATGCTAAGCCCCTCTCTCAGCTGAAATAAAAGCGGCCATAAAAAGCCAACAGGAACGAGCTCCTCTATAAAGAACGTCAAATTGGTTTAATAGATCCGGCGGCGCGAGTTTGTTCCGTGGTTTAGTTCGAACCCCAACGTCCGGCTTGAATCTCTCTTGGTGACATTCCAGCATCATTGAGTCGTCAACACGGAACCGGGCCGATGGCAATTTATTTGATTGGGATCGATAGCCCTCTGGCTGGTGAGCATATTTTCCTGTCGTTGATGGAGCTTGCCAAATGCTAGACTGATAAACAGCTGGCTGGTTTTTAAAACAGCTTTCTTTATGGTCTATTTAGATGAGCGGTTACTTCACGGAGAGATCTATATTCTGAATATCACAAGTTTTTTAGTTTTTGTGAGGCTCGGGTAGCGGCTCGCCGATAGCAATGTTCATGACTGGATAAAAAAACAGCAGCTTGTCACGTTTATGTTTATAATATTTAATACAGTGTTTATAATAATTAAAATGAAACATTATTATCTGTCAAATTTATTTCATCTGTTTTTAGGGGAAAAGAAATGTGAAGATTGTGGGTAAAAAGAGTAAACTAATGAAAAGAATACGTTGTTCACTCAGGTTTCGGCCACCCTACAAGGTGTACTTTATACCACAGGGCTGTGGAATGCTTGATTCTGATTGGCTGACGAAGGTTCTACAGGTGTGCATTAATTTTCATTCAAACGCACAACTATGAATTAGTTCCAGATTTGTCGACAAAATTACAGTTCGATATCACTGTGCCAAATTTAAGCATTATAACGGATTTAAACTGTAGCTACAGTCCACCACAAACAACATTGAAGACGATTTAAATTTCCAGAAATATCTTTTAATATTTATGTAAAGTAAGAAAATTTTGGCAATTGGGTGAAAGCTGTACTTGACAGTCAAGAAGATGAAAAAAATAAAGTGAACATCAAAGGCAGCCAGCATTAGCAAACATCATAAAACGGTCACTGAAGAACAACTAGTCAAGATTGAAGATGAAAAACACAAAAAAAACACCAAACAGACAACAGCTTGGACAGTAAATGTGTTCAACGATTGGCTTAAAACAAAAACACGTCTGCTGTAGAGGTATAATGTGAAGGGTGCAAACGCTTTAAACAACCACCTGCGAGCTTTCTATGCAACTTCGAGAACTTTAGCTGACACTAAATAAATAAATACAAATCGATTGATTATTGTTCCATTTTTTTATATCATGCTTATAACTATAAAATACCAACAAAGTAATTTGTATATTTTGAAAAGCATACTTGTTCGCAGGGTTTTGTCATAACTATAACGTGTGCATGCGCTCTCTCTCTCAAAGCCTTTAAAATGACGTCTTGGAATAACCGGCAGTTTCGGATGAGAGAATATTTCCCCACTCACAGTAGCATTAGATGAGCGGCAAACATAACAAATCTCTTGAACTAAAACACCTGAAAAAAGACTTGTGATGTGGTAACCGTGGTATAAGCGGAATAATTGACTCCGGTCCTTTCAATTACGAAAAGTTAATGCACACCCGAGGTGAAACGGCCACTCCGCAAACTTTCGTTTATTGAACCGCCCGTCGTCAATTCTTCCTTACATATAGTATGCCTATATAGAAAACGACTTTGGACACTGTAAAGCAATGTCTCACAGTTTTTGCACCTGGGTGACAGCTGTGTGACTTTATTAGAGTTCACGTTGCCAGCAGTGAGGTTTTCCCCTAAAGTTACTCTTCAGAAATCACAGAATGCAAGTGAGAAGCTTTTGAAGTGGATGCTGCTCTAATTTTGTCCCAAAAGTGTCTGGAGACACAAAAATGAGCAGAAATTGAGTTCCGTAAAGGCTCGAAAGGTTTTGAATGTGGTGGAATGGCTGATAATGTTGTCATAATGAAGCACCGTTCCACTTCCTAACAGGATTAGACGCTGAAAAGTGAGAACGCAGCAATTTCCAAGGTATAAAGTCAGGGCAGCCACAATAAGTTCAGCCCTTCATTTCTTCTGCCGCACATCCTTTATCTGCACGACTGCGAGTTTGACGGCCTCCGTTTTTCCATTTAAACCCAACATTGTCTGATTGATGTTGGAAACAGCTAATTAAGTAAAAGAGCAATTATTGATAATGGAAGCCTAATGATATATTACTAGAAAAGTCAATTTAGCCGCTTTATTTGATACTTCAGATTACGTGATGATGAAGCGAGTGCCATTACCTTCCAGCCGATTGGCTGAATTTAACCGGATCAATCTAGTCTGCATTTGAGTCTGGCTTTCTTTTGTGGAGACTGTGAGACATTTACAGATGGACTTTCAAAGATGGACATTCGGAAACTTCTTACAAAGTTCACGGAACGAGGAAGAGGCGAAAATATTAAAGCCAAGTTTCATAAATTGTCTCCAAGGTGGTTGGAGGCTGATTATTTTGAGCACTTATAAACTGTATGCTGTCTACGTGGAGTGGACGCCAGGCCAGTTAATGCACACATGCATTAGGCTTGATTAATCTGGGAACTGACTCACCCTTGACAAATTAAAGCACTGCAAAAAGGAGAAAGACATTTTCTTTCTCACGTCAGGCAAAAATACACAGGGTTCGACCTGAGACTATTAATGTATGGTTTAACTCAAGTTTTTATGTTTGCTTCAAATTGATAACAACAATAACAATACTTATTATTATTATTGGTATTATGATTATTATTAACACTATTGTTAATAATAATCCTTAATGTTATTATTATAATTATGATATATATATATATAAGAATAAGAATAATAATAACAATTCATTATTGTTATTATTTTGTTTTTAATCTATGAAGGTGAAATGTGTCATTGTTACTGTTTACTATTACTGTACACAGGAGTTATTATAATTGGTTTACAGACGTATTTTAAAATAAAATAAAAATGCATTTCACCTTATGCATGATTTGTGAAAAAATACATCTAAATTACTTTCAATTGCTCTCTTAACCAGATAAAATGTTGCACGCTGTAAATTCTTTTGTTGTTAGCTAAACCAATTAGCCCTGTGACATGGGCAAGTACCGAAAAGATGAACATTTTGTCAGTGACTAAAGTAGAATGTGTAGGTGGACATGTTTTTCTCTTTGACAGACTCATGAATGCTACTGATTACTCTCTAATTATCACAAAATATTACATCACAGGCTGAGGCCTAATATTACTGTAATTGTTTGTCATTGTTGATATTTAGGGAATATTCACTGAATACAAATGTGGCTTGTTTGGTCCAAAGCTCATATACATTTTATTGGTTGTTTGCAACAACAGAAGTGCACAGACCAATGAGGTTAACAGGAAATGACATCAATCTTTAATTGATATTTGAAGTCAAATGAACAGACTTAGTTTCTCGCATTTTAAATGGGGTCATATAAAAACATGTTTACATGGAACTCTGGAATGCTTGATTCTGATTGGTCAGTTATTCCCCGATAATGGTGGTTAAAACTAATAATCATTTAAATCTGACTGACTTTCTAATCGTTTGTCATAAATGAACATCTCACAAAATTGATGTGGGGGGTTTTAAATCTAAATTGTTTCATACATTCACTGTAGTAGATACCAGGTCCTCATTTATAGGATGTTGTGTCTAAAGTGTCCTAAAATTAGATTTTACGATCATTTCTCAAACTGTGTACGTGTGATTTGTAGAACGAATGTATGCGTCAGAAATCTATAAATCGCAAATGCTCGTGAAATTGCACGCAGCTAAACTAGAAAGAGGACCTGTCAACGTCCAAATCTTATATAAGCAGCAAAAATGGCTTATATTTCCAAAACCTGCAGCACTCGCAGAAGCAAACAACTCACCTTTTTTTATAAAGCGCTTTTTACAATTTCCATTGTTACAAATCAGCTGTACATGAGACATAGTGACTATAAGCAAAACAACTAAGGTCATATACCTGTAAAAACAAGAAAAAGATGAAAACACAGAAAACAGACATACCCACATACAAACGCTCCACACACACAATATGCACACATTTACACACATCGACATGGACAAACACAGGCACGCACACACACTCACAGTGAAAACACACATATAAGTTATAGGAGAGAGAAACACAGGTCAAATATTAAACAGACTATACTTTTCTATATGCAATATTAATTATGTAAAACTTCTGAATTCTAAAGCAGCCCCCCCAGCTAGGGAAATAGTGCAAAACAGTATGCAAACGGTGGCGTGGAACCCAAAACTCCAATCGAGAAAAAAACCCTCAGGAGAACCCAGGCCCAACCAGGGGATTCCAGTTCACCTCTGGCAAAAGCTGCTGCCTCTGCATAAGCTCGACAATGTTTGCATGACAAGGCTAAATAAAAAATAAAATTATATAAATAAAATTATAAATTTAATTTATATAATTTTATATAAATTATATAAATTATCATTAATAATCTAATTGCATTTAAAATTGTACAATTTACGATCAAATCTGTGTGTACGCACGCTTTATAAATGAGGACACAGGACTTAAAGCATGTAAATCATTGAATTAATACAGAAATAAATTACATATTCATATTCCTATGAAATATTAGATATTCTCGTGAAAATGTTGCAAAAATGCATTAATACGCAAATTAGATACGATGTAAAGAAGCATTGTATTAGTTCGACTACCAAATTGTCAATTTTACACACAAACTGTATTGCAAAAAGAATAATAGTATATCAAATCATTTTGCTATATCTTACATAACATAGGCCTACCTCAGAATAATCTTTATAGAATGGTTGGTTAAAGAAAATCCAGAAACCTAAACATTGATTGGTGTACAAAAAACAGATCTACTGTATTAGCCTATAGCCTAATGCCCACTTCAAAGTTATGAATAAAATAAATAAATGTTACTTTCCATTAGTTTTCCCTGGTACAGAATATGAGATTATATTTACAAACGATTAAACCAAATTACATGTTCATCTCGTTTTAACTTTCTGTTTTACCTTAAAACCGAAAGTAAACAGGTTTTCCCGTTTTCTGCATTTGATACACATAAACTAATAAAATATTTCAAATAAATATTTATCGTTTAATAACTTGGAGTAAGAAGCCAGTCAGTTGGTCAATTATATTTAAAGACTTACGTATTTCAGCAGAGATGATCATGTCACAAACACAAAGCAAGCAAATGCGAGGAGACAGCCAAGTCCTTCAAAGTTTTCTTTCCTCAATCTGTACATATACAAAAAAACGTTTTAAATGGATTCTCTACAAAGACGACGCTCCAACATTATTGTCTGGATACTTTGCATGAGAAAGTCCCATCCATCAATTTCGGTCCGTGTCAAACATGCGCAGCAGAAAGTTGAGATTGTTGGAGGGAAGAACGCTGTATTAAGTTTGGTATAATTTGTCTTCATCAGATTGAAGCAGGACTGTGAGGTTTTGAGGACCTGAAGATGGAAAATACACTCTTGAACTAGCTGAAGTCAAAATCATCCTGCACCTCACTTCTCCTGTGATGATCCAGAACTGTTGTTTCTGTCTCTTATCTGTTCTGTTTCAGGAAGTCTATGGTTAGGTGAAATGTCTAAAGAACAGCAGGTGGTTTAGCTTGACGTCTTAAAGGCAAGACTTCCTATGTTTGAATCTCATTAAATGTTTATATGGGTTCTGTACCTGTTATGTTTTGTTCCCCATCACTGTGTGAAATGCATTAATATTTTGTTAAGCTTTTGAAATTGTGTCAGAAGGAACGTGTTTTTATTTCTGATCTAGTTTTACTTTTACCACATTTTTTTATAAATACACATTGTTTTGTTTAATGAATAATATAGGTTCCAATGCGATTTCTAGCATTAATAAGAACAAACTAAAAGGCTGAATTTTGAATTTAGAAAATATGATAAATGGATGTTACGAAAATTGTTCCTGTAGTGATTCTTCATCGTTGTCGTGTGAACATTGTGTGAAAATCTGTATATTTGTGGAAATGTGATAGAAGCGAAGTGCTGAAACAAGACAGAAAGGTCGCCCCATCCTCTAGTTACAACATAAGAATCACATTTTCCCATGTCGGAGCTTTTGTTCAAACTTTTGTACCGTGATAGAGGTCGAACATGGTTCTGTGCTGATCGTTCCATGACTGCGTCATTAATCACAATCGCATCCAGCAGTGAAGTCCTACAGGTCAGAGAATCACTGAGACAGAACCGGTCTCTGGAAGGACAGCTATGGAAGGGCATCACACATTCAAGCGTGATTGACAGCTCGAACAATGCAGTAGCAGTTTAAAGTAAAGACGTTTTGGGGCGGTGCTACCGGTTGGGCGTAAACCAAAACGACAACCTCTGTAGTGCAGTACTGCGATAACACACGACTGCAAGATGTATACTCTGTGGAACGTGATTGACTTTTAAAAAGTCGGAAAATAGTAGCTGTGCCCACTCGCATTTATTATAAGATGGCCGACGTTTGACAGAGATTGGAGCACTCTGCATCTGTTGCCGGTTGTGTCTCAGGCCACCCGTTGGGTGTAGTGACAGGTCCCAGACAGCATCAGAAGACACAGAAAATAAGTGCAATGTCGGTTTTTAAGAGAGCAGCGGTGCATGAAAAAGGGTTTTAACCCTCCCTTAGAAACCCAATGCACGACTTGCAGAACTTAGTTTTTCATGCATAGAAAAGGAAGCGTCTCGGTCCCTTCTACAGTTGTGTGAAGGCTCAGACTCTGCTGACAGTATGGGTCTGCTGGGAATAAAGAAGCTTTTAAACAGAAGACATCTGAGTAGCACATTATATCTTTAAGAAGAGATAGAAGAACGAGACTGTTCTTTGCTGGAGACATATCGAATTAAGGGGAGCTTCTTTGACGCATGTTGTTCAAAAGTTAAAACACACGGGTGGACTCACAAACAACAGCCGACTTTGGTGTTTGAACATAAAACAAAATCATTTTTGAATCACCAGGGAACATACAAATCATCTGTAGGCTAGGAGATGCAGTTCTCAGTCACCAAAACAATCTGCACTTATATACCGTGGCACCAGAAAGAAATCTATATGTATGATATCTTCTGTAATGAAATTTTATTCAACTTTGCCATTTCACAATTGCTCTGCACAGGTTGATTTACACAATATTTAGTGATAATCGCTACTGTGCAAACAAATCTAGATTTTAAAACATGTGCCAATTTGTTCAATATTGTGGGAAAAAATGTTTTGTGGCATTGTACAAATACTTTATATATAACTGTAGTGGAGTAGGCGGGGCGAGACCGTGCTTCGAGACCGGTGAGTAATTTATAATGAGCGCCAGCTGTGCGCACACCGGGCTCGAATCACGTAGGAGATTGGGAGCATATAAGAGAACGAGCGACCGGACCGGCTGGCAAACGTTTGTCGCTCGTTCTCTTATATGCTCCCAATCTCCTACGCGATTCGAACCCGGTGTGCGCACAGCTGGCGCTCATTCAAAATTAATCACCAGTCTCGAAGCACGGTCTCGCCCCGCCTACTCCACTACAATAACTTTATTACAGTTTAACCAACTAGTATTTCCCTAAAAATGTGAGGAAAGCGTATTAATAATCATCATCATAATAATAATATAATAAAATATTGGAAAGCATAAACTGAAATGAGTTTTAGGCACTAAAATTATAATAATAAACTAAATATAAAATAAACTAAAATAAATATTATGTATCAACATAAAAATAAACAAAAAAGAGTAAAATGACAGAAGCATATAACATTATTGCTAAAAAAAGGTAAAATCTTAAAATGAAAGCAAATTTTAAATATTAATAAAACTAAAAACAAAACAAAACTATAATAACTCTGAGAAGTAGTACACTCTTAAAAATGAAGGTGCTTACAAGGTTATTGACGGCGATGCATAGAAGATCCATTTAGCCAAAGGTTCTTTGAAAAACCATCTCTTTCTTACTTTTTTTTTAATCTGAAGAGCTTTTTTCTTTTGTGAAACAGAAAGGTTCTTCAGATGTTAGAGGTTCTTTATGGACCCAAAAGGTTATTTTATGGCACCAAAGAACCTTTTAAAGCACCTTTTCTTTAAGAGTGTAGTAGTTGGGATATATTTTTAAAACATATTCTTCATAAAAAATAAGCAAAGGAAAACAAAAAAATATTCCAGTTTTTATGTTTCCCATTAAATAAGAAAAATCATAGATGAGATCTTATTAGACATTGGTGAGACTAAATAGAAATGGAAAAATGGAAATGTTTGATTAAGTCTTCTGTGTCTTAGATATTTCTCCTGATTCAACGAGTCAGAAATCTCACAAATGTCTCAATTAGAGTTTCAGAAGAAATCTGAACAATGTCACAAATTGAGATAAAGTTGGCTGCAATCGAGTCAATATTATTGAAGATTTCACCATGAACTCAAACATTATCCAAATTTACCCAAATCCAGATTATTTTACATCTACAATGTACAATCTATATAATCTAAATCTTACAGTTCCGTACCCTTGTTGTAATATATTGTCCTCTATATATTAAAGGTCTCCTTACATTTTATTTTTATTTCTTCTAAGCAATTTTAGGAGAAACACTGCAACTAGTTGATACTTAAATGAAACAAAATTAAGAACTCTTCATCAAACCTGTCATGATTCTGCCTCTTCTTGTCAGATATTTCTTGGTTTCAAAACGTCCTGAGCTATGAAAAATCAACCTTGAGAAATAAAACTTTCCTCTGGGTAACCATATACTCACAGGATCATTTCGAACCCCCTCTCCTGGTTTATGAACTAAATCAAGATGGTACCCATGTGCGATAAAGTTCACCTTCTGTCTCTTTTGCAAGTCTCTTTTGTATGTGCTGTACTGATACACACAGCTTATACAGCAAACCCGCATAGAGGAAAGCTGCATGTGGTTATGAGCGTCTTGAAGGTTCAGGAGCGCTGTAAAACAATCGTATAAAAGCTGCATGATAGCCCCTGCCTGAACGCCACCAACGGGTTCATTAACGCGGCCATCCGATGCATTCATTCATTTTTATTCTCCACCTCACTTCACGCTTGTTTATTTATTTTCCGATCCATTAGGTCAGGGGCGACGACATCTTCTATTTTTGCCTGCATCCTCACCTCGCTCCTGAGAGAGAAATTCATTACTGTAACATCTCCTTGTGTGTCCCCAGACCCCTACTCATCACATCAAAGGATGGCAGCACAAAGAGCCATTGATGTCTGATCGTTATTATTCGCAGAAAGTGCACTCTTCTAATGTGTTTACCCAACGTAGGGTCTGATTCCAAGCGCTCTGTCACAGAGGCACTATTGAGGGTCTTAGTGTTTGTGTGAAAGGCTGGTCTAAGCATAACAAAACTGGTGGGGTCTTCCAAAAAAGTATTTTGTTACAACAGCATTGATTATAGTCGATAAAGCGATGTGATCATGCAAACAGTACGCAGCTGCTCCAAGAAGTATTTGGACAAACATTTGGACCTCACTCCCCGTTCCTCGGGGGTTTCCACCGGGTACTCCGGTTTCCTCCCCCTTGTCCAAAGACATGCATGGTAGGTTGATTGGCATCTCTGGAAAAATTGTCCGTAGGGTGTGAGTGTGTGAGTGAATGAGTGAGTGTGTGTGCCCTGCGATGGGTTGGCACTCCATCCAGGGTGTATCCTGCCTTGATGCCCGATGACTCCTGAGATAGGCGCAGGCTCCCCGTGACCCGAGGTAGTTCGGATAAGCGGTAGAAAATGGATGGATGGATGGATTTGGACCTCAAAAAGAATATTTCACCAGAAAATTGTAATATAATTGTAATTGATAATGACTTTAAAAAGTCATTGGTTTGCAATTGTCTCATGACGAAATGTGACCTGACAACTAGTATCAAAACACTGATGAATCAATGAGATTTAAATTTATTGACAATTTACCATATTTAAACACATCGCTCTGCCCGTTTTGTTTACATTTTAATATTGCTTGATAAGCTTAAAATATTATTTGTTTGCATTAAGTCATTGGATTACTTTATTTAGGATTATTTAGTATTGAGCTTAGTCATTTTGAGTTCTGATTTAGAATAAAAACATGATGGTATTTTAATATACATAATATATACATTCTGGGGCTGTCAAACAATTAATTGTGATTAATCGCACCCAGAATAAAAGTTTGTGATAACATAATATATGTCTGTGTACTGTGCATATTCATTTTGTATTTCTAAACACATACATATATGCACTGTATACAGTCCCATTCGTTAATCCCCATCGTGATTAATCACTTAACAGCCCTTATACATGTAATTGTTTGTGTTCTACTGAAGAAAGGACATCCAAAACATACAAAAAACCTAATATTAAAAAACATGATTATGGATTATCAATGAATAATATCATAAATAATTCATTACCCGTTTAAAGATATGGCATTGAGAGCCACGATGGTGCAAACTCTCTCTAATCCCCACACTCAAATTTTAAGTATGATTTGTTGGCCAAAGCAACTGAGAAGATATAATAAACAAAATTAAAGATGAATTTGACAGGTAATATATCACGATAAGATCAGTATTATTATTTCGGCAAATTGCTTCATCCGCGATAACCATGAATAACCATGAATACGAACTGATATTGTAACTTAATGAACACTATAAAAGTAGATACAAAATATGTTACAAAGTGTCTATATATTTGAGAATTTGCAGCGATTAAACAGTCAGACAGGTATCGTGCGGGGCGAGTGAATATGTCCCTGATTGTGAACCTTGGAATTGTACTGAATAGACTGAAATGACTGTGTGTGAAGTTGGAAATGTTCAAATGCAGCAACATTATTCAACCTCACCGGCATAATATTGTGTTTACCTGGTACATGACTGTGTCATCTATAAAGGGTGTTAGTAAATTACATTGACCCTCCTCTTCCAAAATATGTGCATAGTGATGCCAGAAAGCCATCAAAGACATTTTTGTGGCCAAAGCTTCTGTTAGACTTTATATTCATTCATTACATTCATATGTTTGCCAGACGCTTTTATCCAAAGCGTCTTACATTGCATGATCCTATACATTTTGTTTCTAATGTGCAATCCCCTGGGATCAAACCCATGACCTTGGGGTTGTTAGTGCCATGGTCTTGCTCTTACCACTGAGCTACAGGAAAGCTGTGTGGTCATCTAGATATACAAATAGCTCATTTTTATACTGTCAGTTTAAATGAATTAAAACAATATTCGAATCACTTGGTGGTCGTCCATGTGTCTTCTAGAATACCATTGGCGACATAGGTTTGAGTCCAGCCGGTGGTTAACACAAATGCTATTTTCTCAGTTTTGTCACTCTACATTTGTCTCAAAGGTTGTGATTCAGTTTTCCCGGCCCCAGCGGTAACAGGTCTAGTTGCGAGCCCAAATAAACCACAATCAAGTGTAAAAGGAGAATTCTAGCCTGTGGTATCTAACCATTAGATCAATGTTTGGTTTTGTTGAGATCAAGTGGAGGGAGTTGATACCACCTCACCCAGCAGGGAACTCTCTCCGCATTCATAACCACCGCGGTCCAGCCGTGCGACACTGATTGTGTGACATGCAGCTCTGCTGGAAAGCGAGAAGTAATTATCCTAAGAAGAAAAATATTTTCGCTGTATTCAGAAAAGCTCTTTCACTCACTCGCTGTTTCACGTTTCACCCTCGAAATTTGAAATCCTTAAGCTTCTTTTCTGCCCTTCTCTTAGGGTTTCATATATCTGGTGCTTGGATACGATCCGATAACAATCTTCTCGGGCTAGTGGCGCTTATCTTTTGTTTTCATCCATCGTGACTTTTGACATTTTCACATTTAATGGACATCAAAACTTTTGCGAGCCCCGGCATCACAAAACGAAAGGGTTTGGCGCATCTCTCAAAAGTTTGTGGACACAGGCGAGGAAATGTCAGTCGCCTCACCCGAGGATCAAAAACGAAAGGATGACACATGGAAGAAAAAGAAAAAAAGACGAGACATGATAATGGAAGTAGAAAGTAGGATGCCGGTACCCTATTCATGCACCCTGACATCCTGGCCTTCTATCCCACAATTCATCACTGTGTCACTGACTGGGCCACCCGGTACAGTGACAAATCTGCCTGTCAGGACTACAGGGTCTGCCTTGACAACCTGGCATTTTAACTACAAAGATTAATTTTAACTTATTATCTCTTCCTACAGACAACATCTCTATGATTAATACTATGAGAGGAAGCTAGTGACCCCAACGCTTTAACTCTATCAGGGTGAAGAGACTGTCGATGTTGTAAAGCATCAATAAAACGGTGCCAAAAGATGCCCTGAAAGTACTTCATTTGTAGATCCAATAAGTTAAGCTGTCGATTCAAGTTGAAGACCAACATTCTTCTCCTTACACCATTGATATCTCGGCAAGCATTGTGAATCTTTCGTGTCACATATTATATGTTCTGTTGCGCAATTCCATTGATTTTGTTAATCAAACAAAGTGCCATGGTGTAACACTGCAAGTAATATTGTCCCGTGTTGAAAATGGAATGCCGCTAAATCATATGGCTGTCACGGTATCCAAATCAACGATGGTTGATGGTGGTCTCTATCGTAGCTTCCTCATCTTCAGCGCCGAAGAGGAGAGGCGAATTCCGTCGGTCATCTGCACGCGCTAAACTAAATCTGTCAGTTACCCAATGGTGAGAGATTTGACCATAGATACACAATACATTGTCAAGGGAGCTGGAAAACCTCAGTGGCTGATAATGGAGGGCAATTACACTCAAAACGGCTCAACAGATTTCTCTAGGCTCTGGCTTTTGTACTTGACAGAATTTGTGCACTTATTTTTTCAACTTTCTGTTCATGTGATTGATTCATATTTAAAGGATAACCTTTGCTTAATAATATAATAATTCATGGTCAGTATTTCCGACCAGTTGGCACTATAAAGCATGAGCTAGACATAGTACTGTATGTGAAAATTCTCCTTTGAATACTTGATGAAGTACTCAGATGTGTGTTCTTCTACTGTATTGTACATATACTATATGAACAGGTTTGACTACTAATCCGTGCATTTCGACTACATTTGCCTGAGCAAATCATATGATGATGTTCAAACGATTTGTGTGTTTTTAATTTTATAGTAACAGTTTTGGCAGAACCCTTTTCTATTTCAACAAGACCAAGAAATGTCCCTGTTCACAAAGCAAGATTCTTAAGAAATGATTGATTCAGTCAGTGTGGAAGAACTTGACTGAGACCTGAGACCAATTGAACTCCTTTGAGTCGAACAGTCATTTCGAAACAGAAAATGGCTTTTCCAAAACTACTGCAAAAAAATGAAAAACGAAGTTCTATAATATGGTATCGTATGGTTTAGAGATTGAGAATACTGAAATAGATAAACTCTTTATTAGAAGGGGACGTCCCGAAACTATTGTCCACATAGTGTAAAAACTACTCGCTCCCAATTTTCTTTTCCATGATGGCTGCTTTACATTGTATTAATGGCATATTGATTTAAGATCAACATTTGCTAGCTAACAAAAACAACTAAAAGTTTTGTGGGACCAAGTTCTGAAATACTGATTATTTAAGCAGTCAAGCAGTTTATTCTAGTGGTTTTATACGAGCACATTTTTCAACAAGAGATCCACAGGATGAAACAAGACCTTGTTTTTCTTAACTTTTTGATTCTGAATGCTCCTCAGCTCTCGTTGTCTTTTGAGATAGCAAAGTGTCCACTGGTCACACACTTTAGAATCTCAGCAGACGCAATAGGTCATCTAGGTAAGGTTTGCCTGCTGTTTCATGAATACTGAGTATCTCACTTATTTGATGCATTGCTTTTTGCATACTAGGTAGCTGAAGTCTGCGTATTCAGCAGAGATGGCTGTTACGAATGTTGCTTATTTTCAACCTCTCGTTGATTAATTAAATTTCAATTAATACATTTAAACTAATACGCTTAGAAGACAAATCATATTTTTTATTGTTGATGTCTGTATTTTGGTAGTATGAGTTTGCAGAATACAGCCATAGGCGATCAATGCATTTGTTGGGGTAACTGACATCAGTTAATTCTTAAAATAATCCAGAGTTCTTCTTTTAAGTTTATAAAAAAACATGGGCTGTTCAGGCAAGGACACAAAGACAGTGTTCAATAAATGATTGCTCACAGGTGGAGCGAGAAACCCGGGTCCTCTTAGAAGGATCCTACCGCTCGTAAATCTTAAAAATCAATATGACAGCCCCAGGAAATCAGTATCAATGATTTCAAATAAAAAAAGCCACTAGGGAGCAATGTTAAAACCCGCTGAACGTAGTAAGCCTCACCTGTCAAAGGTGTGCGGGAGAAAAATACCAGCATCGCCAAACAACTCAAAAAACCTTGGTTTCGTGCATATATATTTCCGATTCTTGGCACTCTTTAAAGGCTTTGGCCTATCAGCCTGTCAAGCTTGAAGCTTCTGGGACCTTCTGTGGGTAAATGTCAACAAATAACATTTTGTCAATGTTTTAAACACCTCTCGCTGAAATTCTATGGAGGGAGCGCTTGCCACCCTTGAGGTTGCGAGGATGTATTTTAAGCCCCAATAAAGCCGAATGCCTTGTATTCGCTGTGCCCGTGGTTCCCAGACATTCAGTGTGGTAGACAGCTCTGGCATCTGCAAGTTAGTACACATTCAAAGACTCCGACCATGAAATATCCAGCGCGCTTAGTTTCGCTGCGTAGTCTTCCTCATGCAGTTATGAGAAACTCCGCATATATGGAACTTCAACTCCAAAAGGTGATTCTGTCAATATGCTGTTAAAGGTCACCGCAAAGGTTGAGGATGTTGTGCAAAGCTTTCAAGCGACGCTCAAGATTTTCGGAGTGAATACGTTGAGATGATTTAAGGAAAGCTGCTTCGTTTTCCTGTGGGCTAGCAGTAATCTCCTGAGCCGTGCGCTTGTGCCGAGAATGTCCCCCCCCAGTTCGATGGCTTCTATCAGTGACTAAGCATTCAGGTGCGATTACTCTACATTTAGTTCCACCATCAAAGCCTCCTTCTAACTTTTGAACTCTATAATCATCATGCCACCTTGGTGTGGGTTGCCTGATTGCTGTCAAATAGACTTTTTCAAAATCAATGGCTCAAGAAACAAGGGGGATAGTTGCTCTTACTGCGAATCTTAAAGGCAGCATGTTATTTAAAATATAGATTTCCTGATGGAAAATACCACGAAACTCAATACATGCCATTTTAATTATTTTGTGAATGTACATGTACTTTTTTTACTTATTTATTTATTTAGTATTCATTTATTAGATATTATTTATTAGAATGATCTTGCCTGTTCTATAAACACAATGCACTGTGCTGTGTTTTACTTTTCTGTGATTTTCTTTTTGCTCCTGTAAAGCTGCTTTGGAACAATGCACACTGTGAAAAGTGCTTTATAAATAAACTTGAATTGATTTGTGAATAGTCATGGTGGCCTACCGTATGTTTAAAACAGCAACTCGTAACTTCCCCGCTCGAAAAATAATAGAACCCTGCCCAAAACACAACACAAAAAATATAATGGTGTCTACTGGTATGTGATGGATTATATTAGTGGGATGTTATCTGGCAGATTAACCCTGTTGGAATAGTGCCCAAAACACACTACAAAAAAGAATTTTGCTAAGGTTTTAATTGAAAAAGCTAATGCTTCATAATGGTATTTTAATGGAAACCGTTAGAATTCAGTGATGGTTTCTTCAAGGTTTCTTTTTTTTCATCAGGGTTGAGCATTATATAAGCAATCTGTCAATATGTACTGTATCTGTCAATCATCCATCAACCAACTCAAGTAATCCATAATGGAACAGTAAACCCCAAAATAAAAATTCTGTCATCATTACTAAACTTGTACTCATACGCTCCTAAAATCCAAACATTACCACACTAGGACAGCCCAAAATGCATTTCAAAATACATTACATAACCTTAATATATAAACACAGTAGATTATGGTTGAAAATTACTAGAAAATAAACAACAGTGCAAAATATTTCCCAGAATACATTCTCTTCAACAGCACTATACTGTTTTGATGGAAAACAGCATATTACTGTCCGACTGTGGCTGTTTTAAAGCATTTCTGGACATCGCAGTTTTGGAAACAGTCTCCATACCTTTACTTTGATTCACAATGCTACATTTATAATATTGATTTATAATTTGAGGTATCAGGTCGGATTTTGCAGGAAATTTTGGTTTTTAACAAACCAAAAGATTTTATGTTTCTGCAAGTTTTTTTTAAACAACGGTGGCAACAACTTTTCCACATCTTGTTGTATCTCAGAGTGAAACGGCTTCTGAAATAGTAAAATCCTGGGCAATCTTTTCATGGGCAGATACGATGTCTAAGAAGTGAAGAGAGATTGAGGTAAATGTTTTTGATTAAAGATTATAAGATTATTATAAATGAAGTGAACACAAGTAATTTATAAAAACACTACAATATTCAATTCACAGTGACAAGGACAATATGAAATTACCACCCCCGTTCAGCCAGTAGTGTAAAGATGTATTTCATTGGTCTCTCATGGCCAGAAAAGCATTCTTGTTTGTTTCTAGTTGTCCCCCCCTGACTGTAGTCTTGATTATGAGGATGGCTTTTATCCTTCAGGGTTAAATAATACTGAGAAATTGGAAAAGTTTTCTAAAAATATTAACATCAACATTTTTGAATGAATTATGCACAATAAGACCAGGGTGGTGAATTAGGACAGCAAAAATCTGAGTTTGTGTTGTCTTTAATATTAAAGATGAAATGTGACATTTCTGAGGTTAAAGCCAGCGTCTTGTACTTACGTATTCAATCAATCACGATGAAAGAACAAGAAAAAAAGCTCGCAGAAAGGGTGATTAACTTTCATTTAATTTGCATTTCTGCCAAATAGGATTTGCGGGAATGGACATCTGATACAAGGCATTGTGAAGGCTGTACTGTTTTATATCCGAGCAAGCCAATCAATTTCCATCCCCTAGCGAATGAGTCGAACTCTGTCCATTATTTTATGTTGTCAGGGCAAGATCCATATCCATTTCCTACCCCATCTACCACCATACATCCCCAACACTGCAAAATGAAATTAAATCCTTCCTCTTTTGAACAGGGAATTCTAAAGTAATTGAGGCCAGAATTGGTCGTGTTCGGTTTCATGTCATAAAGTATTCATCAAAAGGCCGGTTCTGCTGAAACATCATTGCAGGAAGCTATAACTGTATGGTTCACCTTCTCTCAGTGCTGCTTGGCTTCTACCTCCATGGTCCACCATTTTCTCTCAGTGCAGCCCGGCCTAATGACTTCCTATCAGCCGTATCAGAGTCGAATTTGGGTCTATCTGAGCTGATAGCCATGTCCTGTGGAGAGCCTATTTCACGACGCTTTGAGAGCTTTTCCGATGCCCTTATTAAAGGGGTGGGCGACCTGACGTGAAAAAGAAAAGGTAGGAAAGCCAAGAGCCCCATTAAGATAGAAGAAGTATTACGTTATATTTCATACATATGTATATCCATACGAAACCGAGAAGAGAAGTGCGTGGAAGGAAGAGAGAAAGTAACAAGAAAGGGCCCTTCGAGGAATGAAAGAAGGCCATTAAATAGATACCCTGAGTGGGTCTTAGTCACTCACAGCTCTCAGTTCCTCATTGTGTTTGACTTCAAGTCTGATGAGGTGAAAGTCATAGGATTTCAGAAGGAAACATTATCCAGCATGAGCAACACTTTTGCACACCCCCATGACGGTTATAGCCATTCCGTGAACACAAAATTGCAAGGCTCTTTCAATAAACCGAATCTTCCGATCTGAGATTTTGACAGTCAGTGGAATTCTCACTGTCACTTTTTGGTCTTTATTGTATCTCTGAATCAGAAGGCTTGGTTGCCGTCTATTGTGATCCAGTGTTTGTGTCATTTTTGTCTATAAGCACCATTTTTCTCATCACTGCCTTAAAGGCTCAGTGGGCTTTCTGGAAAATGCTATCGTTTTCCTGTTAGCCGTGAAACCATATGACCCCTCCCTCCCTGCGAATCGCTATCCAAAGCCACGCCTCCTCCAAAACACATGAATGTGAATTGGGTCAGATCATTGAGAAGACATTAGAGAACAAAGTGAATAACACTAAGAATCGCGAACGTAAACACTAGCTTTAAACCAGGAATTAGATGCAGCAAGATTTCAGTTGTTAGTATAACATATCAGTGTGTAAAGCTTGCTTGTTACTTTGAGAACATATAAATAGCAAAGCCACTAGATGGAAAGCCAACAAACTTTAGCAAAAAAAGCATAATGGCTAATGATAACGCCCTGACTTTACAGAACGCAAAAAATGAGTCTAGATGATAGTTCTTTTATGGATTTCATTACCCGTTACGGTTTCTCCAATTGAAAGTATTACAGATCCTTCTATCTAACTTTAATAAGAGTATTTCTGTAAATTGTTCGCGTTTAGATGCTGGGTAACGCTGTCGTTTAGCTAAGTCGTAAATTTACTAAACTACATAAGCAACATAATGCATTGTCAAAACCCATCAAAGTGGAATAATAACACGTACCTACCTATCCAGAAGAAACATGGTAACCATGGCATCATCTTTGAACCCCTTTATCTCCCACAGCTGTTCCCAGCGTGGAAAAGCAACACTGATTATTATCATATTCGCCATCGCCACCCTCCTGCTTTGTTATTTATATTGTGAAACTCCAGTTATTCGGTTATTACTCCTGTGAAATGCGTTCGAGATAAGACCTCTGGGACATGCCCTCAGAACACGATCACGGGTCTGCCATTCTCCGGCCGCCTGCACAGCGTGTGTGAGCGCACTGATGATGTCTGCATGAACAGGGTGTGTTCACGTCTTGAAATAAGAAACTTCTAACCAGCATGACAAAAAAACATTTCTTGACAGGATTGACTATCCTGGCTTTAAGAACAGTATACGTTAAAGGTACAGTTCGCCTAAAAATGCACATTCTGTCATTTTTTTATTCAACCTTGTGTGGCATTGGGTCATGGGTGGAGGCACTGTCTACCCAAATATACTGCCTAAAATAGTAAAAATGGAACATATGGCCCACAGCAGACTATCATTCCTTTGATAATATCACTTTTAATCCCTTAAACTCAAAACTGTAAAAATTATGAAATAATCAAACAGCAAAGGGTAAATACTTTAGAATTCAAGATGTTTTGGGTTGTCTGTTCCTTTAAATCTGGATATTTCAGCTCTTCAGTTGTTGAGCTTGACCTTATCTTTAAACTTGTGGTTAATGTTTGTTTTTGTTTGTTTGTTGTGCTAATGAGTTTGGTGAGTCATAAAGCGTGAAGGCAGCTATTATCTATAAGTCACATACATGTTACTGATGCACTGATAAACCCAGCAGTCTATTGCATTTATTTGTAAATGAAGCGTTTGTCTCACAATATATGAGTTTAATGTCAATGATTTGATTTCCATTTATGGCCTTCCTTCCATTTCAGTGTCGTTTTAATTCAATTAATTGCTTGCATACAATTGCAAAAGTGTTTGTGAATCTTTTACTTATATTTTACTTTTCACCAAACACTTCAATGAGCTGTCCCTAAAGGGATAGTTCACCAAAAAATGTAAATTCTGTCATCATTCACTCACCCTCACTGACTTCAAGTATATGGACACAAAACATTTCCAGTGATATGCGGGTTTTGAATAGGGAGGGGTATTATTGAGATTTTATCGATATCAATATCACTTATCGATACCGGTACTCATCAACACTGTTATCGATACTACGCTCTATAATTTGATGCAAAAACATATGATGTGAAAAGATGTTAAATATTTTAAGTTTCTTTGTTACAGCTGAGCTTTAGAACTGCAGTTTACAAATGCTACTGAACAAACAGAAAATGCCACATAACAAAATGTGTGTGTGTTCCTTACCATTCCACTTACGGCACTTAGCATGTGAATATGAGCACATCATAATGCAATTCAACATATTTACTTTACATCACTATGGTTATTTGGCTGGTAAGCTGGTTTGTGGTCATCATAAATTTAAATATTATTTTCTAAGCAATTTTTTTTTTTAAATTATATGTACTATTTTTTTATAATTTTACAAGCACATTTACTTCAATTTACTAAGGTAAGTAAATATACTCCGTGGCCGAATTATTAAACACAATTTTATAACTTGTTCTCAAATCAAGGACTTTTATTTTGACGGGTTGCCGCAAAGGGGTGTTTGAAGGAAGCTTCTTGTTGTGAAGCGCGGATGCTGAAAGCTCCACAAGCCCATCCATGCCACTCTTTCACACATAAACACCCAAAACAAGCAGATTACATCGCGGAAATCATATGGCCCTAGATATCACACATATTTGACGTATGCATTTACATATGCAAGACATCTGCCATACATAGTTTGTTCATCTGCAATACGTCTCAGAGATGTCTGAACGCCTGTAATACATCTGCTAAAGATCTGCTGTGCAAAAACATCTAAACATCTTAGAAAGAGCAGCTTTACATCTGTTCTTAGTCATAAACATTGTATAGACATTTTCTAGATGTCTATATGATGTCTGATAGCAGACGTTTCCGAGTCGTATTGCAGACAAGCAAACAATGTATTGCAGATGTCTTGCAGATGTAAATGCAGACGTCATATAGACGTAAGCCAGATGTATGTGTGCTCTCAGGGTACTGGTTCTTGGTACCCATCCCTAGTTTTGAATGACATGAAAGTAAATACAAAATGAAAGAAATACTTTCTTATTGACTAAATAAACACGTTGACATGTGAAGGAAAGGCAAATACATGCAAGTAAGAACAGTCCACTGCAGTCATAATTCTCTGTCTGACAGACCTGCCCTTGTGTTTACATTCCTTTCTTCAGCAGTGTTGCATACTGTGTGCATTTTCTCTATATGTATTGTCTCGCTGAAATGATTCACAGAATACGAGCTCAGAATAATTCTGTTCAAAGCATAATGGTCTCTGTTGGACAGCTAAATGAGAATGTTACAATTATCAGCCAGTAAAAGACCATAGTCTGTGTTGCTCATCAAAGGACTTGTGTGATGTTTTCAGTCAGGGAATCTTCCCCCACCATTCAATATACAAAAAAACAGCACAACAGTCCGCGCTCTTTGTTTTTCCTGAGGGATAAATGCTTACCGCTATGAGACAGGCGGTTTGGTCTTATCTTGTGTGAGTCAGGAGACGCTGGCTATCATATTGTGGTACTAAATATGCACCTTATTCAATGGTGTCTTCCTCCTCCGGCTAGAAGAAACGTATCAAGGCCTCAGATCGATACTCGGGTTAGTCTCTGACAGTGATTTGCCGAAAGGATTAAGCAAAATGCTGAAGTTTCTGAGGGGAGAAGTTGGAAGCAACACGGTGTTGACTTAACACAGGGTCCCGGGTGAGTTTTCCCAAGCAAACAGTTGAGGCGTCAATGGAACCTCATTGAAACGGCTTCGTGGACGCCAAGCAAACTAATGTAAGCTTTATGAGCCTAATGTTGATGTTTTTGGACTTCCTCTCTGGACTGTGTGGGTTTGTTTGACGCTCCCTTGACATTGCTGGTGGGAAAGACAGATTTGAAGGTTCGGGGCTGGTTTTGATCTGCATGGCACAAAAACAACGTTCTGTCTGTCAGCGTCAGCCCGGGTTGGCGCTGCATCTCTGCTGATGTGGTGGAGATGCAGCTAATGAGGCCACCAGAGAAATAGGCAACAAAAAGCTGAAGCTGCATTGAGCCCATGCCGGTCTGGGCATCTTTAAGGTGGAGCTTAACTAAATGAAATTAAGCTCCTCTGACATATGGTTGCTTGCACTCTACCATACGGCAATAAACTGGGAAGTTTTTACTCGTGTCTGTATGTTTAAATGCTCCTAAAAGTTTACAGAATCCACTTTTAACGCACCTGTAGTTATATTTGCATGTGTGTTCTATTTTTTGTTGGCAACCGATGCACTACCTAAGTTATGTAAATCAGGTAACAACGAATGAACACCCACTGTCTGTGCAGAACACAATATTCATGGCGCTATTATCAATCTTGCAGGCCATTTGTAAGTGCCAGGGTGCGGAGGATGCGAACAATAGGGAGATTTGGCATGCTTTGCTTGGATCGTACTACAATATGTGATTGGACACATTCCTAGTTATGTTGTTCTCCATCATTTGTTCATTATCTGATGTACATGTATATTGACTATTGCCATTTTTAAAAGGTAATTTACAGAAAAATTGCTTAGCTGGGCTGCATGCTGCAGTTTCTGGACTAAGAGTGCGTCACAAATTGGGAACTCATGCACTATTCTACGCCCTTTTGTAGTGTAAAAAGTGCGAGTAGTGTGTTCAGGTTGAACATTTAAAAAAGAAGTGTACTTTAAGTACCCGGGATGATGCATTTATGCAACCAAAAGTAGATGGTGTGGAACGTTGGACACTTCACACACTCAACGATTGCAGTTTCGCTTATGTATCAATATTGAGACGGGGCTATCAAGAGTGAGCAAAGTTCACTTGTGGATTCATTACGTTTCAGTCTGATGGTGGTCCTTTTGGGCAAAACATATTAAAATAACATCAAAAGTACATGTACAACTGATTTTTGTTGGCACACACTGTGTCATCCAATCGACATCGTTTGCATTCGTCTGAAAACCATTCCCAGATAGCACAGATACGTCTGCTGAAGATCTGGAAAACATCGGCTGTGCAAAAACATCTGATAAACATCTTACAGACACCTTATAAATGTCTGTATGACATCTAACAGGAGATATCTCAAAGACGTATTGCAGATGAGCAAACTATCAAAAAATACATCTTCCAAATCTAAAAGTAGACTATAAAATAGATGTCTTCCATATGCATGTCTGCTATCAGTTACTACTTCTGGTATAGTGTATATTTCATTCGGGACACAACTTTAGTATGCTATTCATGGTTAGCATTAGCATCGCAGCATACATGAGTGCCCATTGTGCCCTTTAGCAACAATGGTTTTAGTTCTCAGATCTGCTGTTCTTTTAAGTGTTGTGTATTTGATGTGGCTTAACAAACTGGTTCTGGTTGTGTAGAAAGACTATTCTGTTCTTTCGTTAAAGCAGCCCGTCCGTCATGAATCTTTGAGGTATGCTTTTTGAAAGGTCCAGACCTACTTATTATTGAAATGCTTGAAAGCTTAGGATTTATTTGATAAGTTAGAGGAGTTTAAAAGCAGCTGGAGAACGCAGCACAGTTCTGGATTCTATCAGAATAAGAATAAGTCTCCAGGACTGTAGGCTAGACTTCCAGCTGTTTCAAAACCCTGCTATGTAAAGCCTGTTAAAGCTAGCTCGCTTCACAGCTAAGTCTGGAAATAGCATTAGAAACAGGAAAAACAACTTTTGACAGTGCAAAAAAAACATTTTTTTCCTCCAGAGGTTTAACTTTAATCCATCCGAATTATTTATACTGAAAATAGCCTACTGTATATTTCATGTTTTATCAGTTCTTTAGCTTCTACTGTCGAATGACACAGAGACCTTAAAAAGCAGAAATGTTCAACTGGCATTTGCATTAGATAACCAAATATCAAACCAAGAAACATTTGTTTGAAAGATTTAAAGGAACCGCAGAGATATTAGCTTGATTTTATTTTTGCCAATATCATTCATACATTTTAAGTGCGTTTTAAGTGTGTCTTTTAAGAAATAGTTACCCATAAATGAAAATATATATAATATCTTTTATGTGTTATTATAACACATAAAAGATATTTGGAAGAATGTTGGTAACAGAAAATCATTGGTTCCCATTGACTTCTATTGTGTGGACACAAAACCAATGCAAGTCAATAGGGAGCAACAATTTTCTGTTACCAACAGAAAAAGAGAAAGTCATACAGGTTTAAAATGACAGGAGGGTGAGTAAATGATGACAGAAATTTTATTTTTGGGTGAACTGTCGCTTTAAGGGACTGGTGTTCACAAGAGCTGATGTACAGGTCTGCATCTCAAGCGTCTTGGACGAAATGCTTCCACAGGTGTGTTTCCTCAAGATCCACACGTACGCTGCAGTAGATAACTAGCAATTTGACCTTTATGTAAAAGCTGCGATTCATCCACTCAGCCTCTGTCTCACAAGATTAAGCATTTCAATGCACAGTAAGGTCAAGCTTTCCATTGTGCGCGTGCCAGTCGCAAAGCTCCAAGGCTAGGGAAGAGGTCTGGAGGGGGATGCGTCTCCTGCAAATGAATGCAGATTCTCTGTTGCCGTCCCTAAGTGAGATTCTCAAGGGCCTGTCAGGCTGCTGCAAAGTCTCCAGCGCTGCTCTTCCACCAAATTGAGTTGAAGCAAATGGTTGACAAGAAGATAGAACTCTAACTGCCTCAAAGGACGTTGGCGAAGGAATGCTCTGACATTTGTCGCATGGTACTGAATTATCAGCAGGAGGTGCGATGTTCAGCGAGTGAGCAAATGTGTGTGTTTTGCTCCCGACGAGAGAGCTTGCTCAGACCCCAGGGTGGTCTGCTGTTAAGACCACCGGCCATTAGGGGAAAAACCCCTCTTATGAGTGATATTTCTTCACGGGGTCTGTCATCTCTGTCATCTCAGTACAAAATAGCTGTTCTTACTTGCAGCGATTCTCGAGTGGTTTCACTTCAGGGCTCTGATTTTATATTGAACATCAAGTGATGATTCATCACATCACAAGAATTGTTTATCAAACAAAAGTAAACAAATGACCTAAAAATCAAGTATTAAAAATGTATCAATATATTTATTAACTACATTAAATAAACATTAAAATATACTTGAAAAAATAAACGTTTTAAATAGTAAAATAATATACTTCATTGTTTTAGTATTCCTCTTATAAATGTTCTGGCATATAAATGTCTTAAAATGTTCAATTGATTTGATAAACGTATTATTATTATTGTGCATTGACACAACTTTACAAAATGTTTTTTAATGCTCTCAGCGATCAAACATTTTTTCATCCCAAGTGCATGTGAATTCATGTTTAATGTAATCTGTCCTGTATTTTCTTTTGCTTTGTATTAAAGATGAAAGCACATTATGTCAAGTTGGCATGCTTTGTTGGCATCATGTCAACATAACTTCCTTAAAGATACAGATGATCTCATGCCAATTTACCAAAATAAAATACAGATTCATTATACTCGCAACCTTCAACAAAAGATGTGATCATCATCTTAGTTTTACAAACTTATAAACCTTTTAAAAACAACAGATGTAAAGAAAAATATGTCGCTATCCAAACCTAACTGTACACAATTATATAGTTAACAAATAAAAATTACCATCGTCTTTTTATCTACATTAAGCATTTTGCCAGTTTCCCAATTGAGAGTGATCGCTTTTGTTCCAAATCTCAATATCACATGGAAGAATAATTTCCGATTTTCATTTTAAGATCTTCTTCCTAAGAGTGATCACGGGTCAGCTCTCTGAAGCATGTTAGCCCAGTGGAATGACCAGTGTCAATGCTTTCATTAATTGCACTACAGTGAAGGCTTCAGTAAGCTCTGATTCACACCTCTCTGCTTCTGCTGGCTGGTGAGGAACAGCTACATCAGTCTATAGTTTCTTCAACTTCTTCGATGGGATTTAAAAACCTTTGACCGTAGAATATAACTTGCTTTTAATTTATTTTGGATGCTTTTGTCATTACATAATTTCAATAGCTAGATTTTTTAAGTTGTAATGTTCTTGTGCCCCCTCGAGGGGCCGCTTTTGGAACCACTGACATACTGCATGTGATATTACGTTTCTGTTTATTACTGATTACCAATTTTTTTTTTTTTGCTGTGTAATTTTAAACAGTAGCATATACACTAAATAAAGGTGCTTAAAAGGTTCTTCACAGCAATGCCATAGAAGAACCATTTTCGGTACCACAAAGAACCATTCAGTCAAAGGTCAACCATCTCTTTCTTACATTTTTATAACCTGAAGAACCTTTTGTGAAACAGAAAGGGTCCTCAGATGTTAAAGGTTCTTAATGGAACCAAAACGTTGTTCTATGGCAGTGGTCGAGAACCAATGGCTCGCGGGCCACACGTGGCTCTTTTCAAAAATCTTGTGGCTGGCCAGGTATCTTTCCCTTCACCAATATTTGATCGTTAAAAACATGATAATATATATTAATACCTCAGGTTGTCCTGGCCACTTCATGCATGCAGTGCTATGAGCAAGCCGCATCGTGACACTAATCAACGAAAAACAACGTTTATATGGTAACCTCTCGCACTGGCAGACCAGCATCATTTTGAAAGCCAACCGGCTCCCAATTCGCATGCTTTTTAACCAGTGTGTGAGGTCTTTAGAAGAGCGAGCATCATTGAGCATTTATTGAAAGTTACGGCTCTCTGTGGCGTATGATACAGAACTTGTTGCCACGCTAATCAAATGTAAAAAGTTTTAAAAACACAAGGTAGCAGATGGAAGCAAACTGCGACACGTCAGTATGGATGCGCTGTGTTTAACTCCTCATCTCCGTGTGAGCAGTCTTTCTCGCATATTAGGTACATACAACTGTCAAGGTTGACAGAGGAGTTGTAATGCTAGTATGTAAGTGATTTGACCACCTACATACCGAACTACAAAGCTATTAGCAAGACGCTAGTTATATTCGCTTTTATGAGCAGCTGCGCAGGATTGCGTAGACCAATCGTCGTATGACATCAAAGAGGCGTGAGAGCAGCGCCCGGTGTGCCTTCGAAACGCATCTCCGATGTCAGAGATTTGCCGATCATGCAGCATTTCAAGATGTCGAACATTGCAATGCAAAGTCAGAAGACACATATGTAGTAAGTTGTGAGTATCAGTACTATGAACGTGTACTTTTCAAAATTGTTATACGTTAGATATAATGAAGTTTAATTGAATGGAGGCCTAATGTAAATCTGTAAGTTGTTTATAAGTTATAGAAATATATTTTTTAATTGTTTCGTTTGTTTCACTGTTTTTGCCTTGTCTGTTTACATGTTCTCTTATCGAAGGCAAAGAACAATTGATCCCCACAGGGACCATAAGTGAGACTGAGGACATAAATCAAGTTATTAGTATTGAAGACATTAAACGATGTTATAGTTTTTGCGATGGCTCTTTTACAAAACTAAATTAACCAAAACTGGAAAAATGGCTCTTTGGTTAAAACAGGTTTCGGACCCCTGTTCTATGGCATCTAAGAACCTTTTGAAGCACTTTTTTTTAACGTGTTCAGAACATGTACAGTACATGCATGATATGATGCTGTTGTTGTCACTCAGTTTTTTTGTTTTTAGGAATAATGTTTTGTTCTGACTGCAAATGCTACAGTCCCACGGGTAATTTTGAATGTGTGATGCAGAATGGTTGACTCGGAGTCTGAGAGTACCTGCTATCCTCCAGACAGTGTGTCTGTGTATCTCAGCAGTCTGTCTTTCTGAGGGGTGATTTCTTGTTGCACGACAGGACGATGAAAATTTTATGCAGAACCGCCATTACACTTGGGAAGTCAGGAACGTCAACACCCTGAGCTCAAGAACAGTTCAGTTAAACTGTGGTGATCACGGCCGCATTAACAATAGGGCTAGGCGGGGCTAAAGCCCCGGGGCCCGAGCAAGGAGGGGGCCCGTGATTGGCTGTGTAGCAGATTGATTACTACTAGCCATCTGATTGCCAAAGCCTTACCACGCCCCCCACAAATTAGCCCTGTTATTTAGTAGCGCTGTGCTGTATATTCCATGCATTATCATGGATCATTCTCATTAATATTATTAACAAAATTGCGCATTCGCGTTATGATTGGTCAGGTCGAATGTCAATCAAACCCCCGTGGGCAGCAGGGCACGGTGAATTGAAACGTCACGTTTGAATTTGATATATCAAATCAAATGCATTTATTTTATATACAACAATTCAGCTTAGGCCTATCAGGCGATGGCTGTCTGCGACTTATTAGAATATAGCCAACGCATCAACCAATCAATCGCCTCCACTCTTCACTTCATTCTAGACTATTCTTAAAATTTCCACGCAAAAAACAGTCTTCGTCTTCGACTGCTAAAAATGTCATCTTTAAAAAAATGTGCGAGTGGGGCTCAAAAAATGAATTTTTTAAAAGCTAAACAGCAGAGGAAACATGAGCTGATCAGTAAAATCCCAAAACTATCGGGTTATTTTACTAAAGCTGATGATCACGGAGTGGTGGATGCTGGAGCTGATGATAAAGACGCAGCGTCATCATCGACCCCACCAATTAACTGTTAAGTTTGATTATTAACTTGATGGATGTATGATATTGCTTTTGTGTTTGATCAAACTATTCGCCTAAAGGGCTGGCAGTGAAGATAGTGCTAATGTGTCCGGTAGAAATATGTCAATTGTGCTGCGCCATCATCATGATGTAAGTTTATACTTTAAACACGTATTTAAGCATTGTGGTATAGATACAAATTATTTTAAACTGCTCAGGCACAATAAGCAGCAGGAGAGGATTCATTTTGTAGATGCTCGTTTTGAAACCATGTTGAACTTGAGACGGTTCTGCACAGCGCACTTGGTCTTAAAGTGACAGAAGCTGCTAATAAAGCTGCTGTCGCCATTGTGTCAATAATGTTAATCAAACATCAGAAAGAAAGTAATTTACTGTCCTTGACTGAATCACTTCAGTAAAATAAATAAGAATGGATGTTGAATTTATATTGAGAGCTATGTATTGAATATTTGATTACTTTATACAACATTATTCAGTGCTTAAGGTTTTTCAAGTAGGTCGATTTCTTATGTGCCTTTGTTCTATTATTATTTGTGATTCTTTTCATCAGTAAGCTTGATATCCATTTCTTAAGCTACTATTATTTTTTTGTGATATTGAAAATTATCACAATAATTATGAAATTTTAGTGCCATTAACTTTTGATATGATAAAAATCGTATTAAAATTAATATAACTTTACTATGAAGTATATTGTTCGATAAAATGACTCCGTATGATGATATAGGCTAACATTTAACTCATCGCCCACCCCTATATATTCAAGACATGTTGACAGGTTAGTGTTAATCTAACAGCATGTGTAAAAATGTGTTTCATGCTTATCCTAACCAGATCACCAGAAACAAGAAACATCGACATTTTTTAGAAAAAAACAGTTTTTTTTTCTCTTTCTCTGTAGTTGGTGACCTAAAGTGGTGGGGGGCCCTGCAGTAACTCATAGCCCCGGGGCCCAGTGAGCTCTTAATGCGGCCCTGGTGGTGATGGATGTAATACTGTGGCCCTCTACAGCTTAAATGCTCATGTTCGTTCATGTTCCATATCGTTACACAAAAAATATCGAATCGCCACCAACACAATTTTTTTGAGTCGTAAGCACTACGTGTGTTCTTATCCTGTAGAAAGAATGAAGTATAGCGCTGTCAGGTGGAATAAGCATCTCTCTGCTCGCTTTGATCTATTTATTTATCTGTCTGTTTGAAAGTCACCTGCTGTCGGAATCTTTGCCACCCAGACAGCTGTAACAAATAAGAAAGGAAAATTCATGCCGGTTGGAACATCTGCTCTTTTGTTACGAAATAAAGAAAAGCATTTTGTAAAGAGAAAAGTAGTATTGACCAAGTGCCAGGGCTCCATAAACTAAACAGAGAATTTCGTGTGGGGGCGCAATTTAGAGTTTTAGACAGGTACAAACAACAGCTGATTGCCCAAATGTCCTCCTTTGCCAAGAAAAGATAAGAGGTCGCAGAGTTGTGAAAATGAAACTGAAAAGCATTGATTTTTTCCTGATTGCTTTTTGTTTTTGCAGAGTGGTCAGGTTTTTGCGCTCCGCCGTCTGCGTTTGTCATCGTTTGTGAGCGCACGCGTGCGGGTCAAGGGCGGGCCGGGGATGAGGGGGTTTTATTGTAATTATGTCTAAAAAATTGTATTAGTGTAATAATCGACCTTGGGGCAGCTTCTTCCGCAATGTCACCTTCCTCCGAACTGAACTAAAAGATGAAATAAAAGATGAGCTGTCATGGCAAGCATCAATACATTATGGTAGTAACCGCACAGGACGCTACTCTGAATGTATTGCCTGTGATTAAAATGTCACTTCTGTGCCGGGACCGGCTAATTAGTATTAGCGCCACAAAGATGTTGCTTGTTTTGCAAACAATGAGCTTCCCATCTTGAAATAAAGTAAGCTAGTTTAATGGGACACCGAAAAAGTAATTTCATTATGCAGATTAAATCACTTTTAAGTGGGTTTAGCAAAGTCTTGTGTACTATAAAATGTAATGAAGTAGCTGTGCTTGTTGTGAAAGGGAAAAAAAGTGGTGCCATCAATGATTTGAGGGAGCTGTCAGAAATCCCACTAAGTGAACCTATAATTTATAATATAAAAAGTATATATTTTCGTTTTTTTTGCCTTTTTATATTTTTTTACTATACAGTACTGTGTGGAGACAGGAATTGAAAGGGGGTACAATAGCCGGGAAAGGTCCACCAGTCGACACCCGTGGTTACGTTTATGATGTTTTTGAGACCAAAATACAGAGTAGTGTTAATGGGGTTTTTCGATTAAGTTT
This sequence comes from Triplophysa bombifrons, assembly GCA_029783895.1. Classification (NCBI taxonomy): domain Eukaryota; kingdom Metazoa; phylum Chordata; class Actinopteri; order Cypriniformes; family Nemacheilidae; genus Triplophysa; species Triplophysa bombifrons. The sequence goes on from CM056466.1 coordinate 14,179,995, forward strand.
GTTTTTTAGATAGTAATAAGATGTTATAAAAAGGGGCGTGGTAAAATGATTTGTTATTTATGATTGAGACATTGGGGAATATGGTCGGAACCTTTCTACCGCAGCCCCATCTCGCGCTCACTATTGCGTAGACCCATCATCGCCACAATATGTCAGCGGCCACATTTGGGAAGTTTTGGTTTCATTTTTCTTCGATGGAATTCAATTGGGAAACGTCATCCATCTTTCTTTATGATACATGATTTTTATCATGACAAGGTAAGCTTGTGCAAGGCTGCAGTTATAATTTTTATGTTTTGTTTACTTAGATAAATCAATTTTTATATTTTCTGTGTTTGGTTCAAACAGGAAATGTAAAACCAGTTGAGAGCAGCTATATTGTAAAATACCAATTATAGATTATGCTTGATCATTATTTAATAAAGAAAGAGGATCCCCAAAGTTCTATTCATTTATACAGCACGTATTCTTTTTTTTACTTTTTAAGTTTTTGGGTTATTTGAGTGTTATGTAAACTCAGTACAGCCTTACGCTGGTTTAGAGCGTGAAATAATATCAAGCAAGTATTACAAACAAGTGACTTTTCAATGTCAAGCCACTGAATCTTACTGAAGTGATGAGATTGAAGAGTAGACACTAATAACCCCTGCAAAGACAAGCCTTTGAGACGTGGTGAAGTATCCAGGGAAAGGTTTAGCTGCACCCTGGTTTCTTTAGTGTTTACATGTGTCTGAGAGACAGAGACAGAGAGAGAGAGACTGTTATTATGACATAAAATGAAAGCTGTTTAAAATGCCCTTTAGGACAAGCTGAATTTCTAATGTGCATATGTTCAAGGTTACTGAGGCCTTCTGTAATTGATCCGTCAACGTGTATAGACACAGAATATCTGTTCCGGGCTGTTAGTTTGCTATTTGGGGGCGGTTCTGCCTGTCACCCCTCACATGATGTTTATGGCCACGCTTCAATTGCTTATGTCCCGTGAGTCGGTGGACGGGGTAAAGTGAAGCGAGTGGCTTTTAGAAGTGGCCCGAAAATCGAAAGACCTTTCTTAAGCTCTCTCAGGAAAAACATATCACCTCTATCACCCCGGTACTTTTGTCTTAATACAATCTCTGGAGTCTAGGGACAGAAAATGGAAAACGGCAGACTAACGCTGAACATTTCCTGTGGATTTACCGAAATACAAATTACCCCCAATTTATTTTTCTAATGTTATTTCTATGTAATGTATGTAATGTATGTTCTAAATCGAATGTGGATGGCTTATTTGGCTTTGAAGAATGATGCGAAAATGTGGGTTTTTATTGAATTGTCTGCAATCAGAAGTTAAAGAAAATGTTGAGATCTCTTCTAAACAGGAGAGGAATACTGGGTCATTTTTTGTCTGGCAAAGAAACTGAAAAGCAGGACACATGCTGTAAGCATTAGTTCCCATTTCTGTCTCAGAGAAGCGACTGAGACTCTGAAAACATCTCAATTAAACAATTTTATGTACATACACAATAAAACATTTGTCTTGGTAGTCTTATATCAAAACATAACTCAAAATAATTTCATCTGCCTTAGGAATGATTTAAATTTTTGGCTGATTTGACTTTGCAATAACTTCATTTACGACCATTTTAAAGTAGCCAGATATTCTGGCAAATTTCACACAAAAAATTTGCACAAGATAGCAGATTTCAAACTGCGTACCTTTAGGGGTCCTGTCCCAGCCAAACAACGCCATAAAGATGAATTGAAATGCTAACTGATAGCTCTGTTAAAGCGTTACTATAATTTTTCTCATTAACATCCCAGATCACGAATGCCAAAACGGTTCACGAAAAGCATTTCATGTTGACTTGTAAGAAAACAGATGCCTGATTGAAAGCATTCACACTGCGGAACATCTGTGCGGTTCAGTAAAGCGTGAACACAACTTTAATATGAAAGAAAAATCATTCCAGCAGAGAAGAGTTTCATAACTCGCTCTTATTCACTCACAACATATAATCACCCATCAGCCTCAAACTTCAGCGACTCTAGCTTCTATCCCTACAGCGACGCCAATATACTCACATAGACAGCCATGGTACAATCTGCTCGGGCGATTGGGGCGTTCATGCTAATCAATGTTTTGTCAGCAAAATAAACATACATCATCATGTGGAAGGTGATCAAAGCCATCTGAGAGAATGACACTTTCTCACTCAGTGTTTAAGGGTCATTACAGAGAAGATATGCACTCTGTTTTCAGGTCCAATCAGACTGATTCTTCTGGAGAGTAATAGAGTCTAATTACAAATCTGGAATTTTACACTGCTGCTCGTGGTGGAAAGCTGTACAGAATGTGGGAAAGAAGAAATACAAAATTATGAAATCTGCCTATAGAAATCGAGCATTGTTAGTAATTAGAGCCACGCGGAAGTTGCATGTATTAAAAATGCAGAAACACTTTTCAGAAATGCATTTTAGACAAATGAAACAAAATTTAGTAGGTCATGTTCAGTTAAAACTAAAACATGATATAGTGTATAGTTTTAGTTACGACATCTTCATAAAGCATTGAGGTACACTATCAGTCAAAAGTTTGGAAACACTCATTCTTTATTTACATTTATTACACGGCTCATTTGAATGCTTGATTCTGATTGGCCAGTCGCGACATTCCAAGGCTTGTTATTTTCAATAAACAACAGTTTAAAACTAATAACACCCTTCAACCCGGATGATGCAAAACATTTTGAGAGGGGCATTTTAATATTACACATTTATTATAAATTTGTCTTTATTTATTTAAAAAGGATCAAATCAATTTTCCTATTTGTGATGTTTGAACGTCGTTTCTAACTTTAAAACTGAAACTTAACGGCTTTTCCTCGTGGAAGGTCTGTATCATTAATATTAAGTAATAAAAAAATTAAAATTCACATTTTATATCCAGTTTTGTGAAAATTGATAATATACGCAATTTTATGAACAAATAGATACATTTACATATATCAGTCTGCTTATAAACCAACAATAAATATCACAAATGCACATATGATGACCAAATTTTTTTATGATATCATGTTTTATAATGTATATATTATGTCTCAATTGTATTTGTAAATGTATTTACTGTAAAGTTTTTTTGAAAAAATGCTAAATTGTAAAAAGCACTGTAGAGATTAACTAGAATTGAATTAAACATATCGATACTCTGTATATAGTTTCTGGTAAACATTTGTATTTGTTTTTTTGCCTCTCAAAAATGTATTTTAAGAATTTTTCTGGAAAACAAGTATTGAGAGCTTTCCTGCAGCTCAGTGGTAAGAGCAGGGTGCTAACAATGCCAAGATCATGGGTTTGATCACAGGGGATCGCACATACAAATATATAGGAAAATGCAATGTAAGTCGCTTTGGATTAAAGCATCTGCCAAATGCACAAATGTAAATGTAAATTTGAGAGATTTACAGTGTATTGCCGCATCTTTATGGCCTCTTCTAGACATTTATCCCCAGCTGTGCGGCCTACATTTCATAGTTACAAAATACTTGGACTAAGTGCGGTAAATGGGATAAGGACCGTGTGTGCCAGGGAGAGGCCTATGGCATTTGGGTAGCATAATATCTTTCCTGTCTGTATATACCAGCGGGGCTCCTGTTTACACACTGCTTACTGCTCCTGGGTCTTTGTTAACATTTCCTCCCCCCCTTCCTCAACCAGCCTTCAGTTACCTATTGAATTCTTATAGATGTGGCAGTCGACTCTTTGACATGGCCATGTTGTCAGACCCCTGCCAAGCAGATTTGATGCCAGAGATGCTATTTGCTCAGCGATCGATGGGTCCTTTTCAAATATATCATGCGCCCCGGGCGCCATGTGGTTAGGTGTGCCCGCGCAGCTGACAGATGTCAGGACAATGGTGTGTTTGAATATGTAGTTGTGTGTGCTTGTGTGTGTGGTCTAGGTAAACCCTACATTGTGGGGACCAAATGTATTAACAGTCATTTTTGACCTTGTGGTGACATTTTAGGCTTATAAATCAAACTAATTGATGTTTATTTGAATATGTAAATATGGACCATTAAGTGACGATGGAAAACTATACTTTAAAAATAAAAAATCCTTTAAAAACTTTGAGGCAGACTTCACACGGGTATTTAAACTACTGTATCAAATATTGACATCATTACGGTGAAAACCTTGGGTATATAAATTGTTATTTTTCATCTTAAGGTTGCAGTGTTGGGGACTAGCTACAAGTAGCGAAACTACTAATTTAACATTTTTCAGTATCTTGACGGTAGCTCAACTACCTTTGAAACAGTATAGCTTTTAATTTTTTTGTAGTTTTAATAAATAGCTTATCAATGTGGGTCTTTTTTTTATTCATGTACCCTCATAACCTTCTATTAAAATCTGAAAATGCACTTCCGCCCTGAAATGACTATCCATCTCATATCACATAAACTAGACGGCTTGGACGGAACATCTGTCTTTTTTTTTTTGGGTGCCATGTGCTCAATATCACACATGTGCCTAATTTTTTCTTATTACTCTTCTCTCACCTGATTCCTGTTTGTAATTTAGGAATTCGTCAGGGATGATTGCCGTCACCTTTACTCGTTTTGGTTTGACCTATTTCTACCTCTCTTTTTCGTTCATTCAGTGCGACGATGTTTTATTGTATGAGCCTTATCTCACGGATTATTGTTCACCTTATTGTTTCTTTTCGCAAAACATCCAGGATTCTCCAGCTAACTTCTCATCTCCACATCTTGTTTCAGTGAGGCTGTTTTGAGAGAGAGCTACTTGGACTTTTTGTGCGTTCTGCGAGTTTCCTCTCTGCCCACCACTTTGCAATTTCAAGAACTTCAACCTCTAGTTCCAATTTTGGATTACCTTTGTTTTCGGCTGTGTGCCTGGAGTTCCCAAGTACTTTTTGTTCCAGTTTTCAGTATAGGATTATGCTGTCTGCTGGAGTTCCCTGCCATTTTTGTTGTGATTCTATTTTGCCCTGTGTGAGTAATAAACTCACTTAAACAGCTTTCCTGCATTTGAGTCCCTTTTTATCCCGTGATAGAATCCCCTCATTTAAAAATGCAACGGCTGTGTAACAAAGTTCCAAGTAAGGAAGAAAGGAGGCGGGAACCGGCAAACATAAACCAACTTTTAATAAAATAAACAAACAACCAAGGGAAAGTAAAGGACCAACAGCTCCCTCACGGTCGACTGCTGGCATCACAAACGTAATAAAATATAACATAAAATCCAGGCCTGGTTCTCTCTCATCCTTCACTGCTGTTGCTCCTCCTTTAATGCTTCCGTAGCTCCTCCGTGAGATGTGTGAGACCGGTGCAATGCGCAGCTGACGCTCATTATAACTCGCATCACCGGACTCGCGCCGTTCCCTCACGGCCCTCGACCCGCACTCTTAGTCACAGGCTGTTTTTATACATCCATTCAATTCGCAGTGAGCAAGCCACGCCCACTAATTTTCTCCCTTGAAATTCCTTTTCACTCGGAAATGTGTCAGAGTACGGAAGTAAAAACGATCCCAACTTCCGATTCACGCGGACTTTAGGAAAGTAGCTGTGCAGCGCTACCAAAAGCTACATTCCGTTTTGCCTTCAGAGCAAAATCGTGTCACGTCTTCTTCTTACTGCATCATAAACTGAAGTGGTTTATTGTTTCTATCTACTGCAGTAACTATGTACTGTGGCTTACGCTTCACTGAGAAGAGATCGTAAAGGATGTACATGAGTGGGTAAATATTTAAAGTTCGACAAGCCCAACCTATTAGGCATTAAGTTTGAATCTTATCTAATGAAAACAATAAATAAACAATACAATGATTGTAATACAATGGTATTGTATTACATTGTTTAAAACTTCTCTATATATTTAAAACATTAGTCAGTAACAAATGTTCAGGTGTATCACATCACATAAAAATTCAGTTGTATACTTTAGTGTTTACTATAGTAAATTGTCGTATATTACAGCTGTACAATATTACGGTAATAATCACACTACTCCTATATTTTTTTCATTTGAGATTTTAAAAATAAAAAGTAGTTTCAAAGAAGCTAGCAACTTTTTTATAGTAACTTGTAGTGTAGTTAACTACTTTTTCAGATGGGTAGCTAAGCTGTAACTTAACTACTTTCATTCATGAGTAACTTGTAAGTTATCTAACTACAGTTTCAAAGTACCTTCCCCATTACTGTAAGGTTGACATTTTGCATGGAATTGCCTCCCAAAAAAGTTACCTATGCAGAAAGGAAGACTGATTTTGGGGTGCTGTCAGAGAATATTTTCCTGTGCTTGAAAGATTTTAACTCTGTATGTTTGGACAGAGACTGTGTGACTAGGAATGTTTGAATACGTTGATCCAGCTATCCATGTGTGCGTTGGGTTATTTCATGTCTGCAAGTCAAACATTGGGAGATGATCATTTATCTTTAGAGCAAACAGTGGAGTCCACAAAATAGGCCTTTCTCAGTTCTGACCGACTGAACAATAGTTGCCAAGGAATTTTGAACAGTGCCTTCATTCACTCTTGGTGGATCAGTGTTTTTTTCCAGTCCATTCATCCTCTCTCCCAGGAATTGTCTCGCTATGCCAAACCCGTCATCTTGATCATTCACAGTTTCCAAGGAACAATCAGCGTTCCGCCCCACAAAAGCAGCTTTGCATAATGACGGCAATATGTTTTCTCCGAACTGTAGGAGGAATGCCTGATGCAGTGGGAGGGGTTGTGATTAACGGGGGCTAATGGCATTTCTGCCCCGCGGGGTTGTTTTGATACAGCGGCTGAATTTGCGTCCTCAGCTGCGCTGATATGAAATCTGTCTTCTAACACACTGCACAGTTCCACATCATATCAAAACAGACACATCAGATCTGATAACCGTATTACTCAAAATAGCTGAAAAACGGTTTCTGAACTTTGCCGCAGCTTCTCCCAAAGCATTGAGATACCGTCGCAATTTTTCTCAGTATAGTGTTATAACTGCGGATAAGTGCACGTTGGCAACAAAGTGTTTATTTCTTCTTTGAAAACCGACTTGGCTACATAAACAGCAACATAAACACGACTAATGTTCGTCCTCAACGGTACCGCTGCCATAATGGAAAGGAGCGGATTTCATTATGCCTAATAAGTAGGCTCCCTCACTGGAGAACACTCATTATTCTCATTCCCTGGTCTCCTTACATAGCACGTTTAGTTTACTTCCTGCACATGCTCGTCCAGGTCGAAGTTGGACACCTTCATATCAGTAACGTGAACCACTGGGACGCAAGTTGATATAATTGAGATGACGTTATGTCTGGCAATACAGTTACTTTGTACATGACGTGAACACAGCCTGAAACATCATGTAACAATCTCACTCAACTACAGAAATTCTTGCTTTCTGGGATGTGATGCGAAATGACGTGGGTTAAAGTCTTAAATTCAGACTGTGATAGCGCTGCACCTTCAGTTTAAATAAAGCAGAATAAATTGCAAAAGAAATCTATCACTGTTGTATGATAAAATTCTTGCTCTTCCCCTCAAAGGACTTTTTGGCTTTCTAGTTTTGATGGCTGTGGTTGTTTTTGGCAGGAGATAATTTAATAATGTCCGTCAATACCATCGTTAGTGGGAAGGTTTTACACATTACTGTATGTTTGGAGTGGCAAATACATCATAATAGCAGCAACTGCGTGCTTAACAATATGCTATCAACAAAGCGAGAGAATTTTCTGCTGAGTTCAGCTTTTTGTGTGTTTAAACAATATTTGAATGCAAACTGAAAAACATCATTCGCATTAAAGAATGAAAATAGCTTGTAAATGGTTTGTGCATGCAAAATCATTCCTGCTTGTATATTTCATGTCTTTGGGAAATTATACAACAGCTTTATGTGGAACAGACCCCAAGCTTAAAGGGAACATTAAGGGGGACATTTCATTTAGCCAGCTCAGAAAAGCTGTAAAACCCCAACAGCCAGTTTATGAGACTGAAACTTTTTCAAATTGCAGCTAGTTTTCACTTAGATAGTTAGCTATTTAAATACAACCTCCTCCAAGTATCCTTACATTGCTGTAGACCACCCCCTTCAAACCCATTTTGTACACAGGTATAAAATTTAGCTAAATCCAAAATCGCATACTGTTACAGTACGTACTAAAGTTAATGAATTACATACAGGACCTATCCAGTGATAAAACAATACGTTCTATATAGTATAGGTGGATGCTGTGTCTGGACATTCTACGTCTGCCATATTTTCATTGTCATATGACTTATATACTGTTAGACCTATGATTTAGAAAATACAGTTGCAAAAATAATGTCTTATGTGTTGTTAAACAAGCACAATTGAATCATGAGAAATATACTTCTTGGTATCTATATCCTCATATCTGCCTTACAGACTTCGGCAATTTAATTTTTTTTACATTATTGAAATTGCCATCTCCTCAGTTTGCAAGGCATCATTGGATAGAATAGTGTCCATCCAATGAATACTCAAGAATCATAGCAAAACAGGGACATTCTGTTAATAGTGCATTCTTATTTTGCCTACTATATTGTATTGAATTAGGCGATTTCGGATACAGCTTTCGCTTAGCAAGCGTAATGTCTGTTTTCGTTTTTAAAAAATCTTACAAAATGTGAGGGGTGAGCAGTAGCTCTTTATCATTTAAAGAGACATGCACCGAAACATATCAATGTGACCATGAGCAAAGTTGTTTTGCATGACCATTGAAAACTTTTTAACCACATTATCATTTTACAGACATTTCCTAGAATGGACCGTTTTTTAAGACCCTTAAAAATATTCCATCAAATATGTGTGTCAAATGTCTCCTTAAAGGCATGAAAATTCACTCAAATACTTGATACATGCTAACGTGGCTATGCCTTCTTTCCTGGATTGAATGCATTTGTTTTGAATCTTTTTGGTAAGTTTTTCTAACTAATTCTCCTTATCTCACTTATTGGGTTCTATAGGGTAGTTTTCTTTGCAAATGTCTCATGAAACAATATTTATTGTCAAAGTTGCTACAGTACAAATACATTTCTCTTCAGGTGTATACATCCAACATTAGCCAATTATTTACGTTTGGAAACTATATTATGTCTTTAGAATATTCCAGTTAAAATCTTAAATTAAAAGTTCAGAAGTTTTTTTAATTTACTTTAAAGTATATAAAAATATTTTATGGACTGGGTCGCTCACAAAAGGTTCAATATATTTGGTCCTTGAGATTATTAAGTTTCCACATTTGTTGAATGATCTGCCCGCTGCTACAGTATTAGCGGATTCTGTGGGCATCTTTAAGAATTTACATTTACATCGCAAGAATCGGCTCTTGCGTCAACTTGACCAATTAGTACTGACTTCTAATTTTTTCTACTCTATCTATCCTAAAAAAAACTTAGCTTTGTATACTGTGGTGGGCTATATGAGAATTTTTTTTACTGCATTTCTATTTTTTGTTGTTCTTATGTTGTTCCAATTGCTTCTATTGTTTACCTCGTTTGCTTTGGATAAACGCGTCTGTTAAATGACTAAATGTAAATGTAAGAACTCCTCATTGCGTGACGGACCCATCTTCGTTTCAATTTAATTTAATGCAAAAGCGTTAGAACAGTAGAAATCAACCAATTTAGATAGCCTTACTATATACGGTAACATATCGAACTAATTGTGTCTATATGCAAGTTATTTAAATAACTCTCCAAGTTGACATCCACATTTACTCTCTTTGATTCATATTTACAAGTGAAATCTAGGAGACACCACCTCTGAGGTAACGACAAAATGCAGAAGGTTGGGTGGAGAATGTATTCGACCCGACAACAACATTATACAGCGAGGTTACATGGAAATAGTGCTTCTAAATCCTGATTCCAAATTCAGACTCTAATTGGTTGTTTTCAAACCCTTACCAAAGAGTGTAAAAACACCCTGAATAAATTCAGCCCACAAACACGCATAACACACTTTTTGTTAAAGCAACATCAACTAAGCACAACTATATTCATGCAAATTTTAGCTTCTTTACAAATACACCACCAGCATTAAAATCCTATATATCGCTGCTCTCCTTGTGATACCTCACATCTCCATAATTCCATTTTTTTATCATTATTATCATTCACCCTTTTTGCTTGTCACTGGGTTTTGAAATTCCTAAAAATTCCCATAAAAGTTCCTATAAAAAGTATTAAAACATGCTTGTCGACTTTGACAGCACAGTATTTCATCATTATGAAGTACAGTGTATTTTCCATTTCCTGAAAAACAGCAAATGGGATATACTAGGTTTCAGAAGTACAGCGATGATATATTGATTCGTCTTTAAGGGATTCTGTGTATTGCACATGTAGATTTACACACATGCAAAAACTTCCTGCTAAACTTGCTGATTAAAAATGCCTCTTCTAAGGAGGCGACCTTAACAATGATTACTATAATTCATCAGACCGATGAGTTGTTTGCATGCAAAATGGAAAATCCTGTGTGGAAAAAGCTTTGTGACCATTTTACCAGCAGGGCAGGCACATCGAGTGGAAAAGTAAATGTGTTTTTCCTATTTCGGAGGCTCGGCTGAGTCATATACACACTGAAACACGTGTGCATCAAGAGGGTGGAGAGACCGCTCAGAAAAACCTCACACACAGACGCCAACCTACCCCCTTACTTCCCCCACGCGTCTATATCTGGCCGGCGACCGGGGGGGGCAGTTTTACACAGGCAGGTCTCGGTTTATATTCTCCTGCTCTTCTCTTAAAGCTCGGCTGGTTAGGCTGCAGATACGCGACTGGGCGCAGAGACTCCAGGAATTTCCTGCAGACTTTGGGGCAGGGATTTTGGCTTTCGTGTCTGTTGTTGGAAAAGCTGACGGGGTCGGAAAAGGGGAATTGTAACTGCCTGGAGTCAGTCAGAAATAGAAAGAGAGCGAGAACAGTAGAGGCCTCATGCCATCTTTTGAGGGTGTATTGGTGTACTTTTATCCTCCTGCTGCACACTTCTCCGAACGCTAGCTAGAACTTCAGGTTGAGAGCCATGGTCAGGACGGTAAGTTTTGAACTTTGTTGTGTCTGACTTGTTATCGTGTGAAGAGATGCATGTGACTTCCTGGCAGTGGAGAGAGGGCTGTGCTGAGTGTGAAGGGCTACTTCATTGTTTTGGGGGTGGATAGAAGTTTCCTTTCTGCGCAGTAGTTTGAGTTGGTGTTATTTTTATCTCTCTCTCTCTCTCTCTCTCTCTCTCTCTCTCTCGCTTTCTCATTCAGTTCCATTGTATCGGATTATTCTTGCCGTGCATTGTGATCTCAGAATAGATGTCTTAAGTTAATTGGAAGCCAATAAGAAACAATTTGAATATGCCAGAAGTTTTACCAAAAGTAACACAAAGGGATTTTTCCGTCGATCTGTTTCTCTCTCTCTTCTGTCCGATTTCCTCAAGAGAAGCCAGATGCTACTGCTGCACTAGTTCCCCATATCACCGCTTCCCCACATTTGGTTTCAATTACTCTGGCCCTCTGGGAAGCATACTACTATAAATAAGGAACAAAGGGGTTTTCTTTGGAAAGATTGCAGTTACCGTCAGGATTCACGACAAGAGAGCGGTCGAACGCTGTGAGAGTCTGGTGGCGTGGCAGAGGCTGGATCTTGCTGTCACTGTTGTGATTGCTGCGATGATGCCAGGTCAAAGTAGGCAGGGCAGAAAAGAAGAGGGGGTTGGCGGGACTTTGGCGCGAGAGTGAGAGAAACAGCTGTGGATGTTATGAGACGTTCGGGTTACTTTCTGCCCTTTATAGGGACTGAGTTAAAAACAGCCCCCCTCCTTGAACATGATCAGCAGCTGCTGCCCATTTAAACTGACCTGACATCAGTCTCTGGAAGATGCTTAAGATTGCAGAGAAGTTTGGGATAGTAGAATATGGGAATACGAATACAATGACAGGGGCTTGATGACGTCACACGCTAATTAGCATATGCGTGACGTCATCAGGTAGTTTAAATATTGCGTTCAAGAAACCTCGAAAGTGGGATATTTTAACAAAAAGTATTAAGTAACAGTATTGTTGCTAAGGATTTAGTACCATCATAGAAAAATCACCACACACACCTTAAAGAGTGGAGATTTTGGCTATATTCTGTCACACAGCATATACAAAAGCCTCTGTCTTTGTAACCATTTGGTTATTTACAGACGAATTGTGTTTGTGCTTATATATCCAAACAATTGATACCAGTGGCAGGTTTTGGAACAGCTGTTTTGTACTAACAAGCCGGCCGCCGTACAGTGAAGCGAGATACTCTTATTATGTGTAGATGGAAGGGTCTGTAATACTTACAATTGGAGAAACCGTAAAGACTCACAAAACACAATGACATCCATTAAAAACACTAGCATCTGGATTCCTTTCCTGCTTTCCTCTGAAACCAGGGCGTTAGCATTAGCCGAAAAACATATTTGCCTTCTCCATGCAGTCTACTGCTCAATCACAGACACAGAGGAAAGTGAGTCCTCGCGCTGGTAGGGCTGTACTGATGACATTTTCCCAATGAATGAAAGCAACGGTCTATCCAAAAAGACGTTAGGTTTGTCGTTATACGTGTCTTCTGAACCTAAGCCGCTAAAGGGGGCTGAAAAGTCGCTTAATGTAGTGAAAGAGTTGCAACTAACAACAATGATGAATGAATTGGTAACAGTGCGTCACTGTAGTCGTGGTGGGGAGGATTTTTGGCATGGCGGCCCACTACAGCAAAATGATTATAGCGGAAAAACTGAATGATATGGTCTTTCTTTAAACAAGAATTTCTGGGGGATTTTTTTTAACTTGTGATAGCAAAAATGTTGTCTCGCTCTTCTCCCTTAACTCGTAAACCATTGCAATAGCAAGGCAAAGGTCAAGGGCTTGAAGGAGATTAATACAGATATAATCTTTATCTTAAATCTGACAAGAGAATAAAAGCTTCTGTAAGTGTTTAAATGTAATCTAAATGACTAAATAAATATAAATTTCAATGCTGTGTAATTCACTGAAAATAAGTTATTATCATTTAGTATGAATTTCAATATTTATTAATACATCTATTTATTACTGTACACGGATAAAGGCATGAATTATTTTATATATAATTTTAGAGTAACCAAAGTATTGACATCTTAAAGGTCCGATGTTTGAAATTTACCGGCATCTAGCGATGTGGATGTGAATTACAACCAACGGCTCACTCCAACCCTCCCTTTCGAAGCTCTACAGAGGCTGACACAGGACTAAGATGTTGTCATGTTTTCGATTCTTTCCCGAAAGAGGCAGCATATTTATGAAACTTGCACTGTAGAGCAGTTCGTCCGTTTACAGCTACTGTAGAAACAACATGACAAATTTCTTTGTTGGGGGACTTGCGGTGTAGGAAGATAGAAATAGCTCATTCTAAGGTTATAAAAACATACTTCATTGTGTAACACATATGTATGAAGAGTTTGGTTCCAAAATGAGATAACTCAAAAATCATGTTTTTTTTATTGTGCATTTCAATTTATATCAATCAAACTACAGATGGTTTGATTTGATTTAAGCCATAATAATAAAAAATACAGCTAAATAATACATAAAACGTAATAAAAAATAAGATATTCATTTTGGAACCAAACTCTTAATGTTTATTATATATCGCATTTCTGTCAATAGATCCTCTGAAAAATTACATATTGGACCTTTAAGAGGCAAACCTGATTTATATCTCACTGGTCACCAGGTCTATTTTTCAGTCCTGTGACCTTGTATGACAGTAATAGTTTAAACTTGTTTCACTGATGTGAGTAAATAGCTTTCTGTGCATTTGGTTATTCTGCCTGTCATTTTTACTGTGAAGTGATATCATCTGTGGAGCGCATCAACATTAACTAAAGTAGTAGTTTACCTTAGCAAATATAGCGTCACACTAATGAGGTGTATTTATTTGCAGCGATTTGGAAAAGTACTCAAACTGTTAACCAATTCATGCGTCAAATAATAATAAAGAGCTGAAACATACTGTCTGCATGAGTTTGCACAGATTTAAACAAACCAATTGCCCTAATGAGGATGCATTTGTTTAACAATAGGCCTTTATCTGTGAATCATTAAAATAACAGTTTTCTGAATAAAACCCTCACAGTTATGGGCTCATCATTATACAGCTTGTGAATCTGAAGGACAGTTCTAAACGACGAGACACAAGAGCTGTTTAATTACAGCAGAAAACGTGTGAATTGAAATAATATCCAGTTTGAACCCAGGAACTGGTTGTTTATTTATGTGGATGTTGACGTTACATTAAACCAGTTCAGCATCAATGTGTGTTTCACAATTTTCTTATAATTTGTGCGATGTTGTTAGCAAATCCTACAGTATATATAAATAGATTGACTAACGTCAAAAGTTTTTGGTCACTTTTCCCATATTTTAGTAAATTGTAATTTAATGGAATAACACAAATGTTACTGTGGGAATTGTTGTCACTATAGAAAATGTAAAAAATAATGAAATTACATTATATTATATTTTAGCATTTTCAACAAGGCCAGAATTTGCTTAAAATTCCACATTTTTTTATTTTTTCCTTCTGCTTTATGAGGTGTCACCCTGAGATGTCTTTAAAAAGTATGGAAAGATTATCTATTCTGATCTTTTATTAGGTGCTTTTCTGTTTAAGTCATGGATTTCCAAAACAATTCAATTCTATATATTTTTACACATTTACAGTTGGCATACACCTTTAGATTAAAATATTTGGAAGATTAAAATAAACATTTTATTCAAGTGACCCTAAACATTTTGGTAGGGTACATGAAAAGCTACAATAATTTGGAAAATAAGATAATAATAATTTACAAGTTATTTAATAATAATAATGATGATAATTATAGAATTATTAGAATTAAAAATTGATAATAACAATAATATTATTATTGAACAATTCTTTGTTTAAAAAGCACTGACAGTAATACTGTGAAACAAAAATTCTGTCCTTAAATGTTTAAATATACATGATGCTTTATTTTATGTAGCAGAGATCAGAGTAATGTCTGATCACGGATGACTGCTATAGCTCAGAGGATACAACCGGGCTTTTGAGACCATATGCAACAAAACCATGTTTATCCTTAATGTACAAACAAACAAATACACAGAGATGTGCTAAATAAAAGCTGAAAACCAAAGCAAATGGTTCGTGTATTAGCTTTTGGCTCCAAGCGTCACAGAGACACAGAGGAATGAGTGAGAGTGTATGTTAAAACAAGACTCTTGAAGGTGACAGCACAGGCCTCCAGCGCTACCAGTAAGCTGCCAGTAAACGCATGCACGAGGGAGCCAGACTCAGCCACAAACAGGTGTTTCATATGCTGTGGCTTTTGACAAGTTTGATTTACAGAGCCAACAGTACCGTTGGCTCAGAAATCTCTAGCGCTGAAATCTGCAAGAAACAGCGTGGGGATGACATTTGTTATAAAAGCAGGATTAAGGTGCAACTTGAAAATAACTGTAGTCTAGAAATCGTTTTTTATCTGTGGTCTCCGTGCAGTATCATTTGGTGTCATTGCTGTATGTTTCTATCATGTATTCTTTCACTCCAGATATTCAGATGAGACATAAGAAAAATATATAAATTGTATGTATTTATTTATTTATTCATGAATAATAGAATAATAAAATAAAATAATACATTTAAAGTCCAGGTATAAAATTATTAAATGTGTTCTGAGAGTGTCACACAAATACAAAATGTTTTATTAATAGTGTTATTGAGCAAATCACCAAATTTGAATGATAAAAAACCTCCAAGTAAATAAAACAAGGTTTCAAAATCTTGAAAATAAAGAGCAGTACTCCCTGCTATCAAACGTTGGGGGCGTGTCCCCTGTCTGCGCTGAAGCCACACCCATTCCCATCTCTCAATCTGAGGACCCAGTGAAAGGTTTACGGGAGGATTTGAATTCGAACGCGAGCGATATTCATCAATAGAAAATCACTAAAGCGCATTGCAATCCCACCTGTGATCCCTCATCCTTCCTTTTGCGTTAGGAGAGTGTGAAAGAGGCTGAAAGCTTGTGAGAGATGAGCTCGTGATTGCGCAGATCACTGATGCTAAGGCTCTTGTGTTGGTGTGTGGATTAACTTCACAATTCAGTACTACATACTTCTTTGTAATGTGTTTGAGCAATATATTTATTTTTAACATTTATAATGTGTTAAAAAACAATTCTCAAAAAACAAGTTATTTGCTAAAAGCAGGCTCAGTGAAATGTGTGTTCTTGCGAATGTGTTTTCACTATGTTGTGAGTTAGATCAATAGTTCTAGCTCTTCAGCTTTCAGGATTTTTTCCCTGTTTTATTTCGGTGATGTTACCATACAGACTAACATCTGTAGTGTTTGATACAAACAGGGCGGAACATTGACACTTCGCTTCACAGATGAGCAACGCACAATCTCTTCCTCTCCCGAAGGAGCCAGCAGAGTAGAGAGCCGTTTTACCTCCTCACCCCATCCAGCAACTCCATTCATATCTTAGAAACGCCTTCAGCAATGATGGATAGACATTTTTCTTCAGTTTGTTTGATCCTCTCTTTTAATCTTATGTGATCGTGTTATATGATATTATTTATTAAATTATCAGAAGAAAATAATATAATGTCCTGTCTGCCAGTCATCTCTGTGCATCCTATAAATTTGTGCGCTCATTTGTTGTAATGTAATATGTTTTGTACTGTTATGTTGTTTCATCGGTGAATGAGACATGAGGTAAATGACATGAGGAGATGGAGCTCTGAAGAGATCACGAGATCTCCACTATTTTGCTTCAAAATCCTGTAAACAGTACATTATTCAAGAAGGAACATTAGGACATACATTAAACCTGAAATCATCTAAAATAACTGCAATGATAATCCTTCCATTGAAGTTAAGTGTGAGCCAAGACAAAAAGCAACCTGGTTTCAATTATTAAGACAGACAGACCTTTTGAATGATTCAGTATAGGTTATAAATTGATGTGCTTCAAACTATTATTCTTGACATTGCCTACAGTCATGTTCATTTTTAAAAGGTAACTGCACATTGTGCAATCAGTCTGCTTAGTAAGACTAGATCTTATAATCCTGAATTTTTTAATCACAGTTTATTACATCACAGGGGTCGACATTAACTCGCTTGTCAAGTGATTGTTTTGTACAGGCAAGTCAGAGAGAATGTGTATCTTAAAAAAAAAAATTACAACGGTGCGACATGTATGTGGAATAATAAGAATATGGGCATTAGACAGAGCTACGTGTTTGTGTGAAGTGCGTTTGTCGTGGTTGTGCTTAATTGTGCGTGACAATAATCAATGGCGCACCGCACTGAGTCCATGTAACTAGATACGGACACAGAATCCTGTTGTTTAAGTGTAATCTTGCTGTTTAAGTGTCTGTGTGAATTATGTGCACAGTTTAACAAACAACATGAGTGATGGTCGAGGATTTATCCGCATCTGCACTGTATGAGGATATGAACACATAAACTTCATCTCAAGAGTTGCTCTGACAGTTTATTTTACGAGTGTTTTACTGTTATCAGCAATCTCACAAAAACTCAAACGTCTTCCAGAAGACCTGTCAAAATAAAGGTTGCGTTTAATTGAAAACTCGGACAAAAAATACTGTATTGTACTATAGTATTTGCTTTTGAAAATTGTAGTGCCCTTGTAGTAAATTGATAAACACTGTACCCTTTAGTAAAGTTAAAAAACACTATAGTATCTAAGAATTTTACTGCAGTTTATTAAATTAAATACGATAGTATACTACAGTCATTTATGTAGACAAATATGCCACTATTGTATAGTAAAAAAGGAAAAACACAGAACTTAGAAAAATTGTTATACATTTAAAGAATCTAATCTAAAAATGGTCTAAATTTATCTATCTGTATGTAACATTAATGTCTTTTGTCAGTTACCTGCCTATTTATGATGAACTGCACTTGCATATTATTTAATGATGACAACAGACAATTTATACTTGTGCTATACCGTTTGGCCTGTGCTACCAACCTTTATAGCACCAGTGCTATGTGCAAAAAAAGTTAACTTACAACCTTAACACTAATAATAATTACTGCTTGCCTTTGTATTATAGCAGTCATGGAGAGTAGGTCTATAACCAAATTCAGGCGGCCAAAGTGAACACGAGTTAAAATGCTTTGAAGCAAACTTGACAAAATCCAAAACAATTATATTGATTACATTATATTATAATTCAAATTAAATATAATTTTGTATCTCTTGACAAGTAATTTTTGTATTCGGACAAGTGAATGACAAATTTATTTGTCAGTAGGACAACCACATGACAATGCTTAATGTCAAGCCCTGCATCAAATCCTTTGGTTAGTGTTGCACAAAATGTAGTATGTAACCAATATGCTGGTAAGAAGGAAAAACGAGTAAAGACTAAATATAGAATAAGATAGATATAGGAGAACAGTACAAAACTTCAGAGGGGTCATCAGGTGGGCACACTCTTTCCTTGGTTTTGAAGATAAATCCCCACAATACAATGCAATTTAACAAGGACATTGGCTTAAGTTCTTTTAATTTTCAAAAGGAAAGTGCAGACTGTGCAATATGATCTCTGTTAACCTGCAGTTAATATACCTGCGGTGCCATGCTCTGCTTTATCTCACAAGGGGCGAATTTCATTAACGAAACAAAGTTACATTTAATTAATCTTTAAAGTAACAAGTTCCTTATGAAGAGTGGGTGTCACTTTCTCAGTTTATAACCTGCGATTTTAAAGAAAAGACAAAACATACTTTTGTAGAAAATGATGTTGTTAATGTACTTTTCCCTGCAATATCAATTAAGATACTGTTTATATTTTTAGATTGC
This sequence comes from Triplophysa bombifrons, assembly GCA_029783895.1. Lineage (NCBI taxonomy): Eukaryota > Metazoa > Chordata > Actinopteri > Cypriniformes > Nemacheilidae > Triplophysa > Triplophysa bombifrons. The sequence goes on from CM056466.1 coordinate 14,198,900, forward strand.
AAGAATTAATGAGAAACAGTTGGTTTCATGTGAAATAATGTACTTTGATAGTTAGAGCAGTTAAGTTAAGTTTAAGGTCATCTATAAACATTTTCTGATCTAAAATGTGGCACTTGGCCAATTAACATGTTATTACATAACAACTAGAATCTCAATAACAAGTGATTTCAGTTAAGATCATGATACAAAAGTTCAAAAGCTTTTTTATAGCAAATCTCAGAAGTTATGGGTCTATAGATGTGTAAGGTATTGAATATAAATCCACCATAAAAAAAAAAAAATTGTAAAAAATGTGACAACTAGCCCCCTTCCGGCAAAGTAATTTACCGGCAACAAATGTTTTTTTTTTTCACTGACTCCCATTAGTCTGTCCACAAGTTCTCATTTACTGTATGTAAAATCTTAAACCAAATTAATGGTGGTTCAGAAAGCAAAACTCCACCCCTGAACCGATACCTAGATACATTAAATAAACATCACACTGGCCAATATGTAGTTTTGATGTGCCTGTTTTGTCAATATGTCCATTGACAGAATAACACTAGAATAGAATAACAAGTTAACACTCCCAGAGCTTTATGGGAGTGCAAAGCTAAGCCAGCAAACACTTTAAAATCAAGTTTAAAGGAACAGATCCCAAAGATAAACATTCTGTCATCATTTACTCACCTTTGAGTTGTATCCAAATCTGTATTAATGTCTTTGTTCTGATGAACAATGAGAAATATATTTGGAAGAATTCTTGTAACCAAGAGAAATTTACAATTTTCTTTTACTACTATCGGTAGTAAAACCCAGAAAATCCACTATGGTAGTCAACGGTGGCAGAAAACTGTTACAAGCATTCCTCCAATAATCTTTCTCAATTTACAGATTTGGAACACCTTCAGGGCGATTTAATGCTGACAGAATTTTCCTTTTGGGTGAACTGTAACTTTAAGACATTAATAATACTGACTGGGTCAAACTTCTATCAGAGTTTTTATGGTTACTGCTGAGTGATACACTTCACATTGACTTCCATTCATTTTCAGTTTGATTTATTATTAAATAGTTTTTTGTTTTATTTTAACAGGCAGACCATAACAAGGCACCGTCTCTAAATTCACGTTTTTTTAACACAGTGTATTTACGCCTTTACTAACTCTTAAAATAAGTCAACCAGAAAGTCTGAATGAAAAGGGCATTAAAGGGCAACAGCACTCAAATATAATTCAACTCAAGCCTGACTTTAATAACAGTATGTCTGCCATTTGCTTCCCGTTCCTTTTGAAGCTCTATAACATGAAAGGCCCTCTGCTTCAAATGCTGTGATTATACACTACAAGGTGTGATAAGGGCAGAATGTGTATGTGAAACCCACGTTTAATTTTTCATTGTGTGCTCTTGTACATTGGAAGTTTCGAGAGCTGTCGGGAGTCATTTGTTTCAGTGTGGCCTCAATGTACGTGATTGTCAAATGTGATTCGACTCAGCCGGCGAAGACGGCAACTCAAAATGCTGCCGACAGTAAGTTCTATTCTGTACGGAGATATTAGCCTCGTATTATGTCACTTGAAACATACCGTGTCTTTTTGTGCCTTATACCGGACGATTAGAATGTCAACATAAATAGAGGCCATTCAAGCTTAATGGTGCAGAACCACATTAATACAGAAGTCAAAGGGGATTGTGGGATAGCCGATCAATGATCATTCGGCGACCATCCAGTCAAGCTTGACCTCAGACAGCACGTTCCATTAATGTTGTATTTGTGTTTGTTCACAGATGACCCAGGAACAGTGTCCACATAGGAACAATGTTCAAAGCACCGAAAAGCCACAAGTGTATAAAGTGGGAATCTACGGCTGGCGGAAACGTTGCCTTTACTTTTTTGTTCTCCTCCTCATGATCCTCATCGTGGTCAACCTCGCTCTCACCATCTGGATCCTCAAAGTCATGAACTTCACCATAGTAAGTATGGCTTTTTTACTCTGGACCAGTGTATGTTTAATGTGTGATGTTCTTGTGTGCTATGAATCGGTCAAGCGGCCAGATTGGCAAGAGGTCTTCATCACCCGTATATGACTGAAGGTATTTTGAGAAATGTGGTTTTGTATCCATATAATGGAAGTCAACAGAGGTCAGTGTTGTTTAGTTACCAACGTTCTTCACAATATCTTCTTTTGTGTTCTGCAGAAGACAGTCATACAGGTTTGTAATGAAACGAGGGGGAATAAATGATAAAGGAACTTTCATTTTTTGGATGAACTATTCCTTTAAGCACATTTTAATGGAGTCTCTTGTAGCTATATTGGGTCTTGGGTCCATTAGCCCAACTCAGTACAGATACCACAGTATATACATCTAAAAATATTTCAAAATGTTATTTGAACTTGAACCTTCTGCCTGCTGGCTATCTAGGCTTTGAGCGACTTGAAAAAAATAAGTGAAAGACATATAAAGTTTCCGTCACATAGATCTTCCAGTCGTGCTTGAGTAATTTCTTCAAAGCGATATCTTATTTCTGAGGCGTTATTATCTTTCTTTTCACGTGTTTTGCTCATTCAGCTCTTTTAGCTATCTGTAATGTCGTATACACTATCTGCAAAGGAACTGAAGACATACTGCTGTCCATTACAGTATGTTGAAATGCTATCGAAATGAAAATAATTGAATGAAAGATTTGCATAGTACATTAATAATTTTCTTTTTCAACTCTTGTAGAGTCTTGTGTCTAAACAAGCAGCAATATTAAGAGACGCATCTGAGACATAAATGAAAATGACTTGAGAAGTGCACTAGTTGGAAGATTTTTGAACTCAGACTTATTTTTGTTGGTCAGTTGGCCACCCAGATGCATAAGATGAGAAAATGCCCAACATGGTGTCTGTTTCTGGCTTATAGTTTGGTAAATTGTCCTACAACACTCAGGAAAAGCTCACCTTGTATTACGTTTAATTAAAAAAATGACATCCTACATGGTCGTATACAGCAGTAGATGACACATTTACTGTTTGTATTTATTGTTTGTGAAGTACCACCTTCATGTTTACAGTTATTTGGACAACCTGCTTTGCTGCAGCTGAGTAAATTCACAGTGAACAGTGATCAGATTTTATTGAGACAAACACTGCTGGTGCCTTTGCTCTAGAAGATTCTTTATTTTATCTCACTTTGCATGTCCAGTCTCATAGTCATATTGCCTGATTGGCTTTTACAACCATTTTAATTTAAACTAAACAACATAAATAGGGAAATAAAGTTAAAGTCTCCTGACAGTCTGTGCAAGTGCTTCTGTTCTATTCTGTTTGTTATTACAGCCTTAATTTCCCCTTTTATGCAACAAAACAGGGAGTTATGCCAAGTGCTGTACTGCTTAATAACAGTAGAGATCTGAAAAGCATTTCTACCTATATAACCATATAATGCCATAAATGAAGAAAAGCAATCACAACACAAACTATTTGAATATTTACTTAAGGGTGTCAGGGTTCTGGTGTCACCCTACTCGGTCAACATATTATTTTACATATTGAGTGCTTAAATATGCATACATTGTCACAGACAGCAGAGTGCTAACAGGATGATGTCACAAACATCAAAGAGTGTGCATGTCGTCACAGGCAACACAGAGTGCATATGATGTCGCAGGCAGCAAATTGTGCATGCGGTATGATGTCACTGAGTGCAGACAGCGCATACAGTATGATGTCACAGACAGCAGAGCACACATAATGTCACAGGGTGCAGAGAGTGCATTTGATGTCACAGACAGTAGGAAGTGCATACTGTAAGATGTCACAGACAGCAAAGTGTGCATACTGTATGATGTCACAGACAGTAGGAAGTGCATACTGTAAGATGTCACAGACAGTAGGAAGTGCATACTATAAGATGTCACAGACAGCAAAGTGGGCATACTGTATGATGTCACAGACAGCAAAGTGTGCATACATTATGATGTCACAGACAGCAGAGAGTGCCTAGGATGTCACAGACAGTGGGGAGTGCATACTGTAAGATGTCACAGACAGCAAAGTGGGCATACATTGTGATGTCACAGACAGCAGAGAGTGCCTAGGATGTCACAGACAGAAGGGAGTGCATATTGTATGATGTAACAGACAGCTTTATGTGCTGTACATTGACCAGGCAGCATAGTGTCTAGAGCAAGACTTTTAAAAGGCTGTTGTCAAGAGTTTTTTATTGTTTTCTTTGCTGTTATTATATGTTTTTGCATTGATAAAATATGTTTTATTCTAGCAAAGTCCTATCGTTAATTTTTCTTTGTTTTTTATTGTTGTTTCTGTCATCTGTTAAATCTTCTGACACGTGTAGAGGTTACTGTGTTTGTGTAGTAAACTTCAGATCCTGTGATGAGTCATGCAAACTGTTGTGTGTGTGTGTGTATTTGGAGGAGGCAGCATGCAGTCCATTTTCCAATGAATTGAAGATGTAGGGAGACCTGTGTGCTCATCCTTCATAATGTGAAAATGAATAAATTACAGAACAAGCTATTTGGAGTCAGGACGTTATGTTTAAGTGCTGCACAAGGCTTTTTAATTTTAGAGGTGTCCATCCAAATTCCGTTCTTGTCTGAAAGTACTACATATATATGAGCAGAAGGTTACGTGTGTTTGTTTATACAATGGTTGTCATACGTTTAAATACTCCTTGTCAGTTGAATTGACTGATTCAAAGTGCATAAGATAATCAGTTTCATGAGCTAAGCCAAGGCAGTTTCAAGATGTCACAATCATCATAAAGAACATTTGGAGTACCTGACAGAACAATTTTCACAGTGTAGGCTTGAGGTCTGAACCCCAACCATGACTAAAACCCTCTTGCGATGCAGATATTGTCATTTCTGCATATTAAATATATGTTTATGTGAACTGTATTAACTGATGCGACTTCGTAGTGGTCTAGTTTCTAGTCCTGTTAAGGCAGTCATAGTCTGGAATTAAGATGGTGTGAAGGGCATTGGGTGCTCAAGGGGCCTGTGGATATCAGGTCTGTGCAGATCACAGATGCAGATGAGCAGCTGAATGTTTAGCTGATTTATGTCACCTCAGAATGCTGGGTGGTACCTTGTGTGGGTCGATATGTCAGGGCAGGGAAGAAATAAAATATTTAGTGTTCTCAGATGTCAAAAGACGATGCATACCAATGTGACCTGGGGTGGTATGCATTCGAAATTGCATCTGCACTTATGTCCTTGCATCTTGACACACTATAACATTCTCTAGACAATGTTATTAACATTGTACTATATTAATTTGATTAATATAGTACCATGCTGATGTGTCTTAATGTCCTAATTTCACAGCTATTTGGCCTTGCATGCCCATGTCTGGACTAATGAGGCATGTTTAACAGAGGTGATTTTATGATATTTTGACAAGTTTTTTGCACTCGACAGTCCCCATGGAGACCATAAGGTCATATTTTCCAAGATGATCTTTTATATATTATAGGCACTCATGATGAAGTGAAGGCTTGGATGGTAATGAAATTTACAATATGAATGTGAAGTGGTGCAGTCTAGTTTTTTGTAGCGAGTATACTGTGATTTTTCCCTTTCAGCCTTATAATCGCCCGTCTTAGATCGACACCCCATGAGCACCACCCCACTCACTAATGCATGCCGTATGCACCAACAGTACATGTAATTAAGAGCAGAGTTAGACTGCTTAACAATTTATTGTTAGCAATGCAAGAGTTCAATAGCCAATGCCAGCTAAGGGGGCTTGCTGGTTTTATTGATCATCCCTAACTTAGCCAGTTAAGAGCTACATTTAGCCTTAGATGGTACATGTATACAATCCCCCAAGATCAAGTTTTATCAGCAATTTTCAATGCACATTTGTGATCCAGTCTTTGAAACCCAGCTTTAAAGTAATTTGTTTGTGAAGTACTATTCCAACATAAACCCAACCTGCTAAACTATAAAAACCATGACATAAATTCTAGTGGTTTCATTTAAATTAACATTTAAACCTGACATTTTCCTGTTAAAAACTTTTGGGCATTATTATTCCAACAAGATTCCGCTGTTCCATTGATTCCTATCTGTATCTATTGTGTTTTGGGCAGGGTTTTTTTTTCAGCAGAGCAGGTCAACCGACACGTTATAAAGAATATCCTGTGAAAGTGGTAATCTTTATATCTTGATTTAGTTTGATTTTGACTGACTTATGCCATGTCAAAGACTTACAGTAAATCATATTGAAATAAATGGTTATAATTAAACTCTTATTGCTTGTCTCTAATATTTAGAATTTGGGCTAGTTTTCACAGGCGCAACTTGCACTCATAAGCGTGACCCATTTTTTTATTGACATTGATAATTAACAATAATAATTAAAAATAAATATTGGTGCAGTTTTATCATGCTCCGGTTGAACTTAGATTGCTGGCAGTGTCTCTAGACTGACCTTCTGGCTGGCCAGGAGTTCTCATCTCTCATCATTAAAACAATAAGAAAAAATTAGAAAAAATTGTAGTATACGTTTTCTCTCCCTCACTCTCATTAATCGATCCACCACACAAACAAACATTAGCTGTTAGCTGGTTAGATTCAATTTGATATGCCAAAAATACCCTAGTTACATTAATGATAATGGATATGCAAATTGTATTAAAAGATATGCAGTAGTTTTAAAAGTGGGGGGTGAGCTATCAGCAGAAGACGAGAAAGTATAATACACCGGAGAACACAGAAACGCGATCGCGAACCCAAAACACTATCGCCTGTGCAATGTATCATGAGTTTCATCGAGCTCATTTTCAGCAACACCTGCTGCAGTCGCAGGGTCTCCCGAAGCGGTAGTAGCTTCAGGAGCAGCTTATGAAAACATTAAAAAAGTGTAGTTTAAAAGCATCTCATTTTGTTTCATATCTGCTGGTTGTGCCAGTGGTCCAAAAGTCAGTTTTTCTGACAAAAAAACAATGTTGTTACGTATTCGTACGCTATTTTAAGTGGGTATGATAATATCCTTGACCTTACATAGTGGGTATCAGCGTATACCTGCGTATCACATAGACTACACCATTGTGAACGTGCTACAGTTGAACCCATGATATTTCGACAGTTTCGTATACAGATACTAAATGTATATGTACTGGAAACAAAACTTTTATACCTTATACACCTTATAAATATTATATGTACTTTAAACACCCTCTATCTATCTATCTATCTATATAAACAGTATAAATACAGTATACTTTATGCACCGTATATATATCTACACCTTATTTGCTTTGTACTGTATATTACCTCTGTATATAATACACCTCGTATAGCCTATACAGTATATGCCGTACACACACACACACACATATATATATATATATATATATATATAAACCTTATGTACCTTATATATACACCTATACATACCTTACATATACTTTTTATACCTTATATATACACCTTTTGTGCCGTATTTATAGCGCATAAACCTCATATATGCCTTATACCTTTTATATACACCTTATGTGCATCATATATGCCTTAGACCATTCAAGCTTTATTTATACATCTTATGTCTTATATACCTTCTGGAAACCGTATACACCTTATATACATTATATATACCTTGTAGCCTACACCTTAAACATACCTTATATATACATACAAAATACACTGTATTTAAAAATATTACTAGGATCAAGTTTTTTGCAGTTGCATTTTTACAACTGGTGCTGTTTCATCTAAAACGTTGTCATGCATAAAAAAATTATGCATCATGATTTTTGACTATTGTTCCTGGTGGGTCTTCTGATGGAGGTAGCTCTATTTATATCACTAATACAACTGTTCCTGCTTCCTGCATTCAATGAGCACCATCATGCTGACACTCTCCCATGTTATTATGGAAATATGTGTCACGACTAACCATTTTGTAGCAGTGCCACCACAAGGGTTTTGCGTGAGCCATGGGTTCAACTGTGAACACGAATCAGTGAACTACAGAGAAGTCATACAATCACACGCATCTACAGACACCCTCATGCACATTTGAGCTCTCTGCCTAGAGCAAGATTCGCACAAAAATGTATTGAAGTCATGGGGGAGAAACAATAACTGTCAGTTCAAAAGCTGGTGTGGAGAGCCTCTAAATGACCAAGAGATGATGTGGTGATGTTGTTGTGCCTTCCCTGGAGGCCCTGCCCTTCATGCCAGTTTAGTAATCTAAACTCTAAGTTTGTGAAGGCCAGGGAGGAAGCTTTGCTATAGTTGAACGCTGTGTACTGCCAGTTTCTGTAAGGCTGTGTTTTATTTTTTTGGCACAAACACAGCCATTTAAAAGTCACTTACTGTTATATTTTACTGTTTTATCTTTTATGTTTTAGCATCGTTGTAATTGTAATTTCTTTAGATTTTGAAAAACATGCATGTGCTGCATGCTACGAAGTGGCACTACTTCTCACATGCTCAGGCCACGTGTGGAGTTATGTTTACAGTAATATGATTTTCTTGGACAAATTATACAGACTTACTAGTGGGTGGCGGGTTGTATTGTAGGAGGTAATATTCTAAGTCTATAGAAGATTTAATTAACAAAAAATCAAGTACAACATGAGTCATCTACATTTTGTTCCATTTGCCCAGGAGAGAAAGACTGTAAAGCTCAAACATGTATAGGTAATTTAGTTAATATTCAACATTAAGCTGACCCAAACCTATAAGACTTTAACTAAACCACAAAACAGAATTTTATTTTAGATCTACTACTGCATAGAACTGTGACATTATTCATTCATTTGCCTTTATGTCATCCCCTCATTGAGTCCTTGGTCTGTCTCAGTTAGGACAACACTCCGTCTCATCTTAACTCATCCTCTAACAGCACACTTTCAAAGTGACCAAGAAAGGTTATTCAAACCTCCTCTTTCTTTGGCTCAGAACTCTAAAACACACATATTTAACAAGGGGGGCATCATCAGATCCGGGCTCAATGCCAAACTGCTATGTTCTTCTCCAATACCACAGAGATGCTGCTTCCTAATGAGGTGAGGGGCCAGCATCACCTCCATCCAGCAGCTATGCCATCCTGGAGGGATGGGCTTCTGTGCTCCATGGGCCCTGATCTTTGGTTCTCGGGTCTCCACATCTCTCCATCAGAAATCATGTCCAGCTGAGAGGCTAAAATATATCAAGTTTTGATCAGCCGCTTATGGGACTGAAAACCTTAGTGTGATCTTACCTCCCTGAGGCTTTAGTTTGAACTTGCCTTGACTTGACTGTTAAGGTTTCTTGTCAGTGACAATTTGGAAGAAACAAAAGCACATTTGTCTCCATGCTTTGAAATTTTAGGAAGATTGAAAAAAATGAGCTATTTATGAGAATGGGGTTTCCATGGAATAGGGGTTATTTGGTGAGGGCAGATTTTATTGGTATTAGCACATTGGTAGTTTATTCTTTATTATTTTGGCATCAACTGACCCATTTATTATGAATCAAACTTAACAAGCTTCAACAAGCCAATGTTTTCTTTCCTGCCCTTTTCATAAAGCAAATTAGCCATTTGTAAGTGTTCTAAAGCTTTAACAACAAGTTCAACTGTTGTACCCTGAGATCACATGGGTATCTAAATGCAACATCTGCATTCAGAACCATTATTTCTTCAGCTTCAGCCCTCCATTTATGACTCAGGAAAGAGGTGAGTGTTTATCTACAGTTCTTATCTTGCCCTGTAGGGGGAAGGCATTGGAGATTATAGAGTGTGCTGCGGCTAAAGGCTCTATGTTATTTTCAGTTTATGGATGCCGGCGAGGCGCCACAGTGGCAGCTCTTGTTTGTCGGCAGGTTGAAAATGGTGCTGCATTCTATTAACCCAAGTACGCCATTGCTTAATGTGTCAGGTCTAGCAAATTACTTTTATATCCTCATGGGCCTCGGAAAAGCCTCCGGCTTTGGCGCTGCATGTCGGAATTGTTCACTTTTTATTGTGTCGGATTCCTTCTTCTCCAGCTTACGTTAGCAATAACTGTATTTGTATGTATTTCGTCATAAAAGGAAAATAACAGCAATCACAGTGGAAATTGCTGACCTTGTCATATATTTGTCAATCAGCAGTATGATCCAAAAGTAAATGACATTCAAATGTGCACAATGTAATTTTATTGCGAATGTTATGAAAATAAAATCACACTAATATAAATAATATTATATAATATAAATGTGTATACAGTACATGCATTATGTCTGGTTTATAAAATAGTGCCACAGTTTCCACTCCCCACAGAGGAATACACCACTTAAAGTAATACTTCAACAAGCAGGAGAATGTACAGCGTATTCAATTGAACTGAGCCTTATTAGTTTCTTTGCATTTGCAGATTTTATGGTTGCCTGAACCAGCAGGAAAAAATGAGATTACAGCCGAGAGAAAGCGTGCAAATGATTGTTCTCAAGCAGGCTGTTGACTCTATTCGGGATGAATATCCGATTTGCATCTAAAGGGTAAGGTGGCACGTTGTCGGATTTTGTGATTTTTCTTCCCGTACGGCTGCCGATGGCTTCAACGAATCCGCCGCTCGGCGGCAGCTTGTAAAGGTCAGCCGTGGGATCAAAAGGGAAATGTAACAGATTTTACTCCCCTGACAAATGTAATTAATTGTTAGGGAGCTAAATGGAAATGAGGAGGCTGAACGGCTCGCTGAAGCATTCCCAGGTTTCACAATGTGAGATTGAGTGCATCGAGTGTCTGGGGTGTTTGTCACAATGGCCGACCAGATGCAGAGCAAATTAACAATCTTTAGGGAAATGATGGGAAGGACACACCATCTGTTTAAATTTGACAACTGTTTGATTTCGGACACTGTGGAAATGAATTGCAATGTTGGGTTGTAGATTTCAATAGCGATGCAGAGTTTTTGAAAAGTATTGGCTCTGTAAGTGGCACGAATGTTTTAAAAATATGACAATAATGATCCGAATGTGAGATAAAGACCTTCAAGACATTTATTAATGTCTTCTCACAGTCTATATTACTCTTTCATGTCATAACTTAGTCATAACATAGTAATAACACATTTATAATGTATAACTTCAGTTTTTAACGTAACCTTTCCTGTTGTGACATGTTCATTATATAATGCTTCATTTAAAGGTTAATCTCATTTTATGTATGCATACATCCTTCCACTTGGATCTCCCTATGATGACATGTTCCAGCTCTCGCCCTCTAATGAAAAATAAGAGGGTGATGCAACCGACTTCTTTTGTTCTATCACAGGTCTGCATTAGCAGGCAGGGCCGTCAGCCTCCTTCTCTGTCTCTGTGGACAAACATAAGCGCAGAGGGTAGAGTGCAATGCCTTTTTGTCTCTTGCAGAATACAATTCCATTGATCAAGTCTTTGTTTGTACCTCCTAAAAAGATTATGCATCATGAAAAGCGTAAAAAAGAGAGAGGGTAGAGGAGTTGGGGTAGGTCAGAACTCCTTTGAAATGTGGATCAAAGCCTGTGGGAGACTCCCGGGAGAGGTAGCAGTTAACCCCTATGATTTGAGACCAACCAGAGAATCCTCAAGGAAAGATCATTGAGGGACCGGTGAGGCTGTTACAAGAGGCCAGCAGAGAAAATTAAGTGCATTATAAAATGTATCTGTGTTCTGTTTCTGATGATGAAGAGGCTGCATGATTGTAAAGGATTGTACTTTCGATAAATTATCTAAATTTAGGTTGTCGTCTTGTTGGTTTTCAGTGCGAAAACAACATCAATCGATAGTTAGATCCAGTCGTTTAATTTGATTGGACAAGCAGCCTTCCAGGAGTGGTGATGTGTCACTAGTAATATTACAGCACTGGGATGATGATCACAGCTTGTTTGTGTTTCCAATGTTTGTTGCTTGCCAATTTGAGCAGCTTAGTACTCCTCTTGAGTCTTTTAAAATAACTCTCATTTCTTTTTAAATATATAAACAAACAAACGTTTTGTCTGAACCACTGAAACACTGTCTGAACATTTTTTAAATAATCTTTTTTTTACTCATACATAATAATATGAGCCTGTATATAAAACAAATTTCAAATAAATGACACCTCAGAGCGATACTGTACTGTTGAAAGTAAACTTGAAGTGAATTGAAGCATGTTTGTTTATTATGCTATATAGTTTAGTAGCGGTCAGGCATCATCAGTAAATACTTTGATGTGGCCGGCTCTGAAGGACTTCCTTTAACTGTTCTTGTCTTCTATCTGAAACCAATCTAACCCCCCAACAACAGCTATAAAATCAGCAGGCTGTTTTAAACCTACAGAGGTTTACAATGGGCACTCGGGCCGCATTGATATAAAGCAAACTGTCAGAGTGACATTCAAAGAGTAGTTATTGTTATCATCATTATTATTTCTAGCCCAAAGGGCAAGAATACTTGTTTTCCTATCTGTTCAAGGGGTGAGAGCACTTTTGCAGTTTAAGTGCCCTCCCGTAGTGCTTTCGTCGCTAGATTTTATGAAATAGTCCAGTCTTTTCCATGTCTTTGTTATAATATAAAAAGCTTTTGGCATGCAGTCTGAAACTTATCTAGATGAGACTGCTACCAGTGATGTACCTGGATACACAAGCATATGCTTACAAGAAAATCTACCGAGTTTTATATGCGTCAAAAAAACATTACCCTGGAGTCATTTTCAGCTCACTTCAGACAGTTTCTTTTAAGACTTGTTCATCTAAAAAAGCTTTTCCTTATCTGTTCAACGCAAATTTGGGCAGAAAATTCTCTTTACATTGAAAGTGGACTCTTAGAAAGTTGGTGATAATCAAGGCATTAAATAACTTTGCTTTAGAAACAAGCCAAAACAAACATTTTTAATTAGTCTTAAAGCTATACTACAGTTTTCTTTAAATTGTATATTAAGAACTAGAATGTATGTACAATCTATATATTTAAGATCGGCGTCAAACTAAACATTTCTTGCTGAAAGTATAACTTAATTTAATCTTACCGTTGCCATATGGCCTAAGGAGTTCCAAACCTTGATTTCTTTATGTACTTGCTCAATTTTTTTTTTATCATTTTAAACCCGTAAAATGTACAGATTGCAGGTTTAAGTGACACATTCATCATGGCATTTAAAAAAATACAGGGAAAGAAAGATTCTTTCCATTCCAACCACATGGTCACAGTCAATGGCCAGTATCAGAAAGCTGATGGTATCTTTTTGGCATCTCACAGGTTAAACCTCCAAGTGTGTGGAGGAATCTATTAAGACTCTGAAGTGGACACTCCTCTTTGATGTTGTTCCTTGAAAATAAGGCTATTCAATCTCCCTGTGGCCTGATTCAATAAAGCAGCCTGTGGGATGGAGAAAGAGTTGCACATTTGTCGCCCACAGATTTTATTATAGAATGCTGATCATACTAGATTGAATGAAAGACGTTATCGGACGTGTCTTCATTGAGCGGACGTCTCATTCGGAGAGAGGAGATTTTGGGTGTCATATAGTGTCATAGGACTGTTGTTCAGCCTAGCAGTCACATTCAAGCTGAAGCGGGACATTGTGTGTCATCAGCAGTTTTGTCACTCTCCATGATTGCTTTCCGGCATTTGAGAGAGTCAAGCGAGGCGACACTCACCTGCCGGCTAGGGATTGGTCGGTCAGCAATAATTTGCATCACGTTTGATTAAGTCCTGAATAGATTATGAAAAGTGTGACGGTTGCCTATTGGTTAGGCTTTGTGGTACAATATCAGTCAACTTTAACAATGTACTCATTTCGTGGTGCCATCAGCCAGTTACTATTGACAGGATGTTGCTGTGCCGTGGCTACAGAATATTTAGTTAAAGTTCAGGTGATTGGCTTTAAAATTCTTGAGTCCAGATGAAAAGCAAAATGGTGGAAAGTTACAACGTACACTGTAAAAACATACCCGTAAAAACACTAGTATTCCAGCAGCTGAGGTGCCAGACAAAAGGTAAAATAATATAAAAAGTTCAAATATTTTGTTTTTCATGTTGTTTTACACCCAACTTTGAAAAGGAGCTTTCCTGTAAATCAGTTTTTCTTTTTTTTAACCGCATTTCAAAAAAGCCTTGACTAATAAACATACTGAAATGTTACATAATGTGCACTGTCCATGTTAACTAACTAAATTTAAAACTAAAATGCCATAGATGTTAATATTTTAGACCTCCTTGGTATGACTTTAATATGTTGCTAAGCAACTTCATTATGTTGCTAAGCTAACTGCGCAGTACTGTTATTAAATTCATAATCCATAGAAATATTTTTAGTTTTAGAACCCTATGTCCATATAAATCTGTTTTCTGCAATCACTTGATTTTAATACTTCTATAAGCAGCTCAAGTTGGATCAGGACAGTTAAAAATTATCTCAACTATATGGAAAATTCATGGGTGCTAATAGTGATGGGTGGCGATGGTACTTTATTAAAGCAATAATGAAGCCTTTCACATCCGCAGCTCAGATGAACTGGTTTAATCACTTGGCTTATTAAATGCTATGAACACATCCCAATCTCTAACACTTCCCAGCACCCCCGAATAAACGTTCCTATGATGGATGATCTAGAGGCAGCAACTTCAACTTTGAAGAACTCAATAAGATCTCGAGATGAAGCCTCCAGCAAGCCGAGAGGCAATTCCATCGATAGCCATCTAAGTGTACACGTGGGCTACAGCAGCAATGTGGCTATCACCTGTGATCCGAGCGAAATAGGCTGTCCGTGCGGGTTAGGTTCAGCCCGGGATGTGCAACATCTTATCTCATCATTGAGAAAACACATTACCAGAGTAGAAGACACAGAGGAGGAGTTAACAAAGTTGAAGCACTTGTCCATAAATAAATTATCCTCAAATGGGAGACATCATTTATTGATTGCTCAGTCAGAACCGCTGTGGTTAAATGTACACTGCTCAAAAAAACAAAGGAAACACCTGATCATCACACCAGAACACCAAATAAATTAACCTTCAGGATTATCAGTCCACCCGGTTAGGAAACATAAGTGATTTTGAACCATTTTCACTTGTTTTGGTGCAAATAAAAGTGACACAGGTACACTGGATAGGCATCAGCGAGGATGGTCTGGGGAAGACCATTCTCGGAGCCTCTCACAGATCTCCACGTGCGATGAAGTATCGGGATGAAATCCTCAGATCCATTGTCAGATCTTATGCTGGTGCAGGGAAGAGCCCTCCTGATGCATGATAATGCTCGACATCGTGTGGTCAGAGTCTCTAGTCTGTTTCTGGATGATGAAGGCATTGATGACATTGACTGGCCCCTCACGTTTCCCAGACCTAAATTCAGTTGAGAACCTCTAGGATCTCATGTATACGAAGCGGTCGAGTAACACCATAGACTGTCCAGGACCTCACTTATGCTCTGATCCACAGGACACCATGTGCCATCTCATCAGAAGTATGCCCAGACATTGTCGGAAGTTCATTCGGGCATGTAGGGACATGCACCCTGGCCGGAGGTTTCAAATAAGTTCGGTTTCAGTGACCGGGTACTGCGTTTGCGTGTGGACAAATGGCAAAACCGCATAAAAACATACCCGTGTGGACAGGGCCTAAGATTCACAAAAGTTAACATGAGTTGTGTTGCAAACAAGCCGAAACATATGAGAAAGGATGATTCAATATAAAATGTATGGTATCACAGAAGACATTCACAAGACATATTCAAGGTTAGATCCACACACTTTGAAAATTTCCATTTATCTTTTGACGTTTCTTTTTTGCCTGTTTTTTTATTTGTAGCCTTGACTTGAAAAGTTTAGAAAACTACTTTTTTGTCAAAACAAATAGATTAAGAGAAAATTGACACCGTAAATTAAGTTCAGTTCATTTATTTTACAGCGCAGGTTAAAAGTGGAGTTGGGGATGGAGGGGGGGGGTTAAATACACCTTGCAGTAATACAGTAGAAGTGTGTAGATTTGTGTCTAAACTGGACTGGTACATCACAGCTGACTGTCAGCTAATGTGGTCTTGACTGATCAGGTCATAAAGCGAAGTAACTCATGTTCAGAGAAAATATATTATGTGTATTTTTCATATATCTTCATAATAGTTTTGCTGTAGAGAGATTTGTGATGTGTACATTTTCCGGTGTTAGTTGCAGTAGTAAATCATTAAATGTGATAGACTATCTGGTTATAACCACTTATCTAACTGGTCTAGCACATTTCCGTTTTTTGAGATACCCGAATAATAGTGATGGGATGAGTTCATACAGTCCCAGCAAAATATGCTCATTATAGATCCTTCATAACTCTGTGAATAGGATAAAACACTTTCAAAGTTTTTAAATATTTTATTTTCATCCTTAAAATCGACAAGAATGCATTTTAAAGGGGTTATATGGCCTGAATACATGTTTTTCTGTGTCTTTGGTGTAATAAGTTGCCATGCATGTATTAGAGTCGTAAAATTGCCAAAATTAAAGTGTCTGAACAAAAGATTCATTCTATCTAAAAGCGAATGCTCACCCATACCTGCCTGAACCTCCTCGTGTTACCAAACCCCCACAAATCTACATCAGACTGTGGAATGATTTGACTAAGTCCTCCCAAATGTATACTAAAGTAAGGTGGCGTACCTGTCAGTACAATTGCTTTGGAACCTGATGTTCCAAATATGGTAAGACGTGCTACATTTCCATCACATGCTTGCAATATTCGACCAATCACTACGCACTGGTGAACTTACCAATCATAGCACACCTCGCTTTTCAGATCGATGAGCTTTGTTAAAAATCTGCAAAGAGGAGATACAAACACGCACGTTTTGTGGAAAATCCAGCATTTTTGAAACTTACATGGTGTATACACATTGCATTACATCTAAAACAGACTGTATTATTCATTTTAGCCATGTCATATATAACTCCTTTAACCCATACATGCGTAGAAATTCTGCACTTCACCTTGAATTCTCTTTCTAAATTATCTCTAAATAAAGTTTGGGTTGCTTTTTTCTTGCACTTTCTGCCACTTTGATATCCTCTTTTCTGCTGTGTGCATAAAATCACAGGATGATTTAAATGAGGAAAGTGGTGGTAACCTACAGCTCTACATCATTTATGATCACAGGATATTCTCCAATAGATTAAACCGAGGGTGGATTGGCATGGAATTAAATGTTGTAATCCTTTGATATATTCAAATGCTGCTTCTTAATCTGAACAGCATTCACACCAAATGTATTTCCATGGAAACACTGTCACCTTTCTTTGCAACTGTCATGTCAACTTAGATTTTGCTGTCATTTACATTTCCTGATCCCTTGCTGTATGCAAAGCAGCTCATGTACATGATAACAATTTGCAACTGTTTGATTCAGTTAAATTGTTGTTGTATGCAGAATAAAATGCAGGTCTACAGGTTTAGTCTCTAATGGCATACGTACATTTTACGCACCTTCTCATAAATCCAGTCATTTTCCTTGTCTTTGATTTCAAAAAGAATTTCTTGCAAGATCTGAATTTTTTCTCCGATTCCACTCCCTCTTTTAAAAGCACTATTTTAAAGCTGCCATAACACACACAGTTTATGCTTATCTCATATTAATCTTGACTAACTATACAATAGTAATGCATACTTTGTATATTCAAAGAGTATTTAGATAGATAAAATTTGTAAAAGACAGCTTTTATACAGCTGTACGATTATTTCTGGAAAAAGTACAACCTCCTGGGGGTGTGCGGGGGGGGGGGGGGGGGATACATCATTGCAATACATTATCCCTACAACTTTTGATTCACTATAATTTTGTGTTATTTACAATTATGCACGAACTTGCCAATTGCCAACAAAACACAGACATATGAATTACTTTCACTTACTGCGTACAGTTCATGTCCGGTATCTTTTAGCGCTGGGACCACAACGTCTATCTATTTCAAACGATCTCCAAATCCAGCGTTATATCCACCGTTTATATTACATCCATCATTGAAAATGCTGTGCACAAACAAACACACCTCAATTTCTCTCACTATCGGAAAAGTAACAAGCTGCAGGCCCGCAGCACAGCTAATATTGATGTTAAGATTGTCGGGTCGCTCACCGGTTGAAATGTGTGTGGGCTATTTCTTTCAACTTGCTGTGGGCGTGCTCTTCCGGGAGAGTTGGGCAGTAAGGGACTATGAAAAGCTGTTAAGAAACAGATTTTTATGTTCGAAAAAAACTTTCCGAAACCTAAACAAACGCTGAGGTAGTGTGTCAAGCACAGAAATACTACGTCATACATCAAACTCGTTTTTTGACAAGTTGACCATTTATGTTAAGCATAAGAAGACAGCCCATTTAACATTGTAAAGAAATCAGAATGCATGAAACACCATTGCATAGCCCCTTGCAACTGTCCCTCCACTCAATGTCACACCAGGGGTGGACTGGGAGTAAAATGTGGCACTGGACTTCTTCAGCAGGAGCGGCCTACAAAATCCAGCTCACAACATAACACAACAATGCAATGATGCACAAACCATATTATCGCACTATAATTCATAATGTTTTTTAAAACCTTTCATGCCACCTTGCTAAGTCAATGAAACATTAAACGGTAAAGGCCCGTACAGTCAAAGACATAAAAGCCTCCCTAAACATGTATATTTAATATATAGTATTTATTGTAATACAAGGTAATGTATTTAAACTGTCTACGACATGATGTGACTAGACTTTGTTAACAAATATTGTTTTACAACAGCTATAAAGTTCAACATTTAGTCAAAATCAACATTTAGTCTTAAAAAGTTAGTGCTCAGGATTTATAAATCTAGAAGAGAAGAGAGAAAACACTCACTCTTTGGGCTTAATAAGTAAGTAGCTTACTCATAAGCTTAAAACAAAGAGCTTAGTAAGCTTTTTAAAACTAAACATTGAATACAAATTTGACAGAAAAATTTAAAGTAAGTTCATTACCTGTGATGATAGATCTGCAGTCTATTGAATTATCCCATGCTAATAAAATGGACTATATCCACAGTCATGTCTTATGCCTCATATGCTATAATCTTATAGCCCCGGCTGACATCCAGGGGGACACCAGAATGACTAATAATTTGAAATTAGACAAATTGGCATTGAAATACATTTCTATTTCCTATTATTTGACAATTTTTATAATGAATACTTTTCCCAGGCGAGGTTAAGCTCTTAAATATTCTTTAATACAATGGGGGCCTTGAAGTCAAAAAGGCTGAGAACCCCTGTATTTGCGTATAATGAGTAGAAAAAAAGACAGTTTGCATTATAATGCAAATTATTTTCATTTGTTTTAAACCCATTAGTGATTTAATTAACACGCACTGCAAATGCAATTGAACTAAAACATCGATTTGGACCTGTTTATTTAGCTGTTATCATGAACAACTTTGGGACATTACAACTTGTCCAATCAGCATCCCATATTCATAACTTCAACCCTGTGTAATTCGCACTTCAGCCAAAGATTTCCATCTGTTGATGTTTTAGAGCAGCTGGCTTTCCTCTCACTTTTGCTTTTATGATTCGTCCAAATTTCGCAGGAAAATCACATTGTAACCTCAAAGTGGCGAGTCCTTTTAAGGCATTGTGTTCTGTGGCGAGGTCGCAGTGCTCCGGAACGCTTGCTGAGTGTTGATGGGTGCCGGGTCAATGGCATCAACAAATGTGCATCAACTAAGTGCAGAGTGAAAGAGGAGGGAGCGACATGTGACTGCAATGCAAATAAATGTCTGTTGTCTTTTCTTGTAAGTGCGCCGATAGAATGGCAGGCTTTTAGTCCAAGTGCTCATTGACAAGGTTGTCTGGTTGCACACCCAGTGTGTGATATCTCAGTTTAAAGGGATCGGCCACCCAATAGCTAGTGTTTGGCTTTTTTAAGATGTAAAGCGAACAAAAAAACACCCAAAACCAAATAGAAAGTCATTTGGGTGGGACGACTAAATAAATGACAAAATGTAAAGTTTCTTCAAGAACTTCTATGCCTTGGTTTATGTGATAAGATTTGTCTAGCACCTGACAGATTTGTAAGCAATTACGCACCTGCTCAGTCATTTCCTTGTCTTTTAGGCAAAGACTTTTCCACTAAGATCTGCATTCGTCTCCGATTCCTCTCCCTCTTATAAAAACTCTTTTAAACTGTCCCTCTCCTCAATGTCAAGCCATCAGATAAAGGAGATTGTTTATTTTAACCCACACCTCTTTACAATTCTTCCCTCCTCTTCCTCCTCACACATTCTCTTTTGCAAAAGATATCAAACACCCAAGCACACTGACACCGACGCTGGGAATCAATTTACTCCTTGATGCTGCATAAACTGTGGCACACCAGAGCAGGTTTGTTGATTCCCGCATGGCATCGTGTGGAAACGCACCTTAGAGTCATCGGCCTTTCTGTCAGCTGTTGTGAAACCTGCCTGAATAATTCATCAAATTTCTATCTATCCTCTACCGTTCCCCAACTCCACCAGAGCCGGAAGGATTCGGTCTGTTCGTTCATTATCATTCCGCTTCATCCTCTTCCTCTGTTTTTTGTTGTTTACTTCCTCTCATGAGAAAAGTCAAGTTTTAACACCATAGAGATTTACCTCTACACTTATACATTTGCCAGATGCTTTAATCCAAAGCAATTTACAGCCTGCATTTTATCAGTCTGTACAGTTCTTGGGAATCGAACCCATGACTTTGTCATTATACACTGACAGTTGTTAAAGGCGGGGTGTCTGAATTACGCTTGTTTAGACAAAGTCGGCCGAGTACCAAAACAAACTTGTAGCCAATCAGCAGTAAGGTGCATAATGCACAGGACGGACATTAGTCAAGCCGGGTGTTGACGAAAGATGGGGGTAGTGGTGTGTCTGTTTTGGTAATTTCAACATCAACAACGGCTATGAGAAATCGGATACCCTTTAACTGGAGCTGTGTCAACACTGGTTATTCTCAACCTTTCCTAAAAAAATCTTAGTAGATGGAGGATAAAACGTCATTCATAACTCATAATTATTGTGTTACGCGTCTATCAAAGAAATAGTTCATCCGCTCTTTTCATCCAAATTGTATATGATATCCATTTTTAACTGAATACAAATAAATCATTTTGTTAAAATGCTGTCATATTGTCCTCCAAAAAGCACATCCTGTATATACATAATTAAAATAATACAAATAACTTCAGTACGTTATTAAATGTCTTCTGATACACTTGAGAGAGAAATTAATGTTTTGAGGTTATTTAGTATTCAATATGTTGCATATATTTACAGACCTTCCACAACCTTTTGTGTCCACATTCTCCACTTTAGTCACTCTTTTAGAAAACAATGAAATATTGTGCTTTTAAAAATGACAAGGACATTGTGATACCTTATAAAGATTTATGCAAAACCCAGTGACAAACATAAAGAGTGACTAATAATCATGATTTATGACAATTAAATAAGTACCTTAAGTACAATCAAATTGGATTTAGTTTAATTTTTATATTTTCAAAATGTTGAAATGCAAAAATTTTGCAACATTTAAGTGATGTAAAAGAGTTATTACTTGTAAAGTCAATTTGATAGTAAATAAAGCTTTAAGGCAGCAAAAAACGTCAATTGCATTCAAACAAACAGTACAGTTCATTGCGCTAAATTCAAAAAGTTCTTAAAGGTTCTTGCTTGTCTCAAGACTTGACCAATAAGACATGAACCAATAAGAATAAAAAAAAAACTGACTTATCGTTATGAGCCCTGTGTAAGATGACAATTTAATATAAAATGATTTTTTTGCATTGAACTAAGTCATATACAGTACATGGCATGAGAATGAGTAAATTGATTTAATTTCCATATTTGAGTGAACTGTTCCTTTAACAGTCAAAAAGATACAGAACAGTATGTTTCCACATGCGTCAGCTGGGTT
The DNA here is from genome assembly GCA_029783895.1 of Triplophysa bombifrons. Classification (NCBI taxonomy): domain Eukaryota; kingdom Metazoa; phylum Chordata; class Actinopteri; order Cypriniformes; family Nemacheilidae; genus Triplophysa; species Triplophysa bombifrons. The sequence goes on from CM056466.1 coordinate 14,220,759, forward strand.
TATTTCTGACCTCTATTTGTTTATCCTTGTTTATCACATCATCAAAGCTAGCTCTGCGTGTGTTTGCCATTCCTTAAAAGATAACATTTGCTTTAAAAGTGATTATATTACAATAAATATAATTGTTTGCTGAAACTGATTTAGAGAATATCTAAAATATACAGTACATACAGCACAGTGATAAAGGAATAGAGAAAAGGGAATAAGTTGGACAAAAAAGTTCTCAAACCAAAGCAGGATACAATTGTGACAGGCACTGTGATCCTTTGATGTGAAAGTGTTAAGTATGGTGATGAGAACATGTGATGTGAAGAGGAAAATACAGCCTTAAAGCCTTCTGACTTCATATCGTCCAATCTTGCAGTATGTTAACCAGTAATGTTAAAACAACAAGTTGAGCCATTGGGACCCAATCCAAACACATTTCCATAATGTTTAGTCACTTGAAATAATGATGTGTGATGTGAAATGTTACTGCTATTGTCCTTTAAGTTGTTCTTTTCTCTTGAGCTTCATTTGTTGATTCCTCGCTGAAGTGTACTCAAAGTTATGGTTACACTAAGGGATCTCTCACGTACTGTTGTTTTGTTATGCTTTACGTCATTCATCCACCACACATAAGCACAGTACACATACAGAATATTACTTCTGTGTGCAAACATCTGAAAAGCAACTTAAAATTAGGGATGTAAGTGAGCCGGTTGAAAATTGACGATTCAAGTCGGATGAGATGTTAAATGAATTGAAATACATGTTTGAACAGAAGGTGTCGCAGTGTTTACTGCAAACTTGGTTAATGTGGTATAGTGATATTTCTTTAAAAAAGCTTAACAAAAATACAAGTTAGGAGTTAGGAATAGCACAGACAGAGTTTGTTTATATTAAAGATATTGTTGTATTATTCATTGTTTATTTGATTTTGAATTCGTTTTAAAATTGCAGTTTAGTTTCGTTATTCGACATGAGATAAAATAAATGTGAAATTTGTCTCAACTCATTTTGTAAAAAAAAGTAAAAATGGCATTGTGAGATCAGTACCGTGAATCGTATCGCATCGTGAGCGGAGTGAACCGTTACATCCCTCCTTAAAAAAAAAATCACATCCATTCACAACATCCAAAACAATATTTTTAGTAACGCATTGCAAAGGTCAAAAATATGATATCAAGATTAATGCATTTCTGAAAACGTAACAAAACACATTGATATTAAAAAGTTCATTAATCCATTAAATGTGTCTCTATCTGTCTCTTTCTGCAGGACGGCATGGGTCACTTGCGCATCACGGATAGAGGCCTGAAACTGGAAGGCGATTCAGAATTTCTTCAGCCGCTGTATGCCAAAGAAATCCAGTCCAGACCAGTAAGTGCACGTCAGGGCTTGTGACTACAGTGTTGGTGCGATAGCAAAGAGGACATACATTCTCTCTCTCGTGACGCCCGGACATAATAATAACACTCGGTCGGCAGTGGATGGATGGCTTGATAATGCGTCGAGTGCAACTGTTATCTCATCTATCTAGCAAGGGCGAGAGAGGATAGAGTGAAAGACAGACAGAGAGAGAGAAAGACAGGGAGGAGATGAGGGGAATAGCAATGCCTGCCGGTATTGGCGATGCAAGGAAACTCCCATTCAGTAGCAGGAATAAGATTCGCTTCAGGAATTTTCTTAATTTCATTACGTTTTTTTCTCTTATTTTGGAGGCGAATTTTAGTTAAGCAGGATGGACTGATAGCACCATAAAGCGGAGAGACTACAACGATTACTGTACTTTTGTGTTAATTTTGAATGTCATGATGATTTAGTCATTTTCATCATATTATCAGGCCAAACAGTTTTTCACTTAATTAATCTGACAAACGACAACATAAACACGTTTTTCTGTTTCTGACCTCATTTCCTGAAGAAAACAGATCTTGTCAAAATAATCAAGAGCATCTACAAAGGAAGCGTTTACACTCGAGTGAAATAAGAGCAGCAGAAACAGTGCATAATTTACATTATACAGCTTTTAATATGAAACAAAATAGTATTGCGCTATCTTTAATTAAAGAGGCAATTGAAGCATAGCATATTGTTCTGGAGATAAAGAAAGAAATCTGTATCAACTCACGAAACAGCCGTATGCAAACAAACGTCTCTTTCATTACAGAAGACATGAAATTAAAACCCTACTTGTTTAATGAATACATGTTCCTGTTGTTGTTATTCTGCACGGTTCAGTGGTGCATGTTACACCAGAAAAAAGTGTTTAGTCTTTATAATCTTTCCAAATATCATAACTCTGAAATGACTTTTCCTATTTGGTCAGCGTCTCCTACAGGGTAAGTGTGCTATGGGTTATAGACCACTTTGGAAGAAGTAAACATCGCTGGTGCAGAAGAACTTCCTGTTTAAGTTTTTGGTTTTACAACCAAATCTAAATATGAAATCAATATCTTTAAGATTTAGTTGTATACGTACGATTTTAAATAATAAATAAAATAAATTCGGCCAGCGTTTAAAAATCCCAAAGTGGTCTATAGTCAATAAGCTATTTCTGAGACTAGGTATGCCACCATACTCAATATAATATTGAACCGTTCGGTACGACCTCCACGGTTCAATACGTGCAGGTGAATTGCGGTTTTCCGCAGTTCAAATTATTTCCGTGCAATGAAATAACACTCTGAACTGGCTCTGTCCGTGTTTGTCTGTATCTAATAGCGAGTGGTGGTCGGGCGGTGAAGCAAGGCTGCCTGCAACACGAGAAGCAATGTGCTGTTAGGAGACGCGGCCTGGTTTTATTGTATGCACATTGTACTGAAGTGATAATCTCCGAATTTGGCACATCAAGAATGAATTTATACACTCCATACGAAAGCAGCACATTCGCATTGCTCTTGTCCAGCACATGCAGAATGAGCATCTACAGCACCATGCCAAAGTCCGTTTAATGAAAGTCATGCCACTCGGCGACCTTTCAGACAGCTACTTACGTCATAGCAAGAGCGCCTCCAGGCAGGAGCATTGCATTTCTTCCAATTTATTGCTATCGCAGTGGTGGCCTTTCCCATTGAGTGGTGGTGTTTGCAGTGTAACGCGCACCGCATGTTTAATTCCATTACAGCAATCACAAGTTTTGCATTACGTTATTGTAAATACTCTAATGCGCAAAACCTCTTCAAGAATCTTATTTTACCGGCATGTTGATGAACAGTAAACCAAAAACTGCTGTGAGCCAGGAATTTGTACAAGTTGATTTTTTCGTAAAGATAATAAAATAAGTTCAGTAAAGATAATTTCGGTAAAATTGTTTTTCTTCTTCTGAACTTTTTACTGTTCCTGTCACATAAGGCTGGAACAATAAAGAAACACTTTAATGTGCCAAGCCATCAGAACCGAACCGAAAACCGTGGGTGAAAAACCGAGGTTTGTAGTGAACAGTGGGTGAGCTGTATTGTTGTATCCCTAATTTAGATATTTCATCTCGCATATTATTTGTAAATAATTAAAACAGTAATTTAATGATAGTAACTGATAAGGATATACAAATTACACCACTAATAATACACAACAGATATTTTAAAACGCATTACTATATGTATAATTTACAGTAAAATGTCGGCTAAGGTGAACCTGACCTTCAGCCTTCATGTCCCATAAAAAAAATGTAATGGGCACTGCTTGGGTTTGAGGAAGGCGGAGTAGATGCACAATTTTCTCGTTAAAAATTCATTTCGAACTCACTTTACAAATGCTAAATGGGTTGCGAATGCAATCTTTTTACATGACGTTACATATCGTTTTGTTGAACATGTTCAGCATCTTGCAGATGCTTTAAATTCTGCTGTTTTTATAATGCATGATTCTTGTAGAGGACCACTGCACTAAAATCATCTCAGACACGCACACAGTGCTTCCTAATCATACATTAAAATCTTTTTGTAGAAGATGCATAGCCAAACAACCAAGTGTGCAAAAGTTACAATATTTAATTTTAGCATTAAACAAATTAATGTTTTCTCTCATCTTTTTCATGTCAGGGCAGTCCCTTGTTCCTGCAATCCTCTAAGAATGTTTCTGTCAACATCCTCAATGAGAAGAAGCAGTTAGTATCTCAGCTCATTGCAGGTAAGCCCGCAAAAACTCACGTTCCCATTTGTAATACAAACAGATTTTGCGCTACAAACCCTCATTTAAGTGTCTTAGTTAGAATTAAGGTTGTGCTGCTGCCAAAGTTTTCGCAGTCTAAAAAACTGAATGAATTTTGTACCCAGGGCCATTATATTAGAGTAGATAGCATGAAATGAAATATTCACTGAACTCAAGGGGGGATTGTGAACCAATCCACTCATAGAGGGAAAATGAAGCCAGTCAGCTAATGCTAGGCTTTATAGGACAGATGGTTAAATGACTATTTTGAAAGAGTTAACAGGTTCTTTGATAGCCAGGTTGTTAGTCTCATCTCTCTCATGATATAGCCTTTATAACTGTGACGAGAGACTTCATTATAGAGACGTAATTGCATGTTTATGGATGCATATACTATTAAGTCCTGGTTAATAGCGTAATAGCGAGGCCGTATTTTAATGAAAAGTAATTTCGTCTGAATGGACTAGTTAAGTGACTTCCACTCGAGTCACTGTGTTACAATAACTGTATTCAAAATTGAATTAAGTGAAAGTTTGAGGAGAAGAATGTGTTGCAGTAATGAAATTCGAACGTGTTGCTTCTACTGGAAAAAAATAGTTTCTTCATCAGTGGTTGTGTTTCTAGTTTAAAATCTTTAAAACAACAATCCTCAAAAAGAGAAAGAATGTGTAAGTTTGTCTAAGATTGTGTAGATGTGTTTCCAGTAAATGTCAAAATTATATATTTTTATTTTTCAAGGACAAAGCCTCTGAACTACTTTACATTTCGTTGAAAACTTTATTTTATTTAGTTTAATATATGCTCGAAAATAATAAAAATAATATAATAAAGTAATAACCAGCTTCAATATGCATTATCTGTATTTATATTCTATTTATTATATATATATTTTTAAGTAAATTTCTCTTGTATTGAAGATTTTAAAAATGCCAGTACTGAGATCAGTAAACTGTATGTATGATTCATTTCTTCTTCGTGTCCTCCACTATGACAGGTTAATGTTACGCATTTGTAAAACATAGTCCTAGAGCTAACTGCCTTTTGTGCTAAGAGACAAAACAAAGGAGCATTTTTTTGATGCATAATTTAACACGAATATTGTTTTTGTAACTGAAAAGCACTCAAATTAAAAAAATTGTCATCTGGAACAGGTTCTCGAGGAGTTCACGCACGGGGTAAGATGCTGGAGGTGAAATCAAATACAGGAAAGCTTCTATTCTCTGCGGACGACCATGAGGTGGTAGTCGGTGCAGAGAGATTGCGAGTTATGGGTGAGTAAATAGTTAAATTATAACGCGTTCAAAGGCATTAAAGCTTTTTGCTTGTGCCGTTATTTGACACAGTGTGCAGAGAAAGTGGAAAAAAACCCTCTTTGCCTATAAACCTCCTGGGACAGCTGTTATAGTCTGACCTGAGACATGCCGCCCTTTCTGCAAACTACAATATGTCTGTAATCCATTGCACTAGTACTTTAATACCTGGAGTCATCTATCCAGTAGCCTTCCTGTTCATCTCATAGTTAGTTTTATAGCTGAAAATCACAAGATCATACCAAAGGCAACAGACAGGCAAATATTCATTATTAGCATTTAACAGGCCTCCGTTATTTATTATATTTTTTAGTCAAAGGTTTCTAATTTAGAAAGTTCTCAAAAAGCTCCTGTGCCTTCATTGATAGAACATTGCGTTTTAAAAGTGTGTGCATTTACTCATAATGTCTAAACCTTTTACACAGCCCCTTACCTAGTTTTATAAATTATACATTTGCAAAATCTGCTTTTACATGTATGTATTTGGCAAAAGCTGTGGATAAATAACTTACAGTGCATTCAAGGTATACTTTTAGTAGTTTATTATGTGTTCCCTGGGATCTAACCAATTATTCCAAGTAGGCTACAGTCATTTCCAGTAAGCACGGACATCAAATCCCACAAAACAGGTGAACGTTTCTGGCCTGTTGTTTTTAGAGGCTCTAGAATATTAAACACTCCTGTGACATGTGCCCTATACAGTCATATGGGTTGGAGGATATGTTGAAACTTTTACCCCTTTGGGTATAACGGTTTTGCTTAATGTACAACTTAAACCAACTGCATAGTGTTAATAATGAGGTAATGCATACTATACTGTATGTAGATGTTATATGTAAAAATCACCTTTGGTTTTTAGCCACATTAGTGCACTTATTCAATTGACAGCATTAAAATGTTGATGCTGGCGGTGGGAATATTATTTTTTCCGTCTTATTTTTGAAAAAGTGTTTGACTTCACGGTTGTTTCCGGCCTGTTAGATCAGAGCGGCCTCTCCCGAGAGCTTTGCTGAGCTTCCTGTAAAGTGATTATTCATGTCTGTGTACATCCATTTTTCTCCCCGAAGATTTTCCTTAAGCCACACTTCATTACCCTACATTCACTCTGCCTCACCAATGGACTGCAGTGAGAACAAGGCTATTTAGAACTGTGTTTCTGGATTTTATTTCTAGTGTTCCTGGACTGACGCCAGCCGTCCGCATTTGAATTTAAGCTTTGGTGGGCCTCACTGGGAATATGTGAACATTCTGAGGTCAGGCAAATCCTGTCACTCTAATGCTTAGATAAATACCCTTGTCTCCTTTTATGAATCTAAGCTTAGAATCAATCCTTTTATCTCCTGCTGTGTAATATGACTACAGACTTATGCCATGACAGCAGAGAGTGAGTCTGGGGTAAACGGCACTTAAAATGACATCCATACGTACATCCGATCAACTCGAATTGCAATTCCTTTAAATGCGCAGTGATATGAGTAAAAGCACCTGTCATACCAACCCACAAAATATGTGTATAATTAGGCTGTTTTAACGTTAATTACTGTATTTTCATAGCATTTTTAAAGCAGTGTAGCATAAAGCTGTTCCTCTTAATGGACGTTCCCAGCGTTAGAAAGTCAGATTCATTCTACAGAAAAATCAGCACTAGTTATTCCTGTTATTCTGTGGTTATTCTCCTTTAAAAAATGAACACTAGAATATTTTAACACAGACTCACCACTGAAAAAGGAAAAACTAGATAAGAATAAGGCCAGTAAGAACTACAAAAACCATAGAAAGGACTACAAAAAGAAGTGACTATATAACACACAACAATCTTCAAAACAAAAGACTTAACAGAACACAAACCTTACATAAGCAAACAGGACGGAATCTGTTAAGGCTATTTCACCTATCCAACAAATGCCAACAGACTCATTCCCTCTTAACTAGAATGTCAGTGTTTGTTGGATCAATGTGAATTAGCCTTTAGCATGTGACAAACCAGGTTCTACCACAAGAACATTACAGGAAGATTTCAATTGATGTCTAGCTTTTGTGTGACGTTTTCTCTCTGCACTGAAGCAAAATCTACAGGAAAGATTGCACAAGACCGTGTACAGTGGTAAAGAATAGATCAACATATTAATCTTAACAAATTTGTACCATGTGCTTTTCAATGGCTTTTTTCTAGGTTCAGCCCTGAACTTGAGAAGAGTTACATCTTTGTATGATCTTTGTTGGGCTTTACATGTCTTAAATTGTACTGCACAAATTGTATCAAAACTAAACCCATATATAATTTGTGAAGATAATAGCAATTTTGTACAGCACAATATATATATTTAAATAAAGTTGGCAAAAAAAGTGCTTGGCCGATCCTCGTGGATTATGTTAGAAGTTCTAGTATGAAATGCAAATTTGATACAACTTAAATCCAATTGAAGAATTCTGCACAAATATGCACAAATGCATATGACAACTATATTGATTTTTTATAAAACATTACAGCTTTGAAGACTGACAGGACTTAAAGAACTCCTTCTGAAAAACTTTAACTTTACATTCCCTTACTTTTCTTTCATGTGCTCGTCTTGGTGCACTGAAGAATCATTTCCAAGTGAATGTATTTGATTACAGTGTTTTGCAACTCTTTAAAGATAAGCAGCGCTTCATCTGATAAAAGTCTGCTTCAGCATCAATGTCGGCTCAAATTTTAAAGAATAAAGCACAGGAAAGAAAAGTCTCACGGGGGGGCTGTCTGCGAATTTAGCTACTATTTTGCTCCACAGGAAGTGCATTAAGAACAAATTAAGACAAAGTCTGCAACATCTGCTCATGTTCTGTACTGTTTTTCAATACAAGCTCTGTGGACTCGAACCTTTACAGTAAATGGAAAGACCTTGATTGTTTTACAGTAATTGTACAGTAGAAGTGTATTTTTTCTACTTTAAAGGTCTGATTTGTAATTCATCTTCTTTTAGAGGATTAATAGACAGAAATTGAATATAATGAACATATATGTCTTCAGAGGTGTACAAAGATCTTACATAATAAAGCGTTAATGTTTTGATTACCTTAGAATGAGCTATTTCTAAATCTAAACCTGTGGTACCGCCCTGTCCGCTGATGTTGGCCCTGGATGATGTTATATATGTGTGAGGCGATTGCTATTCTTCATTTATTTTAACAATCGGATGTTCAAGAGCGGAATAATCGTCTTGGGTACCTAAGTCACTCCCAAGAGATGCAATGTCAAGATTTGAGTCTTATAATGTATGCATAATTAGGCAATGTTACATTAAAATGCTAGACGGTTTTAAAGAATGCCCTAATGTGGTTGCTCCTTTATTCCCTTTCCTCGTGTAATCTATTCTTTCATAGTTTCTAACGGCGTACATAAATGCAAAGGTTTACAGTAGACTTCATTTAACCGCAACGGAGCAATAACGTGACATCATAGCAGGGGCGTGGCCCAGTGAGCGTTGGATAACCCAATCAGAGCTGATGAATGATAAATAATCAAGTTAAATGTTAAACACTGCTGAGCTTCACTGCTATTGATAGATGTATGAATGTTATCGGTGGTTTAAATGTCTGATAAATTTCCCACTGTGGTGGGGGAGCCTTTAAAATGGATAAGGAATTGGCCTCATGATCGCTTCCCAACGTAACACCCCCTCCACCCCCCCAACTTCCAATCTTTGCTACCTGCCTTTCACCTGCAAGTAATTATGGGTAATTCAAGTTGGATCTTCAGGCTCCATATCACTTGATTACAGGAATACAGTCAATCAGACAAAACCCAAACTTCACAATAGATCTAAACAACATGATTTGTCACTTGTCTGAAGTACCCTGGTAAGCCCCCGTGAAACCCCTTTTACTTTAAAAAAATTAGAGCAAAGAAAATGTAATCAGTCTGGAAACAACTGGGGAGACCTGAAGATAGATCAATGTTCAGCTGTGATAAGCAAACTGATTTGGAAACTTGTGAAATATGTGGGATTGGGCTTTTGGTTTCTCCTCACACCGGTGTGTTCACAGTTAGCAGTGGTCCGCGGGATAATGATATTAGTGGTAGGGGTCTTTGCTCTAATTGTAATTAACACTCATTGATGAGCCTCAATTATATTCCATTGACTCTCAGCAGCATTTCAGCGATTTGCCACATCTGACAATAATGATCATTCTTAAAACCGATCTAAAAATCTTTTTTTCCTATTTAATGATGTGTAATCTGGACTGGATGATGCACCTCTGACAGTCAGAAGTGCAGATATTACAGATGTACAGTGAGTAGAAATGAACACAGAAGCGCAAGTTATTGTAAATGGTTACTTTATGCAACTTATGAACATTTGTTTAGGTTGTGGGTGTATATGACAATAAAAAGGTGAGCAGAAATTCAGTCCATTATATATAAAAAGCATATTCAGATAGGAGATGGATTTTAGAAGAAAGATGGAAGAAAGGTTTTACACCTTTGTAATAAAGTGTGTTATTTGCAGTAAATCATGTGCATTGTAGGAATGAGCACATGGTTAAACCTTAGATAGCTATAAATTGCAGACTTATCTCCTCAAAATCTGACATTTTTTAACATATTTCTCCCTGGAAAGATTGAGAATAAGGAGGCGGAATTCAGGTTATTTTGGATACTTTTTGACAATGAGATAAATTTTACCAATACTGCCGCAGTTTTTTTACCAACAATGTTTCTCCCAAGTTTCAAACAAAAAATATTTTTTATTTGGACTTATTTGCAGAAAATGAAAACTTGAGACACAGGTCAAAATAACAAAAAGACGCTCTGTATTTCTTCAGACCCAAAAAACTACAAAGAAGTTCATGTTCACTTTTAAACACAACATCAGTAATATTTCTACATGTATTTAGGAAAAGTAATAACCTTGATTTTTATCACAGTTTGCTGTCAGTCTTCCACATTGCTGTTGGATGACTTAGTTACTCCTGAGGTCTGATTTGATTGAAATTCAACAGACACAGAAATGCAGATTAAATGAAAATTTGGAAATGGTCTCTTTATTTTTTCCGCATCTGTACATGCTTAAAATAAAAATAACATTAAGAAATAAAATTCGCTTTCATAGCTTCTATCTATTTGTATAGTTTTTATAAAGCAAAGCAATATAAGAAAGGATTAAAAATGAGGTGCTGCAATTATGGTGATATAAATCACTTAACATGGCCTGTAATTACATCTGCTAATTGAATCTATATACAAATTCAGTTCGCTCCTTCTCTGCGGGCCGTAATCTCAATGCATTTGTTGGGCCGATGGAGATTAACAGTCTGTGAAATGTGGTACAGGAGATTTCTTAACAGAGGAAATATGGGCCCAACATTTCACGGTTTTATCATTGCTGAATGGGAAATTTGCTGTGCTGAGTGACCATTGGAATTCTGTCAGGTGTCCACAGTAAGCGGAAGATTAAGAGTCTATAACGGCAGGTAATTTATGGTTAGGACTTCGCTGTACCCACACACATCGCCTCAGAGACCAATGATATACTTCACATCTCTGGTCAGCCACTACGATTCGATTTTCACACCACATAGTGTGCTTTATTGGGCCTGTGTCTTACAAGTCATGTTTTGTTACATGAAACCTCATGAAATTAAAAGTTCACAAACAATTCAAGTATCGTTGCTGCATAAAATGTAGATCTTGATGTACCACATTAATTGATTCATTATATTTTCTTGGAACTAGTGGTCTGTTTTTTTTTTTAAAGAACTAGAACCGTGAGGTATTTACACCTTTCGAAAAACGCTTCTGGTGCGAGGGGTGGCCAAAACCTGCAAGGAGCCTTGCGCGACCGTTTCCCATTAAGGATGTGACAAACCAAACAGAAACGTGATTTTTAATCACTGAAGTCATCGTTTTTAATCACTCCGCAGACTTGTCATGCCGCGGCTTTGCCGAACACAACGTTTTCCTGTATGAACACTCGCGTCCGTGACCACTGTGCACATTGTTTTGCGCAGCTCCTACCGCCACTAAATTACATTATACTTGTAATTTACATATTGATCAACCGGTATTGACCACAAAATAAATAGGCTGCTGTTGTTATGTACATGGGAGGGTTAGATTATTTAGTGTACAGGTTATTCCAAGAGTGATGAAGTAAGTTATGGAAAATAATTATTTTCATGCATTTTAGATGCGGAAAAGACTCACTGCATCTCACCGTTTTCCTGTACTGAATTATTATTTGCAAAATAGAGACTTTATGGAATGTATACATACATGGTTACAAGTATGACAGTTGACATTTAAAAACAACATTTGATTTATTTTGTTTAATATTTCATTAATTTATGGAAATGAGCAAGTGCCTCATCAGACTATTTGGATGTTATTGATAGTGTAAAAACATCAACTTGAAAGCACATGTGATTGATGGATCAGCATTACTCAACATCGATTTAGGCAAATGGTTAAAAATAATAATAGATATAGTAATTATCGGAACTGGAAAATTGCTTACGATACCCAACTCTAAGTTAACTTTATAGACATGTATCACAGAAAATCCAAGACAATTGACAATATTAAAGCTGACTATAAACGCCCATTTCTTTAATATGAACATATAGGACACAAATATGATAAATGGTTCTTTTGCTGTAGATGATATTGTTTCCTTTACTGAAGGGCTGAACTCTCATCTCTAGCAGAGACTCACGTTGCAGATGCATTTGTCACAGACCCCCAAGTTGCGTGCAAGCATACACACAAAGGCACAGAGTGGTGCGGTGTTTACAGAGTTCATACCTCCAGAAAAGTGTTTTTGATAAACCTTAAATTTCTGTGAGTGTCTTTATGGCGTCTTCTCTGTTCAGTGTGCGTCATTCATGACCAATTCTAAATTCCAAGAACTTTCATTTAAAATCTGTATAAGCACACTTTAAATGCAGAGCCCCTGAAAAGAATTTGGATATCTAAGCTTTGAAAAATGAAGCTAGTTAGACATTTAGAAGTTTTAGAAACCATAACATGTGGTTATGGTTTGTTTTGACAAACAGCAAAGCAGATGAGTGTTACATTTTAAAGAATGGATGATTATTTTGAGGGTAGTATATAATTGTATTTATATTTTAAGTTTGTTTTAAATACAATACAATTCTAAACTGCAACTAGCAAAACCCTTGCAGTAACAAACTGAAAACACTAAATCAGCAAAAAGAAAAAAACACGAAATAACAACAATACTCACAGCGGTAGAGTCAACAATAAACTGTCCACTGTCTTTGTTCAACATGATATTGGCTGCAGATGGATAGTTGCAATTTGCGCACATTTGGACACCTGCAGTGCTTCTCCTCTGACACAGTTTCGGATGGCGTGTGGTTGTCTCTATTTATCAGCTGTAACAAGCCGTTGTGCTGTGAGTATTATACAGTCATGACTGCAGCTCTCCCTCCAATTTACTCGCATTAGTGTGAAGTTTGTCTCAATCAATGCACTACACCTCTGCGCTGGATGTATGCTCATTCATTTTTAACGTATGTGCTTGTAAGCAGTATCATTTCATGATCAAAGACTCATCATTGCTGGAGGTTTAGCAGTCAGCACACTCTATATGTGTACTGATATGTTACTCTCATGTCATATAAAGCTTGGGCTTATGAAGGCTTCTTGTTGTGATACTGGTTTTGCTCAAGGTCCAGTGTATGAAATTTAGCGGCATCTTGTGGTGAGGTTGCGAATTGCAACCAACGGCTTACTTCCCCCCTCCCTTTCGAAGCACTACGGTGGCTGACACCGGGCTAAAATGTGATCAAGTTTTCGCTTCTTTGCCTTAGGAGATAACGTATCTGTGAAGCAAGTTTGTCCCTTATGGGGTTTTGTAGAAACAACACCGTGAATTCCATGTAAGGGGACCCGCAGTGTATGTGGATAGAAATAGCTCGATCTAACATTATACAAACATAACACTTCATTATGTAAGGTCTGGCGACAGTTATGTATGTACTTCTTCATCTGCTTACTCCATGAATGATAACTAATGAACTATACAAGATAATTATAAAAAAATCGAAATGTTACCAAATAGCAAATCCTTACAAATCCTCCAAACTACACTTAAAGGAGCAGTTCATCTCAAAATTTGCCCCCATTCACTTTCCATGGTAATTTTTATTCCTACTTTGGAAAGTAAATGGGGGCAAATTTTGAAGTGAACTTCTCTTTTTATAAAATACCTGTTTAAAAGTAATATTACGGCAGGCGGGACACCAGAAAAATAACTTTTTTTCAGTAATAAACCGTGTAATTAAATGTTATTCATGTTTATTTACACACAACTTTTCTATTGACATTTTTACCTAATTTCAAAAACATGTTAAAAAAAAGTAAAATTACTAGTGCTGTCAATCGATTAAAAAAAATTATCGGATTAATCACGCATTTTCTCACGATTAATTGCGCATAACAATAGTAATTTAAAATATACTTTTACATTTTAATAATTTCACATTTAATCTTCAAATTGATGTAGAAACAAAATATCTATTTAACAGCGTCATTTTATGAATGAAAGCAAAATATCTGATATGGTACTGTAACTGATGTCTCTATTAAATTGATTATTTTAACATTAATTATAGCCGTTCAACAGTATAATTGAGAGCTATCATGTACGAAATATACAGACATTTAAGTAAGTTCTCAAACACTTTACAGTCTTTAATGCTAAATTGTAAATTAAATACGGAAGAATTAAAACAATAACAGCCATTACAGTTTAAAGGGCTCAGTTTAACAGATTAAACTACAGCATGTGAGCTAAGAAGAAGCAGCAAAAGGTTGTAATCCGTTGCTATTATAGTTATCGCTGTAGTTATCATTATGGGTGTGAATGGGCCTGCATATCATATTATCTTCAATGTATTAAGTGACATGCGAAGCAATACGGAAGTATTCACAACTACACAAGGCATATTTGCAGAAGAACACCGATCAGATTCTACAGCGGCTCCTTCTCCTGTGAACAGATCCATTAAGGGAATCTTTATGGGCGTCCAGAACACTTGAGCATTGGCCCATAACTCAAGGATTGATCAGATGTGACACTGAGGCAAAGAGGAGGGTCACGAGCGGTGAAATAGAAACAATGATGGAGTCATTTTAGCCAGGAAAAACATGTTGAAGTTAAACCGAAACTCAAATAGCTTTATTGATCAGCCGCTCAATCTGTTTATGAACATATTTTTGTGCGGCTGCAGGTTTGTTCGGAAGAATTAGCACAGGATTATGTGGAGTTTGTGCGAGTCGTTGCAAGCATAGGTTTTAAGCTAAGGTTTATTGAGCTGATGTTGTTCAAGTTTACAGCTATTTTGCCTACAGTATAGACAGTGAGGGAATAATGTAACGCTAATGGAGCAGACAAAACAAGATGTTGAAATAATGAACATTCGGTGTAAAACCCCTCAGGAGATTATCAACATTCTCCTCTCAGCCAGTAGATGGATTTATATATTATGTATATAGATTTCATTAGGCTTGCATAATAAATGTATATAGCATGCGGTACTGTGAACATTAATGGGAGCGTTGAGATGTCTAGATTTTACTTATAAATTACTCACAGAAATGCACCTTTGCTGTTAACTAGCTCTCATTGAAGGTCATGCATTTCAAGCATCCTTAATGCTGTCCCCATATGTTGAGGTAATGATTTTTAGAGCATCTACTTTTCCAATGACTGCAGTTACATTTGGCAGACGCAATATGAGCAAAATAACCCCATATGCTTGAAGGATTGACAAAAGCCAATTCTCTTGTCCAGAATATTATCAAGACTTGACCAGCGGTAGTAAATAAGTACCTTAAAACCACTAGCAACCAAATAGCAACGCACTGCTAGCAATGCATGTAAGCAAGGAACACTTAAATTAGTAAAACAATATACACCACAAAAAAGTGACACTTACGGTTAAGATGTTCATACACTAGTAAATGAATCTTTCAATATTATTTCGACTGAAATACAAGCTGAAAATCCTTAAGAATAAAACCTTTTTGAAGTGCAAACTTGAATGGGTATAAATTTCCCTGCTGTTGTTTTATATTTCTCTGTATGACTTCAAGAGAAGTTGATAGTGAGCGTGTCTATATAAACAAAACTTACATTCTTAAAGTTAATCCACAGGCGGTCATTGATCTTTTCATAATCTACTTGCCATTCATAAAGCCCATATATTTACACAGTGTTGTCCTATAAAGCTGACACAATACTCCATGTTACTGCCAGAGAAGGATGCCAATTTCAGTTCGAAGATGAGTATTATTTTCAAATACAGTATAATAAAAGGACAGTCTTAAGTTTTCATTCTTAAAAAGTCTCTAGGCCTTTAGGCATGGACGCTCTCTAGCCGTGCCATGCAGTGAGTTCTGACCTTGAGGAAATCATCCACAGCTCCCCTTCACCCATTCTCCATGAGAAAGCCCACCCGACACCCCACAGGAGAGATCAGTATCTGATCTTATATGTAGTCCATTCTGCTTCCTCTACTACCACAAAAGCAGAAGTTATCCGCTGTAGGCACATGGCAATTTAATGTATATATTTACTTTTGATGATATAGCCCTTTAGACACATATTTACTTAAATTGATTAGCATTAGGCCTGTTCAACCGTTCTGCGTCTGTAGCGCATAAACTGTGACAGCAGGTCCATGTTGTGCATATTAAACATGTCGTGCTTTCACGCTGGCAGTGTTACTGCTGAGTAACAGCGCTATACTGTAGCTTCATAAAGATAATCAAGTGATATCTAGGAAATTCTTATGCATTATGAGATCCTTTAAAGTGTGAATTCTTGATATCAACAATCATGTCATCATATATATTTTTTTCAACTAGAAAGAACTTATTTCTTGATATCTGTAATTGCATTTTTACTAGTTAAATTTCACAGTAGGCTGCCATTCAAATTCAATTTCAGTTATCAATAATTCATTTCTCACATGTTAAAAATCTTATTTTAGATTTAGATGCCAGTCTTACTAGTAAAAATTATTTTAACATAACATAATTTCAAAAATGAATGTCCTGAGATTGATTTAAAGCTTATTTGGCTTGACATACCTATAGAGTATCATTGCATACTTTGTATTTTCTAAGAGTATTTGTTTGATCACATTTATAAAAGAAAGATACAGCTGTACGATCATTTCCGAAAACAGACGACATCCTGGGGGTGTGCGGGGGGAGGAACTAAATCACGAGCACAAAATACATCATCAAATTATCCATACATAACTGTTATGATTCTTTTTAATTTTGTATTGTTTACATTATGCATGTGCGCGCCAATTGCCAACAAAACACAGACATATGACTTAATTTCCCTTACCGTGTTCGGTTCATGTCCGGCATCTTTTAGTGCTGGGACCACACCATGTATCAGTTTCAAGCGATCTCCAAATCCAGCGTTATATCTACCGTTTATATAACATACATCATTGAAATATCTTGAACAAACAAACACACCTCAACTTCTCTCACTATCCCAAGAGTAACAAGCTGCAGGCCACAGCACAGCCAATCTTGATGGTAGCGGGTATTCCTATTGCTCGTTGGTTAACGCTTCAAATGCTTAATTTCTTTCATTTTTGTAATTCATTGAATGGGTTAAAGGTTTATCTCAGTTGGTCTGTTTAGACGCAGCTCCATGCGTAAACAGTAACTTCCGGGAACTATTGAGAGCCCATGTCACATGATTCATGGAGCCTTCCGAAAGTAACAGAAAGTTATGTTAACAGCCACTAAGTAAGACAAGTTGACCATGTTAAGCATGAGAAGACAGCACTATTAACATAGTAAAGAAGTCAGAATGCATGAAACCGCATTAAATCCCCCCTTTAAAGAAATAGTTCACCCCAGAATGAGTTTTAATCTATAATTTACTCATCCTCATGCCATCTTAGGTGTATGACTTTCTTTCTTCAGCCGGACACAACTTGATTAATTTTGAAAGATGGCTCTTTACAGCTCGGTAATGGAAAGTGCCCGACTTTTTCAAGCTCCAATAAGCACATTTATCCATTATAAAGCTAATCCATAAGACTCCAGGGGGTTAATATATGAAGCGAAGTGAAGGAATACGTCAAGTCAAGTTTATTTTCATATAGCACTTTTTACAATCTGAACTGTATCAAAGCAGCTGTACAAGTAAAAAAACAAGAAACTTTGATGTTTGTGAGTAAAAACGAACACACTTTTGAGGTATTTAGCCAAGATAGATTGCGTTAGACTTTAAACGTGTTGTCACGAAACGTAATGTGATAGAACCCAAATGCAGGCAGCGGTACGGGGTAACAAAAGATTTTAATAAACACAAAACAAAAACCCACAATGGGGTAAAATACAGGGGATAAACAAAGACAGCCAAACAGGAACGTAAAACTTATGGACAGTAACAAACTGTAACAAAACTCTCAGGAACAGAGTGAGGCTGAGCAGAAACGCTGGGACACAGCGTATGGATAAATCCTTCGTACAGCAGATAAGACGAGCAAGCATATACAAAGTTACAAGTAACAAACGAGCACAAGACAGAGAATACCAGGGCATTAAATGGGGAGACGAACAAAGGATCATTACAATAAGCAGGTGTGGGTAATAAAACACTCAAGGGAAGCTAACGAGGAGACGAGAGGGGCGGGGCCATAGACACACGAGAAGGCGCATGACAGCCAAAATCTAAGCCATGCCATGTCCTTCTCACACAAAACCCTAGACTTAGTCATGACTCCACTGCAAGAAAAAGAATAAACACGACATGATAGCGGAATCATGACACGTGTACACTGTAAAGCAAATGTTTACAAAAAAAAGTTATTTCAACTCAAAAATGTATGTTCGCATCAAATTTATTGAATTAACTAATATTTTTAAGTTGTATTAACTCCAAATTTAAGGGTAACAAGAAAACCCAAAAAACTAATAACATTTTACAGTGAAAAGATGAGAAAACTGCACATTCACGCTATAATGAGAATTGTCCTTGGGATGCGTGAAGCCAACATGCCGCCATTATAGGTGTAGTTTTCTAGAAAGTCATATACACTTAACATGGCATGATGGTCAGTAAATTATGGATAAAACAATTTTTTTTTGACAGTGTCTTAAAGCTATAGACCACTTCTGGAGATGTAAATAACGCTGGTCTAGAAGAAATCCCTGTTTGAGTTTTTTAACAATTAACAAACATGTTAATAAAAATCAATCGACAGAAAATTAATAAGAGAATTTAAAATTCTATAAAACGAATATATTTCATGATCTTATTATATATGTAAGGTTAAAAAATAATACGATTAAATAAAAATAAAACCTGAAACTGGAAGTGCTTTGGACCAGCATTTACATCTTGTAAAGTGGCTTACGTATACGTTCCCAAAAATCAAACCCATAACTATCCTTTGATATATAAAACTAAGATACAATTAAACCTAAAATTAAAAGAATTGATTTGTGTTTAGTGAATTCTTCTTTTACCACGTTTAATACATGGTGGCAGGAAGTACTACATGAATCATGACATGCCTGCAGTTACAAGCTCTTGAAAAAATAAATAAAAGAAAAGATTACGTCATATCAAAGAGTCAACTATTTATATCAATATTACGCATTGCAATGATGTTTGAACAAGAAACCAATACAAATGTGTTATACATTACAGTATGCCTTAAGAAAAACTAACAACATTCAAAAATCCTTTTTTGAATGATTGTTTCTGAGGTCAAATTGACTAAACACCTTTCTAGAATTCATCTCTTATACGTTTCATATGTTACAGTGTACACATGTCGGCTATTAGCCCGTGTGGATGTGCATTACAGCAGGAGCCCCCTCAAGCATCCTGCAAGCTTCCACGAATCATATTTGTGCCCCCGATCTGTTTTCAGTCACCTGAGGTGAAGCTTGCTAAGCCGAGGACAGACTGCTTATTGAAAGAAAACACTAGCAGCGGGTAGCCCCGTTTTGCACCCTCCTCAGGCCCTCCTGGAGATTTGGAATAAAGCCATATTCAGCTTCACGCTCTTCACACAACCCATATGTGGGCGACAGATCTTACGCCACCTGGAGCAACCATTAAACCTGGCTTCCTTCCCTTCTGAGACAGACCTGGTAGCCGTTTGGCACTCATAATTTGAGAGCATCTCTATAGGAAAGATTTCAGCTGTGCATACACTCCTACAGCACCCGTGCCATGCTGGGCAGTTAAAGGTCCTAAACTTTGGTGTTAAAAAGTTTTAATGCGTCAATCGTCTGTATTGGGTGTTTGGTGTGCTTACAACCTACACTCCACCTCCGCTCCATTGCAGTTTGGTTTCAATTAGCACTGTGTATTCCAAGCGGCACGTCCGAAACCCTCACTCAAGACTATTGATCAGATCTGAGGTCGCAACCCGTGGCGCTCGCTGCAGTTGCTTTAGCAGAGCCTGAAAGGTTTCTGTGACTAGACTTCAGGTCGTGTCCACAGGGACAGAGCCAGACCATATGGATCAATACTGTAGCTTCAGAGACTATGCTCATTGATTTCAGCATGTGGACGGCTGATTCGTAAGGAGGGACGACTGATGTCATTTTGTGTTTTACTTTGTGCTTGCAGGAGCCGAGGGGGCCGTGTTCAGCAGCTCGGTGGAAACTCCGCACGTGAGGGCCGAACCCTTCAAAGAGTTACGGTAAGTTCATTGACTGTCAAATCAGATAATGGAATTCTAAAACTGATGGAGAACATAAGGGTTCCAACCAAATGTTTGATTTTTTATGAAGTATGTTTTTTTTTAAATACACTGTTCATCTGCTAGCATTTTCCAAATCATTACCACCAACCTCTTAACTACAGTACAGCTGCAGAAGATGTCGCATTCAGCGGCGTGCTAGCATGCTGCATTGGGAGATGATTGCATGTCGATTACAATTTCCCACATGAAGCGTAATGATCAAAGATTGCCTGAAAAAAAGGATTTCTCTCCAGCTAGCTATGCCTCTGTCTGGAGCTACAAAAGGAGGCATGACATTTGTGCAAATTCCAGTTATGCCTAAATGTAGTTTTTCTTAGCATAAGCGTGCGGCTGACAGCAGATTATAGAGTATCTCTCTAAGATGTTTCCGACGGCGAGGGGAAGGGTGGGTACGATTTGGATTACAGCTTTTTAAATGCATCGCTAACAGTTGTAATGACAGTCAAAAGGCATGAGGAAACATCCAAATGGGGAGAGAAAATCGGAAACATTTTAAACTCTAAAGTACTATATAGCTTATGGTTGCTTTGTTTGGAAAGTTGTGGTGACGGTTCTATTTGTGTCTGTGTCATTTTCTACTATTTGTAGCATTGAAGGGATAGTTCACCCAAAAACAAAAATTATTTTATCATTTATATGCCCTCTTGTCATTTCAAACCTGCATGACTTTCTTCTGCAGAACACAATTGAAGATGGTAACCAAACAACATTGAAACCCATTGACGTCCATTGTATGAACACAAAACCAATGCAAGTTAATGAGTATCGCTGTTGTTCGGTAACCAACATTTTTTTTTTAAAATCTTTTGTGTTCTGCTGAAGAAAGAAAGTCGGTTTGGACACCATTTTTATTTTGGGGTGAACTGTCTCTTTAAGGCTGGACTTTTAAAATCTGAACATATTTTTCAAAAACCAGACATCTCACACTTTTTCACACATTTTGAAAGTTTGCGGACAAAACAGGTGATTTTGGATAAAAGCGTCCACTAAATGACTAAATGTAAATGAAAACTGCAGAATAGCGCACACAGACTTTCTCCATCAAGTCCAGACTGAAAATCTGGACAAAATCTGAGCAAATGTCTTAAAGTGTATTACAGCCTTTAATCGACGTAGTACTCGTAGTGCAATGATGTTGCCACTGCTTTGTAATTTTAGTAGGAATATTTCACCCACAAATGAAAACTGGGTATAAAATAATGTGTTCTGCAGTAACAACAACTTTTTAAGGGTTAGTTCACCAAAAAGTTAGTTCACTCTCCCTTATAACCTCTGAGCGTAGAATTACAATATTTTTGATGACATCTTGACATATTGACTTCCATTATATGGACAAAAAAACACCAAGACATTTCTCAAACTATCTTTGTTTGTATCAAGAAATATTAATGTGCTGGTTTTAAATGACATCAAAGTGAGCAAAAGACAGAACTTTTATATTTGGGTGAACATGCCTTCTTATAAACATTGATGCAATTTCGATGCTATCTTGAGTCACCTTCCTTTCTGGTACTATTTGTATGGCTATGTCTACTTTTCTAATTCACTGAAAAAAAACAGTCACTGCAAGAGTTTGGAACAACAAATTGACATTTCGCTGCGAGCGGTTCTTTTAAAGGCTAATAAATGCTTTGAATACAGTTGATGTTCCTTGAGAGGCTATCAGGAGCAGTCACCTCACTGTCTAAATACAGATGAATGTTCTCCATTATCGCAGGCTTGTGGAACACAATCAGATGCATTGCTGTACCGTTATTATTGGTCTGCGTTATGGTGGAAATTGATAAGAGTTATACATTATAACCATGTCATCATTCCGTAATAGCGTTCCGGATAAAACCCCGACCTGCCCCGGCGTGCCAGTTTTCAAAGATCACAGCGCTCATTACGAAATCTCTCGAGAGGATAATCACTCTCTACGTTTGTTCTGAAAGCTTTGACCAATTACACGCAATCCAAGTGTTATTTGCTTCCTTTGTGTGCTCAAAATGTCAAAAAAAAATATGCCCCTGCTCTCTATGTAGCATTTGAGGACTGTTCAGATAAAATGCTGTGTTTTAACATCAGTGCAAAAACGGTTCATTAAGACAAGCGCCAGATCCGAGTGGCGTGGCATTCGTACGGACAAAAGATCAGTGCGCGTGCAATTGGCACCTCCCTCTGTCGCGCGGGCACTCTTCCTGCGCTGATCGATGCGCGGATGCTCATCAAAATCTAATTACAGTAGATTCTCATTAACTAAAACAAACATGTGAAGCGCAACGCCAATACCCCAAGCAGGAGGCGAACACGAAGAGAAGAATGTTGGCAAGTGGGTCAGATATGGCAGGGAAGGCACATTTAGCAGACAATAATGAGCAATAAATGGCCTGTGGGGGAACTCGATCCTCCAGGGGAATCCCCGCACACGCATTACCGTCTGGTTCCTGTCTGTTCTGCTGATGGAGCAAACAAAAGTGATGCTTATCAAGGTTTCCTGTGACGAACAAGGACGACACATTGACAGCAATCAATCAAAATGAGGGTGAACTCCGAAGACGCCGGGTACCTTCCTACTGACCAACGGAGTCCTGTCTGTGTATTTACTTAGTCTAGGACAGTGGTCACCAACCCTGTTCCTGGAGATCGATCGTCCTGCAGACAGTAGCTCCAACCCTGCTTCAGCACACCTGTCTGTAATTATCAAGCTAACCTGAACACCTTGATTAGATAGTTCAGGTGTGTTTGATTGGGGTTGGAGCTGAAATCTTCAGGACGGTCGATCTCATGGAGCAGGGTTGGTGACCACTGGTCTAGGAGAACATTTTTTTGATTCATTTTTAATCACCCTATTATAGTAACATGTTCCTCAAAAAGTTTAGCAATTTACATTGCATGGGATAAATGCATCATTCAAGCCAGCCCAACAAATAGCCTTGGGTTAGGCTTCATGGTACGATACACATCCCGATACTAGGGCACGATGCGATATGTATCCAGATTCGGGGCAGTTTTTTATTACATTTCTCAGATTTAGAGTAAAATATACTTGAAGAATATTGCAATTCATAACTGGGAAATTCCTTGAAAATGTCAACCTTACCTTTTTTTTTTCCTGCGGTTTACAATGGTAACAGCACAGATTTTAATATTTGGTGTTTCAAATACTCATGTGAGATCTCTCTCCAAATTTGTAAAGCATTAATTTTATTTTCAGTGCATGATATTTCATAGTCAGGTAAGTGCCATTTTCAGGATTGTCACATCCATAACACTACATATAACTCATAAATGGACACATGAAATTGAATATAAAGTAACTATTTGATGTTCTATAAAGAGGCATCCCTTCTCCATTCATTGGGTATTATTGATTCAGGATTGTGCTTTTTATTTTAGAGAAATCCTACAAAGTTTATCGTCTCCCAAAAACCTTGTCCTTTTTTTGTCAAAAATGTAACGCATGTTTATTTTTTTATAGACTGACATTTTTTTATGTTGAGACTCTATCAACAAGGGTTCAGTAAAATATAAACAGATGGTTCAATATAATCGTAACAAATTAATTCTCGGAGCATTTTTATGTCAAGTCCATAACGCAAAATGTAACGTCCATAACGCTGGAATTGCCCAACTACTATTCAATTAATCTGACAAATCAATGCCTAAATTGTTTTGAGAATGAGAATAAACTTGCAGAAGATCGAGTCCTTATACAGGGGCCCTTGTTTGTAAAACAGTTTCTGGGGTTTCTAGGCTACATCATATGTATGCATGTGATTTACAAATATACTATAACGAATAAATGCAAATATATGCATATACGTGAAGTCAGAGTAAATAGATTTGAATTAAAAAACAAATGTGTTGAATTGAAATAGATGCGCATTTATAGATGCTGGATTTCAAGATATAATATTATAAATGTCAAGGTGGTGTACGATTTAATTGAATAGATTTGCTCTTCACTTTCTAAAACAGGTACATATACTGAGCATCTTCCAGGTCATTTCAAACGTGTGACTATATTATCAGCGACCGGCATCTACATGACACTAACTGTACAGTTTGCCTTAAACGCAACAATTTTAGTGAACGAAACGAGAATGCACTTGCAAGTGTACTTTTTTGGAATAATAATTGGTTAATTTCAGAAGTGCTGCAGAATGGATAAGGAGGCAGATATATTGACGTGCGGAGCTCATGACGACATATCGCCATATCGATATTTGAACACAGCCCTTGATAGCCCCCTTTTGGTTTGCTATGTCTTTGGAAGTCAAGCTTTGAAGAGATATCTTGTAGTTTGCAGGGGTTTTGAGGTTAGCAATGTCCTTAAATGGCAAGGGATTGATCAGAAACCATAATTCGTCTAATAGGATGTTATTTCTTCATTTAAATATGAGAATGATAAATTTGACACTTTCATTGAGAAATAAGACCTCGGTCTACTGTCATTGTATTTACTTTGACTGATGGTTGATTCATTCGACTAGCTTTCTTTCCTCAGACATTGCGTTTTTCATATATCCCAGCCTCTACTCCGCGCAAATAGATGACGAATGTAACATTTTTACCTTTTGTCTTTATATTATTTTGCATACGCACACTGTACCATTCAGGCAGAAGTAAAATTCAATCTTTTTTCATTAGCCGGCTTGGCAGGTAACAATTTGGACTTCAGCTGCTGCAGTATTTGGCACGCAGCATTTCTGTCCTTGTGATGCCACACTGTCATTGCAGGTTTCACGGTTTATTATTCGCTACCTTTCGCATGAGGCAAAAAGAAGAAATTATTACAGGTTTTAGACGCTGGACTGTGGCAGGTGCAGATTGACTGAACCGCAGTGAAAAATTTGCAGTCCATAAAAGAAGGAAAGACGGTGAGAAGAAACAGAGAAAGAGGCATTCAGTGAGACAATAGGCTGTAAAGTACAATTTTATAGTGTGCATGTAATTTAACAAGAAAGGTTCTTCGGTATCTCTTATCTTTTCAGCCATGTCCATGCTAGTTGTGAAGCTTAAAAGGCCAACATTATCAGAAGCATTGCTTCGGTTGTGGCCGCCGGCGCCGCAGGTCGAGACCCCCTGGTCATTGCTCCGATCCAAGCTGAAAAGACTCTGCCGCTGTCTCGATGAGTCCCGTTTTGGCCCGTATTTATGGGAGTAATTGGGTGGATGCTGTGCGGCATGCTTAGGTCACAGTGAGCCTTGGGTCCTTTCATTACAGCCAAATAAACGGACTGAGAATAATAGACTTAGCCAATAGCGAGCTGGAAAATAATCGTAAGTAAAAAGCAAAATGTGAGAAAATTTGTAAAAATTCCTGAAGGCATCTGTTTTCATGCCTCTCTACCCTGTTTTGTGTGTTTTGGTACGAGGTGCTCTAGTAAGTTTTGATAGAAGCACATTCTGACCGATTTCCATAGTCACTGACAAAGAAACAATATTTCTATAAGCATTATTGTTAAAGGACCAGTGTGTCATTTTTTGGAGGATCTTTTTACAGAAATGTAATGTAATACAGTTGAAAGAAAAAGTATGTGAACCCTTTGGGCTTACTTGGATTTCTTCATAAATTGGTCATAAAATGTGTTCTGATCTTCATCTAAGTCACAACAATAGAGAAACACAGTCTGCTTAAACTAATACCGCACAAACATTATATGTTTTCATGTTTTTATTGAACACAACATGTAAACATTCATAGGGCAGGGTGGAAAAAGTATGTGAAACCCTAGGCTAATGACTTCTCCAAGAGCTAATTGGAGCCAGGAGTCAGCCAACCTGGTGTCCAATCAATGTGATGAGATTGGATGTGTTGATTAAAGCTGGCCTGTCCAATAAAAAACACACACCAGTTTTGAGTTTGCTGTTCTGAAGAAGCGTTGTCTGATGTGAACCATGCCTCGCACAAAAGAGCTCTCAGAAGACCTACGATCAAGAATTGTTGACTAACATAAAGCTGGAAAGGGCTAAAAAAGTGGATCTAAAAGCCTTGATGTCCATGTGTCCACGGTAAGACAGATTGTCTACAAATGGAGAAAGTTCAGCACTGTTGCTACACTCCCTAGGCGTGGTCGTCCTGTAAAGATAACTGCAAGAGCACAGCGCAGAATGCTCAATGAGGTGAAGAAGAATCCTAGAGTGTCAGCTAAACACTTACAGAAATCTCTGGCACATGCTAACATTTTTGTTGACAAATCTACAATAAGGAAAACATTAAACAAGAATGGACTTCATGGGAGGACACCACAGAGGAAGCCACTGCTGTCCAAAAAAAACATTGCAGCACGTTTGAAGTTTGCAAAAGAGCACCTGGATGTTCCACAGCACTACTGGCAAAACATTCTGTGGACAGATGAAACCAAAATTGAGTTGTTTGGAAAGAACACACAACGCTATGTGTGGAGAACAAAAGGCACAGCACACCAACATCAAAACCTCATCCCAACTGTGAAATATGGTGGAGAGGGCATCATGGTTTGGGGCTGCTTTGCTGCCTCAGGCCCTGGACGGATTACTGTCATCGATTGAAAAATGAATTCCAAAGTTTATCAAGACATTTTGCAGGAAAACTTAAGACCATCTGTCCGCCAACTGAAGCTTAACAGAGGATGGACGATGCAACAGGACAACAACCAAAAGCATAGAAGTGAATCAACAACAGAATGGCTTCAACAGAAGAAAATACGCCTTCTGGAGTGGCCCAGTCAGAGTCCTGATCTCAACCCGATTGAGATGCTGTGGCATGACCTCAAGAGAGCGATTCACACCAGACATCCCAAGAATATTGCTGAACTGAAACACTTTTGTAAAGAGGAATGGTCCAAAATTTCTCCTGACCGTTGTGCAGGTCTGATCTGCAACTATAGGAAACGTTTGGTTGAGGTTATTGCTGCCAAAGGAGGGTCAACCAGTTATTAAACCCAAAGGTTCACATACTTTTTCCACCCTGCACTATGAATGTTTACATGTTGTGTTCAATAAAAACATGAAAACATATAATGTTTGTGCGGTATTAGTTTAAGCAGACTGTGTTTCTCTATTGTTGTGACTTAGATGAAGATCAGAACACATTTTATGACCAATTTATGAAGAAATCCAAGTAAGCCCAAAGGGTTCACATACTTTTTCTTTCAACTGTATACATAACGGTGTCTTCAGAGGTGTATATAGACCTTACATTCTGAAGCCTTTCATGTTTTTATTACCATAGAATGAGCTATTTCTATCTACTACATGAGCCCTTAACGGACAAACTGCTCTACAGAACGCGTTTCGTAAATATGTTATCTCCTTTAACAAAGAAGCGAAAACGTGACGACATCTTAGTCCTGTGTCAGCCACCATAGTTCTTCGAAAGGGAGGGGGAGGGGTCAAATGAGTCATTGGTTGAAATTCGTAACCGCACCACTTGATGTCACGAAAATCTCAACATTGCTCCTTCAAACTAAGCATTGCTTTGTTCCATAAAAATATAAATACATTTTTATTCAGGAAGATTATGATGTAAATGTATTTACTTTGTCGCTTTTAAAAATGAATCTACTTGCAATTGTGTTGTACCTCAAGGAAGTATCTATTAAAAGCTATACTAGACTTTTACAAAATCAATACCGCTATATAGTAGTGACATTGCTTCTGTTTCATATTTTGTAGTTTTATTTTCTATATATATCTTTCCCCATCATTGCGATTTTCTGTCAATATTGACGCAACCTTTTTCTAAACATTGACAATTTTTTGCACCTTTGTTTTTTCAACGTTATACAGTAGGGGGCGCATTTGATACGTTGTACGTTAATCTAGAAGTAAATATTCTAGAGGCCATCAAAGGTTTGTGAAAATGACACATATGACCCTGGACCACAAAACCAATCATAAGTAGAACGGGTATTTTTGTAGCAATAGCCAACAATACATTATATGGGTCAAAATGATCGATTTGTCTTTAATGCTTAAAACCATTAGAATATTAAGTAAAGATCATTTTCCATGAAGACATATTGTAAATTTAGAGAGCGTTTAAACAAACCTGTCCTTCTTAATACTGGCCTGCTACAGTGCCAGTAATGGTAAACTTTAAAGTCGACATTAAACGGAAGTAGTGATTGTCTTTTTTTCCGTTTCCTGAAGTATGTCCAAGAAAAACAACTTCTGAAATGAGAAAAAATGTGGAGCGGGAATTGTTTTCGTTCAACCAGTACTGATTTGATCGTTGAAAGTTGGGTGTTGCCAACAAATTGGAGTCAGATTTGTAAGCCAGAATTCAATCAGTCTGTGATTGTGAAGGAGATTGTTTAAAGGGGTGAAGGTTATGGGGCTCTCACTAAATTCTTGGTGTTTCGAGTCAGATCCGATGTACGTAGCTTGTTAGTTTTGACCAAATCCTTGGTATTTCAAGTCTTACAAAACCTTTACCCTAACCCACACCCTAACATAACTCTAACCATCTAAACTACCTATGATTGTTAAAATTGCCAAAAAAAAACATATTTTGCTGATGACGGGAAACGGGAGCCCCGCAAGGACATCTCGCATAGGATGTGCATAACCATTTCCAATAGTCTTGGCGCTACATCCTCTATCACCTGCCGCACCAACACTTTTATTTTTGTCAGTCGTTGAGCAGGACATGCTGTTATAAATGTAACCTATAATCCGGAAGTCATTGTGATTGGATGTCTGTGATCATCAATCTACACCTCCTGAAGTGCAAAGGTGATGCTCAAGATTATAACATCATGGATAGTAAACGAAATTAGTTAACCATGTCATTTTTCTATATGTACTTCTTTACAGACTTAAGGTGTACAAGTGCGAATTAAGTGACTATAGTTAGATTTCTATTTAGTGTTGTATGAACCCAGTTAACTAGCTTGTAACCATCTACAGTTACCATAAAAACATTACTACCCTGATCGCTTGAAAATATTGAATCAATGTTAATAAAAATGATTGATTTGCCAATATCACTTTTGAACCCGCAATAAATACTGAAATTTCATCAAACTGTCAGTGATGGTTATTTATAAAAAGTGATGTAATCATTTTAAAGCTACCTAAATTATTGCTCTTAACTGTGTTGTGTTACGAATATTGTGTTTTAGATTAAAGTGGTGTTATAACCCTCATACTCTTAGGAACTAACAGAATGCAACATCAAGAATATGCGTAGGAAACTTAATTATGGTGACAATCCACAAAAGAAAACTACAATGCATGCTGGGTAACATCATAGTATAAAACTCATTCATGACTCCCAGCATGCATGGTGGTTGATCTGTTTATCTGCATTACTTTGTTGATAATCACCATAGTTGAGATTTGTATGATGAGTGTTGATGTCTAAGTGTGTCAATAAGACTTTCTGTTTATATTGTCACAGAAGGGCATTTGTGAACCAGAACATTTAAACCAGACATTAAAGACATTGTTAACCAAGCCACATTAGATGGTGATCATATGGTGATCTCAATCATCTAACTTTTTGTAAGCCATCAATAACCTAGTGTCCGCAATACCCGAGTATGAGGTACAGCATGGGTACACCCCATCTGAACATAACATATGTTGAAAAACCTTTAATACGTCTTTGGTGTAAATATAAATTTCTACATTTGTTGGGTTTCAGAGGGAATGGAATCATTAAAGCTGTGTGCTATATCTTGACTTGAGAAGACTAATTTGTTTCTTGTGCAAAACTAAAAAAGTTACAGAGAATACTCAACTTTGTGAATGAAACAGCATAGTTTTAATAAGGTAACAGGGTAATAATAGGGTAAAAGTTTACAACTCTTGCTTATTTATATGAACAATCCATTAATATTTTATTAAAAGCACATTGAAGATGCCTATAAGAATTGTTTAAATTCATACTTAATAAAAAAAGTTTCACATTTCCAAGGTTCTTAGAAGCTAAATACCACTTTGCAATTTGTAAACACTGTTTACATCCGGCTTCAGGGATTTTTTTAAGTATTTATTTCCCACATATATAATTATATAATTCATTGTATTATGTTTAGAGGTGTGTGTAGTGTTAAAAAACTGAGACAGCATTATTTACATCTTCCAAAGTGGCATCCATGTGACCCAAAAATCTAATTCTGACATAACGAATGTAAAAGTTTGATTTCCACCCTCAATTTCACTATGATTACAAATTCAGACATGGCTTTACTCAGAATACTATTGCAAATACTCAACTCAACTTTATTTATATAGCGCTTTTTACCATTTTCATTGTTACAAAGCAGCTGTACATGAGACACAATAGATTACAAGTAAAACAACTAAAGGCATATACCTGTAAAAACAAGAAAAAGGTGGAAAACAACAAGACAGACATACAAATGCTCCACACACACAATAAAATAAATAAACTTAAAAAAAAAGGATGTTGTGCACTGATAAATAATTATAATAAATACTGCAACACTGTGTAAGCCAATTAGAATAATTATTTTTAATTTCATACCGACTTTAAAGGGGATTTTCTCAATATTTTTCAAATAGTTGTATTTCGGCCAAACGTTGTCATATCACAACAAACAAAAAAACAAAAGCTTTCGGATGATGTATACATCTCAATTTCAAAATATTTTACCTTTATGACTGGTTTTGTGGTACAAATATGCTGGAAGTCACTGGCAACGTTTCATAAAACCGCTGGCGAAGAAAGTTTAACATCTAAAAAACGAATGAAAAGTAAATATGAGATTTTGTACAAATGATTTAACATGGTCAATGTCACAAATATTTCTTATTAATTTCACATCAAGTTTTATTAGATTTTTGAAAAAACTAATTCATATAAATTGATTTGGAATCTCAGATATTCAGTGTGGAAGTTCCTGTCACAGGATCAGATTTTCACTACACTACATGGTTGTCGTGGCCAAAAGAGTTCTCAATAAAAATGTTATCGCAATATCTATCCAAATTTTTTTTTAAACAATGTAAATTCATAATGTTTTGGTTATTTGGTTAGATTAGATTAGATTCAACTTTGTTGTCATTACACATATACAAGTACAGTGTAACGAAATGTAGTTTAGGTCTAACCAGAAGTGCAATTAGCAAGTGCAGATATACAGTGTGAATAAATACAGATACAATATTAGGAAAATACTTTACAATGGGCATGTACTATGAAAATATGACAGACGGTATGTACTATGAACAATATAAACAGAAGGCTATATACTGTGAACATAATTAATCATATTTAGAATACAAGTGTATGGAGCCAGAGAAAGAGTTTGGAACCATTTTGTCTCTTAAGGCAACATTTTAAATGGGTTCTGAATAGTTTAGTTTATAGTTTACAAATAGTAGATTTTTAATATCACGCTATTTTCAGTATGGTGTACTGTGACTCCCATGTGGAAACCAACAGAACAGAAATGAATAATCACTGCTAGATTTGGCACGGAGGGTTAACTTCCTGTGGATGAGGATGTCAACCTGCAGCTAATTTTCAAAATGATCAAACAGATTTGTAAAATCTTATTTCACATTTTAATAGATTTCCTATGCTGGGCATAATAACACATTCAAGTTATGTGGTCCCTTTCCTATTAGTTCTCTCAAACTCAAGAGGGGGTAAATGAGATTTTCTGTGTTTTTACTTTTGCAACAAATTAGTCAAGTCTCTTTATTAACTGGTGGGTGCCAGTGCCGTGTGCCAGCGCAGTGTTTCCTAATCTGCTTAAATTTCCCTTTTAACAGCACCTGTGATGCTGTTCCACTTCACTTTGAATGGCTGTATCTCACAGATGCTCGGCATGAAATTCAGGGAGATGAATGCTGGGTTCAGAGTAATGAAGGGCACTTTCATGTTTGATCAAGCTAATGATCCTAATTTTACTCCTATTTGTTTCATTTAAAATCCAAATGATCTCTCACATCACATGTCTAAAAGGCTCTTTTGGCGTGTCCGTCCAGGCTACGGTTTCTGTGAAAAATGATTTTAATACTTCTCCCCCACATCTTGGCCATTATTACTGCTCATTTGCATCAGATTGGCCTCGCTTAGATTCGCTGTGTTCCACACTTTAGTGTCTCCGTCTCCTACACCTGAGCTGCCCTGTATTCACGAATCATTAACGACAGATTATGTCTTTTGCCATGTGGCTTTTGCATAAAACTGGGGATTCTTTCTTTATATTATCATTCTGATTCATTTATTGTTTTAGTAATGTTCTTTGTCTAGTCTTTTTTGTTAATTTTTTATCTGAATATAGTGCAAATAGTTATTGGCAACACAGAAATATGTCAAAGTGAGTCAAATTTACGCCTCCTGTTTCTCTCTCTCTCACCTCACATTATGAAATAAATAGTTAATATCATTATCCTATTATCTTATTGTATGGTTGTCGATTTTTTATATTGTTTTAACTATATATTACTCTATAGCACATTACACAGCTGCGGAGAGACCATTTCGGTGACCGTTTTTTATTTAAAAAATTACTATTCATAGGTATGTGTTTAGGTAAAATAGACATTTTTGTTTTTGTGAACTATTAACAAGATTTTTTCAAAATTTCAAATAAAAACATTGTTTTATTTTGCATTTCTTTGCAGCAATTAATACTGGAGAAATATGTGAAAATAACAGAAAAATGCTCTGTATTTTTTCAAATATCTAAGTATTATTATAACAAGTATTATTAAACAATTTATTATTTGTACATATATTTAGGAAAAAATCTAAATGATTTTTATCACATTTTTCCTGTGTCTTGTCATGCTGTCAGTCTTTCACATTGTTTTTGGATGTCCTGAGGTTTGATTTTGTTGAAATTCATCAGACACTTGACTGGAATGGCAACAAAACATCTAAAATTTTGATTTGAAATACAAATATGCATTGTCCTCT
This sequence comes from Triplophysa bombifrons, assembly GCA_029783895.1. NCBI lineage: Eukaryota > Metazoa > Chordata > Actinopteri > Cypriniformes > Nemacheilidae > Triplophysa > Triplophysa bombifrons. Next base: position 14,253,840 of record CM056466.1, read on the forward strand.
TAATTTTTTTGCGGCTGTATATGAAGTGTTATGTGAGAAAATCTACTTCAAACCTCTGTTTTAAGAGCGTAAAATAATTCTTTCAAACTCAAACTGCAGTCTTATTTTGTAGGCAAGATTGTAAAGACACTGTTTAGAAGCAGAACAGTCATAGTGTTTTATCATTCAGAACACTTGAAAGATCTCGTTGTGAGCTCTGTAACCTAATATCCGAAAATTCTCACATCGCCTTCTCAAAAACCTTTCAATTACATCTGGTGATATAAAAAGATGGCATAAATTACGTTGTCTGCAGGGACTCGTTTTCCATGCCAAGTCACGCACAAAAGAATTCTCATCTGCCTCATTGCTGGAACAAAATGAAGCCATTCATTTTATCTTGTGGGCAATTTTCTTCTGATTTGAAGATGCACGAACTAGAGAGATATAACAATTTGCAATCTCATCTTTTCTGTAGACTGGAGTCTCCCACACGTTCACTATACATGGAAGCTCCTAAAGGTGTGAAGATAGAAGCTGATGCAGGGGATTTTCAAGCGACCTGCAGGAGCGATTTGCGTCTGGAGTCGAAAGATGGAGAGGTAACGGTCCTTCATTCAAGGCTAATACTCTTCGTGACCGTGGAAGGGATGCTAGTTAAATCATCTCTGTGTTCTGACATCATCATCAACTATTAATCGTCATCACAACAAGCTTTCAATCAACAGTACAGAACATCCATACGTGCCTCGCTCATCTTTAGAGAGAAGCAGAGATGCAACGCATCCATGACAGTTATTTGACTTAAGTGTCAGTGATTAAACATTGACAGACTGGTTATGCCGTGATAAATGATGTGATGATGATCATTTAAGAGTCACAGTTGGAATGAAAGAAAATATGATGAATTTTAAATGATCGCCATATGTTTTCAAATTAATGAAATGATTATTTGCAGCAACGTGCAGAAATGTAATTATGCAGTAAGTCTAAAAACACAAAAACATTAGGTTTTGCCGGGGGTTTAGTAACAATAAAAATAATAAATAGGGAGTATTCATTAAAGTGATGCGTCGTCTGAAAATGAAACTATTTTGTCATAGTTTATGCTCATGTCATTTCAACATCTTTTTCATGATAAATTCTGAATTATGCAATTGAGACTAAAATGTAAAAAAATGACAAAATCATGATCACAATTTTACTCTTAAAAATAATGCTTCTTAAAAGGTTCTTCACAGTGATGCCAGAGAAGAACCATTCTTAGTTCCACAAAGAACAATTCAGTTAAACGTTATTTAAAGAACAATCTCTTTCTTTCCTTCTATAATCTGAAGAACCTTTTTTCGCCACAAAGAACCTTTATTTATAAGAGTGTTACTCAAGTCTACAGAAGCTGTAAAATAACTTTCAAAGTCATTATTTACTGACAATCTCTGTCAGGCTTTTTGATTCATTGTTCACTTTTGGGTGAATCATTCCTTTAAGGGTGTCTAAAAAATAATGAGGATGTCCCAAAAGGTTTCTGAGTTTTGCTAAGCATGGGGGGAAAACGCCCGGGTTATTCCCAGTATTAAGGTGTGTTTTGGTTGATCAGCTTACACGTGGGCAAAGGAAAGACGTACCTGTTTACACCTTGTGTTTTAATTAGGGATGCACGATAATTAATCAGCCATATCGGTATTAAAATAAAATTGAGGCTGATATATTATAGCCGATAAATCATAAATCATTTCTCTGGTTAAACTTCTTTAGCTGGAGGATGCTCAAAGATAAAGAACAGTACAGTTATTGTCTTTCTGTTGGGATCATTCACCTACTGCTATTAGCAAAACATTGTTGATGAAGATAGTAGATAGTATTTATGAATGTGTAAATTATAGGAACAAAAGTATATTGTTTGAATCAGACTGCTGACTGAATGCTGTCTGTCTTAAGACCTGTTAGACATTTGGCTATTAAAGAGTACATAACTAGGGATTTTTAAGGTCCTACTTTGGTTTATGGAGTGTCCAACAATAAGTTTATAGAATGTGTAAAAGCACTATTTCGTAATAATAGGCAGTTATTCTTACCATACTTCTAGACTGATTCTGAAATGATTCGTTGCACGATTCATCTTTCTGATCCCCTCCTTTCCGCTAGCTTAGTCTGATGTGATTGGTCGGATGGTCTAGTCTGCTGTGATTGGTCTACAGAATTGAGGCTCATGAGCAACAGTGTTTAGGGGAGAAGAGTGAAATTTTCGGGCACAGTCCTAGCAAAACGTAGGCGGGGTGTCATGAATTGACATGGCAAGAGAACCCAAGTGCAGGCAGACACAGACGGTATTGATGGTAACAGATATTTATTAAATAAATAATAAACACAAAACAAAGACCCACGATGGTGTAAAACAAGACAGGATAACAATAACAACAAAGGGTACCAAGTAACAAGACTAACTACAGATAAACTAACAAAGACTTAAAACAAATACTTGAGACAAACACTAAACTACACTTACTAGACTGGGAACAGGAACAATGTACAAAGACTGAGGAGAGCAGGAACACTGAACAGCACAGGAACAAGAACAGAGGTACACTGAGCACAGGTACAAAGAAACGTGACGACTTTTTATAGGGAGAACAGACAAAGGATCATAACGAGTAACAGGTGCTGGGGATTAGCACTAAGGAGAGGCTGACGAGGAACGAGATGTGGGAAGAATCATTCACTCTCACAGAAAACCATAGGTTATGCCATGACTCCACTCAAACAACACGAATAAACATGACATGATAGTGGAATCATGACATAAGCCCCCCCTCAAATGAACACCTCCAGGTGTTCATCAAGGGGCAACTAACAAGACAAGACTAACTTGGACAAGGACAAAAACCAGACAGAAAAGGCAAACATGACTAGGGGCATTCAAGACAAAACAATTTTTTTTTTTTGGAAAGGCCGGCAGGACAGGGCTTGATGCCGGCTGGAATGCCGGACTTGACGGCGGCTGGGCAGCGCGTTCTGGTGGCTGGGCAGCGTTCTCAGGCGGCTGGGCAGCGTTCTGTGCCGGTTGCTGGACCGGGCTTGGTGCCGGTCGGAAGGCCGGCTGGACAGGGCTTGACGGCGGTCGGAAGGCCGGACTTAATGACTGGGCAGCGCGTTCTGGTGGCTGGGCGGCGCTCTCTGGCAGCTGGGCAGCTTTCTCAGGCGGCTGGGCAGCGTTCGGTGCCGGTTGCTGGACCGGGCTTGGTGCCGGTTGCTGGACCGGGCTTGGTGCCGGTTGCTGGACCGGGCTTGGTGCCGGTTGCTGGACCGGGCTTGGTGCCGGTTGCTGGACCGGGCTTGGTGCCGGTTGCTGGACCGGGCTTGGTGCCGGTTGTTGGGGAGAATCCGCGGCCGGGCTGGCCGCTCGGACCGTCACATCCCCACGGCGCCCCCCCAAGAAATATTTGGGGCTTGACACCACCGGACTCGGGACTTTGGGGCTTGGGACCACAGGACTCGGGACCACAGGACTCGGGACCACAGGACTCGGGAAAGAGGTTTCTCGCGACGTCGTCCTCGAGTCTCTAGCCACCCACTCACCTCGGACCCCACCAGAAGAACCGGAGGCCATGGAGCTCGAGCCAGAGCGTACTGAGTCCCCCAGGGCAGCGGCGGCCAGGACGAGACCCTCCGCAGCGCTCGACCGTGGGGTGAAAGTCCCATGTGGAACCTCAACCCCGGGATCGCTGCGGTTGGTCACGTACCTGACCATGTCCGCAAACCCCAAGGGAGCCAGCAGCCTCTTCTCCGACGGTGTGAGGCGACGGGTGAAGCAGTTAAAGATCGCCTTCAACTCCGCATCACCAAACACGGTCACCTCCGCCACCGCCGAGAATGCTCTGGCGAACTCCCGGTCATCGTAAATCCCCTGGCGGAATCCAAGTAACAAGCGGGCTTGGCGAGACCGCAAGGACGACGTCGTACCGTCCATGCTGCCTACTGGGTTCAGTCTTGGCTCGTTCATTCTGTCATGAATTGACATGGCAAGAGAACCCAAGTGCAGGCAGACACAGATGGTATTGATGGTAACAGATATTTATTAAATAAATAATAAACACAAAACAAAGACCCACGATGGGGTAAAACAAGACAGGATAACAATAACAACAAAGGGTACCAAGTAACAAGACTAACTACAGATAAACTAACAAAGACTTAAAACAAATACTTGAGACAAACACTAAACTACACTTACTAGACTGGGAACAGGAACAATGTACAAAGACTGAGGAGAGCAGGAACACTGAACAGCACAGGAACAAGAACAGAGGTACACTGAGCACAGGTACAATGCACGAGCACTGGACAAAGAAATGTGAGGACTTTTTATAGGGAGAACAGACAAAGGATCATAACGAGTAACAGGTGCTGGGGATTAGCACTAAGGAGAGGCTGACGAGGAACGAGATGTGGGAAGAATCATTCACTCTCACAGAAAACCATAGGTTATGCCATGACTCCACTCAAACAACACGAATAAACATGACATGATAGTGGAATCATGACATAAGCCCCCCCTCAAATGAACACCTCCAGGTGTTCATCAAGGGGCAACTAACAAGACAAGACTAACTTGGACAAGGACAAAAACCAGACAGAAAAGGCAAACATGACTAGGGGCATACAAGACAAAACAATTTTTTTTTTTTGGAAAGGCCGGCAGGACAGGGCTTGATGCCGGCTTGAATGCCGGACTTGACGGCGGCTGGGCAGCGCGTTCTGGTGGCTGGGCAGCGTTCTCAGGCGGCTGGGCAGCGTTCTGTGCCGGTTGCTGGACCGGGCTTGGTGCCGGTCGGAAGGCCGGCTGGACAGGGCTTGACGCCGGTCGGAAGGCCGGACTTAATGACTGGGCAGCGCGTTCTGGTGGCTGGGCGGCGCTCTCTGGCAGCTGGGCAGCTTTCTCAGGCGGCTGGGCAGCGTTCGGTGCCGGTTGCTGGACCGGGCTTGGTGCCGGTTGCTGGACCGGGCTTGGTGCCGGTTGCTGGACCGGGCTTGGTGCCGGTTGTTGGGGAGAATCCGCGGCCGGGCTGGCCGCTCGGACCGTCACATCCCCACGGCGCCCCCCCAAGAAATATTTGGGGCTTGACACCACCGGACTCGGGACTTTGGGGCTTGGGACCACAGGACTCGGGACCACAGGACTCGGGACCACAGGACTCGGGACCACAGGACTCGGGACCACAGGACTCGGGAAAGAGGTTTCTCGCGACGTCGTCCTAGAGTCTCTAGCCACCCACTCACCTCGGCCCCCACCAGAAGAACCGGAGGCCATGGAGCTCGAGCCAGAGGGTACTGAGTCCCCCAGGGCAGCGGCGGCCAGGACGAGACCCTCCGCAGCGCTCGACCGTGGGGTGAAAGTCCCATGTGGAACCTCAACCCCGGGATCGCTGCGGTTGGTCACGTACCTGACCATGTCCGCAAACCCCAAGGGAGCCAGCAGCCTCTTCTCGACGGTGTGAGGCAGCAGTTAAAGATCGCCTTCAACTCCGCATCACCAAACACGGTCACCTCCGCCACCGCCGAGAATGCTCTGGCGAACTCCCGGTCATCGTAAATCCCCTGGCGGAATCCAAGTAACAAGTGGGCTTGGCGAGACCGCAAGGACGACGTCGTACCGTCCATGCTGCCTACTGGGTTCAGTCTTGGCTCGTGCATTCTGTCATGAATTGACATGGCAAGAGAACCCAAGTGCAGGCAGACACAGACGGTATTGATGGTAACAGATATTTATTAAATAAATAATAAACACAAAACAAAGACCCACGATGGGGTAAAACAAGACAGGATAACAATAACAACAAAGGGTGCCAAGTAACAAGACTAACTACAGATAAACTAACAAAGACTTAAAACAAATACTTGAGACAAACACTAAACTACACTTACTAGACTGGGAACAGGAACAATGTACAAAGACTGAGGAGAGCAGGAACACTGAACAGCACAGGAACAAGAACAGAGGTACACTGAGCACAGGTACAATGCACGAGCACTGGACAAAGAAACGTGAGGACTTTTTATAGGGCGAACAGACAAAGGATCATAACGAGTAACAGGTGCTGGGGATTAGCACTAAGGAGAGGCTGACGAGGAACGAGATGTGGGAAGAATCATTCACTCTCACAGAAAACCATAGGTTATGCCATGACTCCACTCAAACAACACGAATAAACATGACATGATAGTGGAATCATGACACGGGGACTTTATGTAGTGAAGTAAATCCGCAGCGGTTCACGAAGCGGACTAGGGACGACTCGTTTGCAACTCCCTTTTTCCAAGCCAATAAATTTGTTATTCATTCAATTAGGGATTTACAACTTGGCAAACTGCTTACTTTCAAACACGGCGACATAACACAATGCATGAAATGTCATTTTTATGATCTCATGTTCTTTAATATTTTTTTTCTGGATTGCTATGGAAGAATATCTATAATTCGTTTATTAAATAAAAAATATATCAGAAAAGTTTGAAGGTTAATAAAGCAATAAGCCCCAAGAAGTCGTGGGTTACAGTGCATTTTATAACAGCTAAGGGGCGTTGTTAGGCACGACGCGAAGGCTTATTGCTTTTATAAAACAGTTACTCCATATGCTTAGCAAGGTTTCATTAAATAAAGTAAATAAAATGATATTTAGGCTCTGTGGTGCGGTCAGCCATTATATATCGGGGTATTTTATAACGGCTTAGAACTCCGCTCAGCCAATCAGAATCAAGGACCAGAACTGGCAGTTTTATAAAGAATCTTTAACTAGTGTAAAGTAGGCTTGGTACATGATTTTCAGGGGGAAAAGAGATTTAATGGTTACCTTGATTTCTGCACTTAGAGTTTTCAAATAAAGGCAGTTGTCCACTTTCTGCCTTTTGTTTAAGTCTTAGGGAACTTATATTAATATTATATACTGCAAATCAGCCATATATCAGTTATCAGCTTCCAATGTTAAAGAGTTATCGGTTATCATTATCAGTCAAAATTGACATATTGGTCCATCGCTAGTTTTAATCCATCCCTTTTGTTGACTTTTGACCACCTCTGTCCTGATATGTCAATCTAATGGATGAAATAAGTATATGCAGTTTACAAATAAATGTGACCGTAAATGCGTCATGTTCAAAAGATAGGGTAGACAAAACTTGAAATGTATCATGTTCATAGGCGACGCTTAAGAGTGACTGCTTTTGTGAATGCTCAAATGCATTTTTTAAACCCTTGGAAGTGGTCGAAGTGGACAAACTCAAAACGCTTTACGCCCCGTTTACACCAGTCGTCCACTTGTGATCCGATCAACCAAAATACACCTTAAGACCAGGTGTTAACAAAAGTGCCAAATGAAAATTTCATTTAAAAGCCATCACATTTTATTTCAATTCGAATGAAGCTGTTAAATAACATTCAACGAGAAACAGGCTAATGTCGTTATTTACTGATATATCTCTGTCTCTCTACTTGGGTGAATTAATCTTTGAAAAATATTGTGTGTGTTCCAAATAGTGTGAAAGACATTTCACGACCCTTGAGTCGTGCCATTTGACTTGCAGGTTGACAAAATACGGATAAATGAGCGAGTCATGCCCCCCCAGACTCAGTCCGTTAGAGGGATTTGACTTGTATGAGGACGCTTAGTCAGAGGTTATGCTTTCTTGACTTTCACTTTACCGTCTCATGCTGCTCTCCGGTATCCCCGAGCGCTTTCATTTGTCCCGTTTCTTTTACCCGTAGAAGCAGACACCTCATCCGGTCCTCAGAGCCCCCCTGACAGTTCTGCCACAATTAGTCTGGAGGTTTGCGTATAAGCCGCCTCCAAGTAAAAAAAGAGCAGTTTTTGCTCTCCAGCAGATGTCTGAAGAAGTCAGCTGAGACCCCTGCTTAAAATGTGTTTCGGGTCATTTGATGGGAATGTTTCCTTGAGGCTGTCAGTAATGACTCCTTATACCTTTTTATACCCGCACTAGCTCCTCTCCCAGCCTTGGTAATACATGCTTTCTCAAGAGTCCCATGAAAAATAGAAAGTGAAAAATGAGACGGGTTCAGCTCGGGCGTAGGGCACAAGTCAGTCTGGCTGAGACTTACCGGAGTGCTTATGTCACTGGAGCTGTTATGATTGGTTGGTTGTTGGAGGTTAGGGGACTTGACTTAGATGAACACTGTGACAGATGGGATATGTTGTACGGTGGAATTAAAATGTTGGTTTGGTGAACCTTAGGTTAACAGAATTTTTAAAGATTGTGAAACGAAAAGGTTGTGGGCCAAAATCGAATGGGCTGCATACATACAGTAGGCTGCTACATTTTTAAAGGATATTTCACAACTGAATCAAGATTTCCCCATGTTTTACTATTTTTACATGTTTTTTAGGCATCCTAAACGAATACGATTTCCTTTTTGAAGAACAATGCAGTCGTTGTTATAATCCCAAGTATCATTTGACTTCCAAGCGGTAGAACGGGAGTTGATGGTAGTTGACTTATACAAAAAGTATAATCAATCAAAAAAGGGCTCGATACGGCTCTGTGGTCTTAACAAATGTCTTCTAATGTGAATCGATGCTCGCTGATGCTTGCTTTCCGGCAAATTACGGTAACAAATGCTTCCGCATAAAGGAGCGACATCCTATTGGCTCAAAACTAAAAATGGCTCCTTTGTCACCGGAATTTACAAAAGCAAATATCAGAGCACACGCAGCCCGAAGGATAACAGAAGCTAGAAGTTAACGTTACTAGTGCTATCAACGTGGATGTTTCTCATAAACAAATACATCGGTTTGCTTCAGAAGACCTTTGTTAAGACCACAGAGCCGTGTCGAGCCGTTCTTTGATCGATGGATGCACTTTTTGGACCTTCAAAAAGTCAACAACCATCCACTCCCATTCTACCGCTCGGAAGTAAAATCATACTTGGGATTATAACAACGATTGCATTATTCTTCCAGAAGAAAATCCTATTTGTTAAGGATGCCTTGAGGATGAGTAAAATATGGGAAACAGACAATTTTGAGTTGAATAGGACTAAACATTATTCATAATGTTTCACGTCGTCCACCATTTAGTCCGGCATTCTTTTATAGCCCTTTTAGTGGAAAATACATTTGATCCTGCCATATATTCTATTTCAAGCACTGCAGAAGGTTACAAGTAACCTACTTTAAGGCTTCATGTCTCCAGTGCATCCGTGTTGGCGGCATACATTGGCACTGACTGTGCAGTCAGCTCGCTAGGTCTCAGAACAGACTATAATATGTATATAGGAGAGCTATAATGTGTAATGATGAAACAAGTTTCAGATTCTCCTTTCTTCTCTCTTTAGATCACCTTGGATGCTAAGAAAATCAAGCTCCTACGCCTGCCCGAGGGAAAGGCCTCCCTCTCTGGAAGCAGACAGACTGTGTTTGAGGTGTGTGTCTGTCCCAATGGAAAACTCTTCTTATCACAAGCAGGAACTGGCTCTACCTGCCAGATCAGCAACAACGTATGCCTCTAAAAACACACTCACATACACTCGCACATGAAGAGGATCGGCTCCTCTTGAAGAATCCAACCGGAACTGACAGTGGATTTTCTCAAAATACTTTCAGAGCGACGTCCTCTCTTTTCATAAACAATGTCGGAACCAGAAACTTTTGAGGTGATCACCGGAATACAATTCAACACCAATGTTTTGTTTTTCAGTAAGATTTGATCTATTTTTACAGCCATTTCAATAAAGACGGGACTGTGGGCGTTATCATACATAAATATTACATTTCTCCTCTTTGTGCTATTATTCACGTCTGTGAAGTACAGAAATACAGCTACATTTATTTGGCAGACTGTTCCAAAGTGACTTGCAGCAGATTCAACCTCTATATTTGTATTGTTTCCTGGAAATCCAACTCATGACGTTGGCATCTCCGAGCGCCGTGCTTTTGCAGCTGAGCTACGGGAACACAACCACAGCCATCTGCAACTCCAATCTGATATTTCCTTTCAACGGAAAACCTTTGTGACGGTGATCACCTGTATCCAAACTGTGCTCACACCGGGCTCCAACCCGTGCGCCAACTTCTGTTCCAAAAGGAGAACAGCGCCTGTGCCTTAATTCAATGCACTCGTGGCAAGAAGCACACCCCACTGACTTTTCTTTAGACATGGAGACTTCGATTCATTTCAGTTACTTGCCTTTTGCTCCCGAAAATTAACTTTTTTAATGACGTGAAAAATGACCCCGGTTAGAAACAGATTAACTCACCCGTTGTGTTGCCGATAATCGCTTTCATTTGAAATGGAGAAGAGAACATTATCCGTGATTTAGATTTCAAGTTTTGTTGTTCTGTTTGTTTCGTTTTGCACAGAATGAGGATACGTTGAGTTCGGGGGAAACATTTGTTTTTGGGTTTGTATTTAAAACTGATTTAAACTTTTGTGTTCTTGTGTGTGGTTGAAAGCTAAAATGTGCTACACGGCCCGTCGAGACCCAACCAAAAATTGATGCTGTCATTGTGTCATGTAATGAGATTGAACTGTAAGATGACAGTTCCCTTGATCATACAGGGAGGGATTTGTCTGTGTTACGGATGCATACGGTTGGAATTGATTTCACCATCTGTCTAATAATCCAACAAGAAAAAAGTTTAATTAAAGTTTTTAAGAACCACAAATTAGATCATAACCTCATTTATTTTGTCACCTCTGGAATCTTTACAGATGTGTGTCATATACACATACATTAACAATTTAAGGAATTCTAATTTGAGAAAATATTTTGAAGAAATAAAAGATTAAGGATTGTAGGATGTAAGAAATTTAAGCAACATATAATTTATAACAAAGTAATAAGGGAAAAAAGTTTTTTGTCAACAATGAAAATTGTATGACCGGCCATGTCAACTCCATCATACAAAAGTTGAGATTTTCTTCAATTCAATCAAACAAGATGATTTACAAAAAATTACAAATCATACTGAGATGTGGGCCTGTTCGACGATCGATCACATCCAGAGTAAAGTTTTGTGTTAATAATAACCTATGTCTGTGAACTGTGCATATTAATTATGTATTTATAAACACATACAAATACATGTTCATTTTTAGGAAAAATATACAAATGAATAAACGTTAATATATTTAAAGTTTATTTAAATATTAATATATACACAAGGAAATATTACCTAAATATATACACGTGTCCATGTATGTGTTTATATATGCAAAAGAAACAGACATACAGTATATTATGTAAACACAAACTTTTATTTATTGAACAGCCCAACTGAGATGAAGTAAAGATCCACAAATGTGGAATCAATTACTTGTCAAAACATGTCAAACTGTCTTTTTTATTATGCATATAGAAGCATTTTCACTAGTGGTCTCAGGCTTTTGAACCCGACTGTACGTTTGCCAAAATGTAAAAAAAAAAAGTCAAGTACTTCTATTAGACTCAGACCGACTCCGTGAAGCACTTTTTCACATCTTCTCCTGTATAATTACAATCATTTCACACTCCAATGAATAATATCCCACTGAAGGAAGAAAAAAATTCCCTTGATATAACTAATGTGATTCTCACTGTAACTCATTACCACTGGCCCACTAAATTTGAAGCAATGAGGAATGACAGCTGTGATCATTACATTTAAAAGCTAGCGATTGTTGACGTCCTATTAACATACTAAATGCTGTGAGTAGACAGGGACACGGGGAGATCTGTGGGGAACGGCACAGCATCACAGAAGGGCTTCATCTGATTTTTTTTCTTTTGATTTTTCAGGAGATTTTGAAACTCCATAGCGTGTGTGTGAAGTGCTTGATTCATCTTGTCTAACATCTTTTGCATGATTTAAAGTCATCGACAGATACATAACTTTTTTTGTTTTAGTTTAAAGAAGGGACATGACCACAGAGAGCAAAAACACTATTGTATTTTTTCATGTAGTGTATTTCCTTGTCTTGCACGAACAGCTCCACTAAAAGCAGGACTTTAGGACGAACACTTTTGTTGTTTGACGTGCCCATTTATTCTGTTTTGATGAACTACATTTTGTGCTAAATAAACATTTTCTCTTCAGTCATTTTGCGTGTTCAGGAATAGAGTTAGCATTTAATTTTGTCTCTTCTCCAAAAAGATGTTAATTCTCTACTACGTGTATGTACAATTTTGTACGAGGAGCACAAAATGTTTCCTATATTTTTTGATAATAAAAATACACATCAGCTCAAGTGTAAATTAGCTTTTCGTGTGTGACAAATATACTGGATGAATCTCCCTCATGTATACATTTGTGTAAATAAAATGAAATAAGGGACTTTCCTCTCGGAAATGGCTAATATGACAACACTAAATGCCTTGGGTTGAAACTGGGGCTCATTTGTTTGGTTTCTTAAAAATAATAATGTTTTGGTTGTACACTTTCACACATTAAAACTTTGAGAATTTGTTGGAGAATGGAAACTTATTTTATTTTTCTTTATTTTCTATTTCTTTTTCCCTTTTTTGAGGTAATATTAATAATGAAAATCCTCACACATTCTATGCAAAACATGTGTGATTGTAGAGAGGAATTTATTGATGCAAAGAAACATGTCAGCTGTCTATATTACATTTATAATACTTAATGTATACCGGTTTGTATTTATGAATTGAGTTGCAACCTAAACTGAAACAATAAACTTGATCAAAGAAAGGCTGGATACATTTCTCAAAATGACAAAAATGAAACAAAGTTTTCTTTTCTTTTGTGATATAATACATGTGCGAATGGAAGAAATTGCCTGGTCTCACACAATGCCTTTGAATCTGTTCCAACATTCAAGACAATAATAACTTTATTGCAACCAGTGGTTCAGACTGCTGAAAGTTTATAAGCATCAATATTTACTGGGCTAAACTCTCTCTCTATATATACTTCTACATTAACAATTTTAAAAGATAACACTACAGTATGTATAAGAGGTGTCTGAAATTGAAAAATGTGTGGAAGCTATTCATGTACTTTCATGGAATTTATGGGTAGTTGGGAAATAAACCATACAATGTGTCCTACAGTGTGACAGTCAAAATGTAGAAAAACATATATGTTTAAAATTATGAATAGTTATCAGAGATTTAGCATAAGACAGATTTATATTTTTTTGCTATCACACCATAGGACATAAAAGGGCAGTTGACCATTTCTATAAATGTTCACTGAGTCACTGATGTTATATATTTGTGAAATGGCTGTGGTAAGATGACGACTTTTAAAATGTTCAATGTTCAAGGCTGTAACCATGGCAACCACACAGGAAAAATGATTTCATGGATGGCACTGTGAGGCTCGATCAGAAATCTTAGAGTTACCAGCCTTTGCCATCCATCTACACGCTATACTGTATATGTAAACAATTTGAGTTTTACTTTGGAAGAAAAAAACTTTGGAAAACTGCTGACAAGGCCATTTCAAAAGTCAACGGCGTAGACTCAACTTGGAAATTCTTTAATGACAATTACAGCATCTGTAACCATGCTTGCGTCCTGTGAACCCCACCTGAACTTCAGCATTGTCAACCGCTAATTATTTTAGCCAATGCATTATTCATGAATATTTATCACGCATGATATGAGGTTGTAATTGTGGCTTAGACCTCCCATAAATCACATGAAACCGTAAGCTATGACTATATTTAGAAAGCATTGCTATTATAATTGTACTGTAGCATACCATCCTGAAATCCACTGTTAGTTTAATTGTAACTTGTGTTTGTGTTGTAATTCTGTACTGCCTGAGCAGAGATTCTGGCTGGCTGTTGGAGGGGATTTCGCTGTACTTTCTCTTAGATAACTTGAATGATTTCTTTTAAGTCCTTGGCCAAATTTGTCTCTAATGAAGTGGTTCTCTACAGAAGTGACAGCCCGGTTAAAATGTTAATTAAATATAATGACATCATCAGATTTTTCCAAAATTGTTCAATATGCAGCAATTTATTGCACATGATTGCACAAAACGGCACATCATTGTGTGGTTAAAGGTAATTTTGGACTGTGCCTGATGAAAACACTTAAACCAGCTCCAGTACAGAAAGGCTGGAATATATTTTGTGAACTGCAATGGTATGCAGCACCCTTCAGGGAATTTTCAAACTGTCAGGCATATAGCCTAGAATATACAGTATTGCTATTACTGCAGTATATCTTACTGTATACTGCCACGGAATTTTTTTTTAAAACAGCCATTCAAATAATTCAAAATTATAATTAATCGTTTTTTGTATTTATAGGTATGTGTTCAGGTAAATCATTATTGTTTCATTCTATGAAATTCAACAGACACTGGACTGGAAGGACCAAAATACATCTAAAAATGCTGATAAAATTTAAATTTGGAATGCGTTCTTAATTTTTTCAATGGCTGTGTTTAGTTCAAGCTAATGCGAATGAATGGAGGCAGAGACTATGCATATTCATGATGGCTTCACAAATGAGGGGTGTAGAGTTACAATAAAGTCATTTTAAGGCATGAAAAATGTATTGCCAAAGAAGAAACCCTTACATATGTTATTTTGATGCTCAAAGATGAGTTTTCCGTGATAAAATGATCAACAACGGAGAGACTGTAAAAGATGAATTTGAAAACATCTGCAATTAGTTTCTCAAGCAAATGCTTGATGAAGCAATGAAACAGCCAAGATCTCAACAGACAAATTGGAACTCGGCACAGCGGCGACATCAGCAAAGTAAGTCTATCACTCCTCAATCTGTTCATCTGAGAGCTCAAAAAACAAATAACTCAGCTGCCATGATGTCGAAATTAACTTCACCGCGGCCATCATTTACCATTAGCTTTGTAGATGTTTTGTTCAAGTCTGTCATGGACATAGACTTACTAGTGGTGTGTATAAATGGGTCTTAATTTGAAAAAGTATTTATACACCTGTACTCTCTACACTGTAAACAATTGTTGTTGTTTTTTGTTGATTCAACTTAAAAACGGTTGCCTTCAAATTTTAAGTTATTTTAACTTAAAAATATTAGTTTACTTAATGAATTTCTCATTAAGTTGACTAAACTCGTTGGGTTAGCAGCATTTTAAAGCAACAAAGTAACACAATTTTTGAAGTCCACAACCCTTTTTTGTTCCACAAGTGCACATTTAAAGGCTCTTGATAAGTACACTACATTTATGTTTATAAATCTGCTGCTGTGTGTCAATTAATCCAAGCTATACTTTTCTAATATGAGCTCAATAAACTCAACCAGTTGAGCTACAGGAACCCTACCGTAGTAAATGCTGGTGGGGAAAATGGTTTCCCCGGATGCAAGCTTTTAATGGAACCATGTGATCTTCAAATAAATCAAAGCATTAGTATATAAAGTCACATCATTTTATAGCCTTGATTTATTTTTCTTGAGCGATGCTCTTTGGCTAACACTCATTTAATTCACAAAAAGTTCAAAATGCTGAGGGAATGTTTTAAAGTGAGAGAGAATGCTTGAGTCCTTTCACACAGCTGACAACAAGGCCATCCATAAGTGCTTAATAGTGTTTATATGGCTTTTTACCTCGAGTACTATTTTGACCGTTGTAAATCTCAATAACAGATATTTCTTCTTACTGTTGCTATGGAGCAACGACAAAAAAACAACTGCTTAGATCCTTTACGACTCAGGTCGAAATGCAAAGAACCCTTAGAGAGGCATTTCAAACAAACCGATTCAGAGATTATGAACATTGCACAAACCAAGAATTTAGAGTCAGTCATTATTTATTCACATTGGTGTTGTTCAAATCCTTAATATGAAACACAAAAGATTTTTTTTTAGGGCCGTCAAACGACTAATTGCGACTAATCGCATCCAGAATAAAAGTTTGTGTTTACATAATATATATCTGTGTACAGTGCATATTAATTTTATATTTGCAAATACGCACAAACATATATTACGTATACACAAACTTTGTTTCTGGATGCGATTAATCACGATTAATCGTTTGACAGCCCTATTAAGAAATGTCTTGGTGGTTTTGTGTCCAAACAGTGGAAGTCAATGGAGCTAATGCTGTTTGCTTACCAACGATCTTTAAAACATTTACTTTCGTGTTCTACAAAACAAGAAACTCATACAGGTTAGGAACGACATGAGGATGAATAAACCATGACATAATTTGTATGTGAGGTGAGCTATACCTTTAAAGAAACAGTAATTTACGCAGTTCTTCATGTACAATGACAGTTTACAGTGATCACACGTGCTAAACTTCACAACATCAAAATAAGACTTGTATAGACTTGGTTTCAGCGGTGACGATATAAACAAACATTATGGCCCAAACTTACCTTCCAGTAGCCCTCTGCAAAAGACTGGAAATTAACTTCGGATCAGGCACATGCGTCCAATGAAACCGTCTATACCGTGAATACATTTCAAACACTTCTAGAGACTTCAAACTTTAGGACATGGGGTCAACACAAGGGAGATTTGACATAATTTGATGCAAAATTTCAGACATAATTTTGGCCCCACCAAAGGTACCACTGTATGACTATCATGCGGATTTGAGTAACGAAGCATATTCGCAGGTTTTAGCGACTTAAGCACGCACGCTTAGAGAATGGAGCAGAAAGCCAATCAGCAAGGCTATTTGTTCTTTAAATCAAATGCTTCAAGGCTGAATGGAGCATCAATTATGCGGTGCTTAGGCATTATCATCCATATGTTATATGTTTTTTCCATCCAGACTTTGAGATTAAAAAACAAGACCAGCTCGGAGTAGCTGCAACATTTCCAGCAAGTATTACACACTTCATCACAAAGTAATTTCCTCTCCCCACACTGTTTCATCTCAGTTTAATACCAGACTAATCAAGAAGTTATAAAGTATCCTGCGAAGGACAGAGGCGATGCCGTCTGCTTGCTTGTTTGGCTTCTTCAAGTTTTCTTGCGTGTACCGCTAACGTGATATGTGATTTTGAATCGAGGCGAGTTTCGTAAATGAACTGTCTGAGGAAGGATGCAGTTTATTTGTCACCGGATAATCAAAAAGGCGTCGACAACTGTGTGCTGTGGTTTTTATTGAAAATGCCATTGTGCTTTATTTTCACAGGGACATTGAATTATTAATAACGCCAAAGGATAAACAGTAAACGGTTTCATTCGAAACCACTCATGGTCCTTGTGAACAATATAGTTATTATATTCCAGTATGTCATTACAGATATAGATTTGAAAACGTTAAGTTTCCTGTATGTGAAGAGTTATTTTTATCAATGGATGCTTTTGGTTTGGAATAAGTAGGATTTTCTTTAAGTAGGATACACATTACGCAAACGTTTAGGCACGCTTGTGGCACATTGTGTCAAATGTCTCTCATTTGATTCCCGGTCGAGTTAAAAATGAAATACAAAGTTTCAACAAAATGAGATTTCATTTCAAACCAATGAAAACAATTCATTCCAAACCAATTTTGATCATTTTAGCACTCAGAAGAGTTTCCCTTGCTTTTCAGATCTAAAACTCATTTTGCAGTCTAATATTTATAGTGTTCGTCAGATATTTAAACCCCATTAATTATGATGAAGATGTAAATATTTTTGTAAACATCCTCCAGACTCATAGAAAGAAGAGATGTCACATCGCAGCGAATTAGCGGAAGGCGGCCCATGTTATGAAATCAATTAAGCATGCATGCCGTGCATGATGTGAACTGTGAAAACGCTCAACTAAATTCAGTCATCACGGATTAATTTCATTATCATAACCAAATGTGTGAATAAACAGGTGTCGTGCTTTGGATCACCGGTCATTCTCGTGAGTTTGCCTGCAGATCTCTTTCAGAGTCAAAGAGCATTTTAGGCAAACGTGACAAGCGTTAATGATTTTTTGATGGGGGTGTCATTAATATTTTCACAGTCAAACAATCCGTCTTAATTTCGCAATTATTACAAATCATCATCGCTTATGAAGCACACTGTTGATAATGTGTCAGCACATTTCCTGGTCGTTTCAATATGACTGCAAAGTTGTTGTTTACGTTATGTTTTATTTAGTACCAAGAGGGATGGCTTAGCTTATGAAAACTGCAGGTTTCACGGGTCCAGCCTCACCTGGCAAGACCCTGGAAGCGTTACATTGTGGATGTATATTGCTCACTTGGTGCTGTTAACTCTTAAACTCTAAATCTTTTCGCAAAAAAAGACAACAAATAAAAATTAGGTGCGTTGCTATCAATTTGTTTGAGCTGATGACCGCCATCAGCGGAAACAACCAATAAATCACGTAGGTTTAATGTTTGCTACATCAGAATCTATTCAGGCAAATGCATTTTTATCCACAATTATTCGCATTAAATCTTTCACGCAAGTCAAAACACATCAAGACATCACTCCACTCACAAAAATAAAGTGTATATATTTAAGGTAGGACGTTTAAAAAAATCTTCATGGAACATGATCTTTACTTAATATTCTAATGACTTTTGGCATAAATGAAAAATCATTCATTTTGACCCATACAATGTATTTTTGTCTTTTACTAAAAAATTTCCTGTGCTAATTAAGACTGATTTCGTGATCCAGGGTCATATGCTTTAAGTATTATTCTGTCTTACGTTTCCATCACTCGTTTCTGATGCAGTACTTCACAATGTGCCTGCCATCTTCTTCTGACATAATAAATATTTATCTTACATTGGTACTATGCACACCAAAGCATCCATTTTATTTGTATCATGTAGGAAAAATGAAAACACTGGGACAGAGCGATTAAAAAAAAAATGTTCACACTGTTAAAAATGTTCCGTAATTTTTACGGAAAAATACCGGCAGCTGTGGTTGCCAGGAAGATTCCGTAAAAAATACAGGAAAAGAATGTAAACAGTCTTGCCGATTAAAACTTCAGGGCACAAACTTCAAGCTGTGAATGAACTTAATACATTTTAGTCTTTTATATCAACAGCATTTCTTTATATAAAATTAAAACTTCATCCAATTGCATAAAAGTGAAAACATTACATTTACTTAATTTATTTCTTTGTTATTCTTTGTAAAAACATCAAAGTCACTCTTATACAAAGCAACATGCAGTATGACATCTGTATCTCATTGCCTGACCTTGACTTAAACACAGACTCACTCTTCAGCATAGTGGTGACCCACAAAACATTTAATATCAGAAAAACAAGAGAAAATACAAATTCCGTAGTTTTTACGGAATAATACCGGCAGCTGTGGTTGCCAGTAAACTACCGTAAAATTACGGGAACATCCTGTTTTTATTCATCCAATCAATTCACAGTGGAACACATGAGCCACACCCACTATTCATCTTGTAAATACGTCAGAATACTGAAGACGATCATCACTTCTGCTTCACAGGGACTGCAGCATAACATCCATGACTTGATGCTTTATTGGTTTACTTAAAGTCACCGTTTTTGTGATCAGGGTTTGCTTTGATTGGCATCTTTCAGCCGTTATATGTAAGTCTCCAGTTTTCTTTGTGCTGCTATGACATTGTTTTATATAAAACATAGTTTTGTAGCAAATCACATCAAATGAAAGTGTGATTAGGTATTTACTAAATCTTTATCTGGGATGTTGTTTAATTACTTATTGTATGTTTTGTTACAAACGCCTCAATGAATTAACATTTCAAATTCACATTTCATGCAACAATCAATCTAAAAAGTTTTTGATTAAAAAGCTTGCATTTTGTCTTTGACTCACACATCAACAATCAGTGTATGAATCTCAACAGTGGTGACTAACAAATGCAAAGCTTACAGCCGCAATGCATGCTGGGAGTCATTGATGAGTTTTGTGCTGTGATGATACCCAGAATGCATTGCGTTTATCTTTAATGGTTTTTTTTCTGTTGTCACCATTGTTGAGACAAACTGTTATATTCTAGATATCTGCTAGAACATTTATTATGAGTCACATGTGCTGTCAAAGATTTTCAGCATATTATTTAATTTCATGGAATATCATAAATTATGATAACAAATAACTTTAAAGCACTACCTAAATTCTCAACTATGTATATACTCTCCAACATTAAGCAGTTATTAGTTAGCTATGTCTGAGCTTTTACCCACTTGTTTCAGTCTGTTTCAACACACAGATATTAAAACTGGGGAAAGACTTCTTCACATGTAAAGCAAAGGGTCAAGATCCCAACTAAAGCAAACACTCATCACCATAATGGTGACTCAACAAAACCATCAACATGTAAACTTGTGTTAATTCTCAATTAGAACTTTTGTAGACGTGCAACAGAAATAAAGTGACAGTGGTGTCAGTAAGTGAAGGTGATAAAAGTGTTTGTGGAGTTAAAAAAACTCCTTGTGAAAACTATGGAATTTCACTGTTCAATTCCCAGAGAATTTGACAGTGTTATCCGTATTTTTACGGATGTTTTTTGACAACAGTTTTCTCTGTGAAAACTACAGAATTTCATTGTTAATTTCACAAGCACTTTAACAGGGTTTTTCCGTAAAAACGATGGATTTTTGCTGTTAATTTTACAGACAATTTTACAGTGTTTTCTGTATTTTTTACGGATGCTTTCTGATAACAGGTTTTTTGTGTGAAAACAACAGAATTTTACCGTAAACTTCACGGGCATTTTTTACAGTGCATGTTGTTCCTTAATTGGAAGATGTTGGCTCCTTCGGATGTACTATGCTACAGACAATGCTTGTTTAGCACAGAAGTGCAAATCGAATATCCTGGCTGAATTATTCTCTCTTAACTCTTTAAATCACAGCTGAGGCAGGCTAAGAAAAGTCTAGTTTAATGTGCCAAAGGATAAATTAACAACTCATTTAGCTGCAGCAATTAGACTTGACTTTGAATGGTAAACAGGAGAATTCAGAGGAGAATTTTAATCTAGAAGTGGAAATTACTAGGAGAGCGTCTCCAATTTATACATGTTTAAACTTCAAAGTAGTTTGATTTTTGAAGCTCCCGTGAGGAAAGTCTTTGAAAATACTAAATACGTTGAAAATTCATTATGTTTTTATTTAAGAAACTGAAACCACATACAACAACAGTGAAAAAAAAACAGTTCAAAACAGTATAGGGGAACAACAACTAGTCAAAAAATATATTAAAAAAGAGAGAGAAGGGGGCAACAACTCAAATACAAAAAAGGGGGTGGGTGATTATATAATTATTGAATTACATTCTTTCCCCCAGTTTTATACTACTTTTAAATATAAAAATATATGCAATACATATGAATTTAAGCCAGTAGGTATAGGCAGTCATGCAGACATTTACCCTTGAACTGTATATCTATGATATTTGATAGATGATTAAGAAGGGAGTACGCAACACATTTTCTAATTCATTTATTTAAATATATATTTACTTATCTTTTCATACTTGGATATCATTTGTTTGCTTATTTATGTTCTATATACAAACCCTGGTGTTGGTTCAACAGTAAATAAGCTTTTTTAACAATCATAAAATAGAAAACTCTAAATAAGATGACTTGTTACTATTACACAAGAGTCTTAACTTTAAAATAAACTTTTCTTGAACAAAGCGTTATGAGACGTTTAGAATAAAGAGGCTTCTGACTGCATGTTAAGGCAATTGATTCTACATGTGTACTGCCATTAGGGGGCAGAATTTGATTTGGCTTAATAAGACGCGTTGCTACACATTCATGTTGATCCCATATAGGCAACTGTAATAACAACTCCATTCAGTACTGGAGAGTAGTTTATTATTGGTGTGTTTGAATGCACTGGAAAAATACAATCATGCACATGATTTTTCAGATGTTATCTAACTCAGTTGAACATGCCTGAGGTCAAATTGTTTCAAAATTTTTTAATATGCAACTTCGAGCTAAAATTAGCATCTTGATAATCTATTCCGCTCAAAGATTACACAACAAGCTTAAAAAATCAAACTTGGGGTTTATGATGACATTTCCTGCAATGCTTGTTTAAAAGTTAGTTGTTTAAAGGTGAAGTGTTGATGTTTTTTTACCCTAAAGCTTACTATTAGTAAGTTTTTTTGCATTTTGATTACATTTTTACACTTTGGCAATGGCTATCATACAAAAACATACAATTACAAAAAGAAAACTTCCGGTCTCTCTCGTGAGACCATCACGAAGTGACTTAAACTGCAATTCATCGACTGACTGCTAGAAAAAAACGTATAGTCTATATAGCAAATTTTGCCCCCCATGACAACTGTAACGGGAGTGATAAAATGATAATAAGCCTCAAATTCCTGCTTAATTAAAGGCGTGGCCACTTGAGTGACAGGTTCTTTCAGCAACCAGGCACTTCAGATCCAACCACGTCCCGCCTTTTTGCCCATTTATTCAGGAGTGACAAGCTGCTAAGATGGCGATGGCCAATTCGCTCACTTCAGGCTTCAAAAAAGCCGGGTGACGTCATGGACACTACGACCATGTTTTATATAGTCTATGGAAAAAAGCAATAGTGAAGCACCCCCTAACCTCGCCCCCTAAACCTAACGTCACTGGCACGAAAGCAAACGTACTAATGAGATCGCACAAATTCATACAAAGCCTCATTGTAAAATAATGAAGTTTTTGCTGTGAGAGTGTGTTGGCGAGAGTGCTATATAAATAATCTTATCGAGGTTATAAGTAATATAAATCTGGATATTTGGGGTTGCACTGGCAAAACGGCATCATTCTCAGATATGAAATTTGGGAGCGGTCCAGTTAATCAGAATTTGGCATTTTTCCAATCTTTTAACTGCTTCCTGCTTTATTTCTATTGATTCGCTGTCCTAAAATGGCATTGTAACCCTGTACGTGTGTTTCCAGGTATTAAGATAGGCCTGAAACATTTCCCATTTCCTGAAATGATGAATTGCTGGGCGCAATAGTATTCAAAGACTACTGATCAAAGGAAGCTGAGTTTCCTCTCTGTTGTGATCTTGGCAATATTGTAAACTTACACTCCAGTCATAACTCAAGCGTGTTCGTTGCTGACATTGAAGAATCGTTGTGAACATGCCTATACGCAACCAAATCTCTATATCGCTGTCAGCCTCGGATAGGTGAACAAACACTACAAAATAAAACATGTCCTCAATGTTTACTGGCCAATAACTCATGTTGTAATTCAACAGACAGCGGCCGAATATAATTTCCATTTTTTAATTGTTGTTTTGGGTCCCCAACGACTAGCACGTGAGCCCTGTCGACACACGTCATCATAACTTTCCATGTTTCTTGACTTTTCCATGGCCGTAGTTTCCCCAGAGCCATATGCTTATTTCAGAAATGCAGAGAATAGCTTAAACACCTGGCGATGTGATCAGGTGCCTTGCTAAACAATAAACAAGTCTGCAGGGTTTTCATTAACAAACTCGAGGGCCCGGCATGCACAATACAACGAATTAATGTTGAGGTGGAACGTGTCACTGTTGCTGTACATCGAATGTGGTGTAATAACCCGGACGTCGCGACAGATGACGTGTAGATTAGCAGAAAGAAACATCTCTCTCTGTATTTTAAAGAGTACATAACTAGGGATTTTTATGGTCCTACTTTGGCTTATGGAGTGTTCAACAACAAGTTTATGTTATTATGTTATGTTATATTATTTCATAATAATAGGCAGTTATTCTTACCTTACTTTTTGCCTGACTCTCAAATGATTCGTTTAGCTCGTAATCTGTCTAATCCCCTACTTTCTGCTAGTTTAGTCTGATGTGATTGGTCAGATGGTATAGTCTGCTGTGATTGGTTTACCGCGAATGAGGCTCACGAGCTACAGTGTTTGGGGAAGAAGAGCAGTGTTGCCAGATTGGATGGACAATTTCCAGCCCAAAGGCTCAATAAAACCCGCCCACTCCAACAAAAACCAGCCCAAATTTTAACTGCCAAAATAATTTGATAGAAATGTATTGCAATGTCAATCAACATGATAATGACCAGATTAAAAAATATAATTAAACCAGGAAAACTGGCTAAACGGATCAAACATAGCATTAAAGAGAGTTAGAAAATATGACTAATATGTCCAGAAACCACTTCAAAGCGACAATCAAGAAATTAACCAATAACTTGAACCCTTTGAGTAACTCTTCCTACCATGCAACATATATTTGGGCCACTTTGACATTGCTATCGCTTCAATATACAAAATCTGGTCCTTTAATGTGCCAAAACCCCATCACTCACGAGCCATCACACGATCACAACTGTAGATTGATTGACTGGTGAGGTCTCCCTATCCCAGTCCTGATTGGTTAAACTGAACCAATAAGGGCTGTGTTAAGAATATTTTGTTTATGACTGCACTTCACATTATTTTCAACGTTTTGAAATAACAAGTTACTTGACTAATCAAAAGCAAAGAAAAGGCAAGCTGCTTGGGCGGGTTTTAAATTTCATAAGCAGCCCAAAGCATTTTTTGGGTGGGACGCCGCCCAATCTGGCAACACAGGAGAAGAGGGAAGTTTTGGCGGGCAGTCCTAGCAAAACCTAGCAAGGGATTATATGTAGTGACATAATCCGCGGAGGGAATTCTCGAATCGGACAAGGGATGACTCGTTTGCGTAGAGTCGACTCCCTTTTTTCCAAGCCAATAACTTTGTTATTCATTCATCTTCGGATTTACAATTTGGCAAACTGCATACTTTCAAACAAGGCAACATTAAACACTGCACAAAATGCCATTTTTATCATCTCTTGCTATGTACTCTTAAAAAGCCTCGGATCGCAAGTCAGTGCGGTTTCTGGGACAATTTGTTTTCCCAACCCAGTTTGTGTCTAAACCCAGAACTCCATTTTCAGTGTCTACCATAACCATAGACATCTTTAAAAGTATCTTGTTTTAATAAAGCCTAGAATGATACTTTTGCATCGAGCAATCTAAACATGCCTTTTTTAACAATTCATTTGTAGTTGTTTAGAATCTTCGCTTTCACTCAAAAACAAACAGTCACTTCAGAATCGGTCTAATACAGTCTGCCAATTAGACTAACACCTCAATAGCAAATGCAGGCGGTGTAGCAATTTAATTTAAAGACTTCGTTTGCCGCACGACCCCAAAACAGAGCTCGACCGACCGTGCACATGACAAATTACATATATATCTCTGTATCTTGTTTCTCCTATATGTGGTTTGGCTTTGGAATGATTCTTTTGTTTATCCTGCATATGAACTCCTCTAAAATGCTACAGACTGTTGTCTCTCGTATAGCGTTTGTTATTCCATACATTAGGTCTGCTAACACACTGTCACTGAGGGGATCTATTAAGCCCCGAGGCTATACATGATATTGGGAAGCAATTACCGGCAGCCACTTGGAATACTAAGTTATGAATTAGATTCCTTTTTAGCATGAGATTTTACCATGGCCATGTATACAAAGCATTTAATCATGATATCAAAAACAAGAAATAGCCTATTCAATACCAAGAATTGAATTATAGCTGCTTTGCATTAAAGAACATCAATGTATGTGGGTAGCTGGCATGAAATTCTTCTGGAAAGTACTTGACATTATGTTCTCCGTCCAAAACTATTTTAGTATTTATTTTCAAAAGCACTTTGTTAATAATGCGGATTTTATTGTCTCATTCAGTATTTATTAAAAGACAAGATTGAATATTTGTGGCTGGAAAAAAATTATGAGTACCGTGCTAACCGTGCTAACAATACAAATAATGCCCAACTAACAGGGGGACATTAGGAAAAAAATTCAAAAGGTTTTCTTAAAGTTTGTCAAATGTTCCTGCAGTAACATTAAAAGAGCAAAAGAGTGCAAAAATTCTAACAGTTATAAAAACATTATTCTTACATTGTTAGGGGAACGTTAGACACATTGTTATCATAATTTCAAAAGGGATATTTTGTCATTTCAATCCTGTAGGATTTTGAAAAATATATTTTGAAGAATGTTGGTAACCAAACATCATCGGCACACATTGACTTCTTTTGTATGGTCACAAAACCACTGAGCCATTTCACAAAATATCTTTTGTTTTCTACAGAAATTAGTGTCATTTAAAGGGTTTGAATGATATGAGGGTGAATTAATAATGAGATCATTTTTAAAGGATTATTCCTTTAAAGGGAACGTTAAAATGTATTTATTAGTTGGGTATTTATATAATAATATAACCATTTATATGTATTTTATACACTATGAAATGAAACTAAATATTAATGTTGATTTACAAAGTTATTGATGTTATGCACCAAGTACTGTTTGTATTTCAATGCATTTGAACATTTATATAACATTTGATTAATTCTGTTATATATCAGTGAAGCATGGCAGATCCCAAAGTATACTTCCAGTGTCGGTGGTTATTTGTTTGCAGACAAATATGACGCCGGCTTGTTTGCTCCAACATGTTCCCTCTTGTTTATTTTCGGATTTGACAGGTTGCAATTAGCGTAGGATGCTTGTCAAACAGGCAGATGCCATTGCAGAGGACCTAATGTAAAACATTCAAGCCGTCTACACTATGGAAACTTTCATCTTTTTTAATTAAGAGATGTACATTGAATTCAGAGGAATAGTCTTTTAATTATGTAATGTCCATTTAATAATCTATGTACAGCTAAATGAGAAAACTTTCAAAAGTTTTGGGCCTGGTGAAAAGAGGCGAGGTAGAGGAGCTGCACTTTTTAAACTCCGCAAGGTAGAGTCGTGTCATTTCCCTTCCTCGACCTCAGGGACCGAGCGCCTTTCGCAGAGCTAGAGAGGGATATTTGAAGCGAGAGAATATGTCATCGTGGTATTTGGCTTGGATAGGATGTTTAATTTGCCAAGCTAAGCTAAGTCCAATGGCCCAGATGATGAATTCTGAACATTCATGCTCTGTAGATTCTATTCCAAATATTCCCCTTCATCTACCTCGCCAAAAACATTAGCCGGACCAGACGTGGAGAAGTTCCTGGATGAGGTAACGTAAAAATCTCTCTATTAAAAATACATTACGCTACCACTGTAATTAGCTGTATTTTAAATGAATTTTCAAAAACAAAAACTTGGCGCAAAAATTACCCTATGGTTGACGCCACCATCTGCAATGTTATTCACAAATAGCAAGGTGTGTTCAAGTAAAAGAGACATGACAAAAAAATTCAAAGAGACCAATGAAGATGAGAATAGACGTATAGTTATTGAGGCGAGTAATGAGAGCCAAGCGTGTTTTAAAGTCTGTCAAACTGTAGTGCCATAGCATGCAATTCATTTCACTACAGAAATCCTTAAAGAAAAGTTACAGAGATATGTAATACTAAAACTGCTTAAATTTAAAAAAAAGCTTGAGCCAAAAATAAAATATTAAATATCTATAAATAAGTAAATATCATTATTTACTCACCCTCACAAATCTGTACAAGGGAAAGTTCACCCAAAAATAAAAATTCTGTCATCATTTACTCACACTCAAGTTGTTTCAAGCATGTGTACATGTTGCTGTTCTGCTAACCACAAAGAAAGATATTTGGAAGAATGCTTGTAACCAAACTGATCTGGGGCCCTATACACTTCCATAAAACTACTGGTCAATGGTGACCCAGAACGGTTTAGTTTCCAACATTCTTCAAAATATCTTCTTTTGTGTTCAACAGAACAAGGATTTTTATACAGTTCTGAAACAACATGAGGGTGAGAAAATGATGAGAGAATTTTCAGAATCTACTAACACGACCTGGAACACAAAACTGCTGTTTTACAGCTTTTATTTCATTGTTGGCGTTTGACAGATGAGGTCACTATAAACTGTCATTTTATGTAAAACTTCCCTTTCGTGATCCACCAAAAAAAAGCTTTGAAATGACACAGCGGTGGGTGACAGCGTTTTTAGGGGTGATCTGTCTGGTGATGCATAACTGCTCAATGTTCTCGCATTGTGCATGTCATATATATATGAGACAGCCTTCTTTTTCCTGACAACCCTTTAGTGCACAACTCTTTTTTTGTACGTCCACTGTAGTTGGTGTATTACAGGGTGTACAGAGAAGGTCATCCAGACAACTGCGGCGGAAACAGGGTCGCTAATTATTTTCATAGAAGATGGCATATAAATAGATCGATTTACAAACAGTCGCGGTCATCAGCCGTCTTTTGGTCTGATGATGTTCCTTGAAATCACCTTATTGCAGCTAGAGCCATTCAAATGGCTCTCATGTGGAGGCTTTTTCCTTCTCATTTAAATGGGAGCACAGTTGTTTTCTATTCCTTGCTCATATCTGGCTGTATATCTAATAACATTACACATGTTAGCATGAGCCTATTGTAATAAAACACGTATTAACCCTGTGTGAAAAGATGTGTGTACAACTTCATAGGTCTACTACTGCATGCACTAAAAGTATGCACTCTAGAGTTAATAAATAAGGGCATACTTGTGTATTTGTAAAAAGATAATTGGTTGCACACTGTAAAAAATATCTTTAAAATTTTTATTTTTATTTTTTAAAAGCGTAATGTTAAACTATTTGTTAAAAAATATTTAAACCCATCGTTGGGTCAAACATGGCCATGGCCAATGTCGAGAGTAACCAACTTAACATTGTTATAACGTTAAATAAGTTATCTTAGCTATCTAGAATTTCAAAATTTTCTTCAATTTTTATCTTCAATTCTTCTTGAGGAGACATGCCAGTACCGTACATTTATGACACTGCTTTTTATGAATGGCTGCCTATTCACATCTTTGCAACCAGAGACAAGTAAATCCTTTCAAACTATCTAAGACAGCAGAACACTGCTATGAAAGAGCAAAACTGAACTGAAGTGTCATCCAAAAGAATCCACTGTCTTCCTACAGCCTGACCCCCAAAATCCTCACAGGACGTGGCGACGGCACGGCCGCTGCTTTTTAACCAAGCTTGAAGGCGTGAGCACCGAGGACTAAAATGCGAAACGTGTGATATGATGTCCGTGGGCTGCACAGACAAAACAGCATTTCTCGCCTTAAAAAGTTGCAGGGACAGACCCTTTCTGTGTTGTGAGATGTGTGAATTATTTAGGGGCTTTGCAACGTCTCTGGCCATCCAATCCCAGTTTATACGCGCCATTGCTGACCTCTAAAACCAACTTGCTATCTGACTTGCTACCTGTACGTTTTCAAGACATACCATAAACTGCGTTCTCGTAATGTGTACCCATGCGTCGGTCTGCACAATAAAAATCGGTCATTGTTTACTCATTGATTTGAAATGAGGCTGTTATTTATTCATAGGAAAATATTTGACGATTTTTTCCATTTGATTGGCCATATGAAAGCTTTATGTGATTCAGATTGAAATGTATTTATATCATTTATTTCTCACAGTCACTGACAACCTTTGCACTGAAGCCCTGAAGTTTAAATCACATCTCGGTTCATTCTCAAAATGGCACCCCAACACACTTCATCAAATTGAGTCTGAAACTTTCGTTTATGTTAGGGATGCAACAATACGCACCTTGGTTTTCAGTTCGGTTGGGTTCTGATGGCTTGGCACATAATTTTTTTTCTCATTATTCTATGCTTGTGTGACAGGTACAGTAAGAAGTTAAGAAGAAAAAAATATTTTATTGCCGCCTCTTTATTTTACTTGATTTATTTTATCCTGGTGTGTTGAATAAAATAGAATAAAGATTTTCACTGGCAGGTCACAGCAGTTCATTATTTACCCTTCACCAACATGCAAGTAAAATAAGCTTATAAGCGCATTTCAAATAACGTAATGCAAACTTGCAAATGCTGTAATGGTAGTAAACAGACAGACACGTAGTGCGCTTGCAAACATTACCACTCTATGGGCAAGGCCAAAGATAATATATATTAACAAGATGAGCCACTACAATAAATGGGGAGAAATGCAATGTGCAATGTGGCTGCTTGGAAATGTGTTTTTGAGCGCAATTTAAACTTAACAAACCAAAGTTAGGGAACAGTTCATGTCAGGTTTTATTATTAATCGGAAAATGCTGTTAAATAAAAAAAAATAGTCTATTGTCTTGCTATGGCGGAAATAGCTGCCCGAAAGGCAGTCGAGTGGCACGACTTCTGTTAAAAGGACTTTGGCATGGCGCTGTGGACGCTCTCTCTGCCTGTGATGGGCTGGCAAAGCAAACACGCTGTTTTCGTATGCAGTGTAAAACAGATGAAAAACATTCTTGATTTGCCAAATTCAGGCATTATCACTTTGGTACAATGGCTATACAATGAAGCATGGCTGCCAACTATCACACATTCACCGTGTAGTCTCACGCCCCACATCCATTTTCTCAAGCAGGGTCACACCTGCCTGTCGTGATCTCAGTCTTGTCATGGCCTTTGTGTCTTGTGTGAGCGTTTTGTTTTGTCGAACTCATGGAGAACTGTTCTGACAGCTCTCCACGTGTTCGGTGTCTACGTCACTCGCCCCGCTCTCGTGTCTCCCCGTCAGGCTTTCCCCTCACCGGGTTTCCATCACCTCATCACCTGCACTCCTGTAGCTTGTCCCTATTAGTAGTCTCCCCTGGTTCCTTATTATTTAATCACCTGTTAGTCATTTCCCGCTGTTAGGTCCCCTCTTTTTATTCCCTCTTGTTCTCTCGTCTTGTGTCAGACCGTTGCGTGTTTTGCCTGTTCTGACTGCCACAGTCTAGATCGTTTAGTTCTGTTAAGCCTTGTTTTTGCCTATAGTTTACCAAGTCTCTGTCCAGTTTGTCCAGAGTCTCCAGTGCCTAGTCTCGTCTCTGTATTGTTTCCTGTAATCACCTCCCCTAGTTCCTGTTAGCGTCTCGGACCCCTGCTCTATTCACTTCCAGGCATCTCTTGACAAGGGATCACCACGATCGTTCGGATTCTGCCAGCGGGGCGAGGCTCCTCCATGCTGAGCGTTCGCCTCGGAAGAGCCAAAGGTTCCTGTTCGGTTTCTTATACTGTTGCTTACTGTGACTTCCGTTGGGTCAAGCCCTCTCCCCACAGACTCACGAGGTACCTGTGGCCTGTGTCTCTGGTGATTCTTTGTGGACTATTTACAATAAAGACCATTTTAACCCGCATTTGAACATTTTGTTCCTCACAGAGTCATGACACCTGCCATATTTTTATGGTGTGTAATAAAATGTGTGAAATAAATGACTAAAAGCCGGTGCTATAAACTTTTTTCCTCGGCGATCTAGCAATGGACATCAATGTCAAAATAAATGGTCAATGGCCAATCAAATGTAAGAAGGTGGGAGTTTCTATTTACAGAGCTGTTGTGATGACCAAACAAATCAAAGAAGATGGTAAAGGTTCGAGTGCAGCGCATGACGTTAGTGGCTAAACATTCAATATTTAACATTTTTCAACAATAGAAACGTTGAGCGATAGTGTCCACTCATGCAGACTATAAAAAGCTGTTTTAAATGGAAAATATGTCATTTATGTGAATGTAATTCACAATCATCAGTGCGACGAGACAAGAGATAATAACAGAGATGTTTTCAGCATTTTATTAGGGATAAGATTAGGAATGAGATAAATCCATGACTCCGTCTCAATTCGAAGGCTGTGTTTGTTGGGCACATACGTCATTATTTCTTAAAGGGACAGTTCACCAAAAATTTACAAAATTAATTAAATTATGTTATCAACTCTTTTGACAAGCACAATACTTCTAATGCAATGTTTTTTACTTTCCACGATACCCTCTGCAGTTCCTCCGCTACATAACCCAAAATCCCCCTCCGCCCGGACCCAAGATCTCACTCCAAGCTGAACTCAAAGGTTGGCAGTCTTGAATAAAGCCGCTAGGTTCAGGTGCTTCTGATGGCCAGCCCGCGTCTGTTCGTCAGCATATAACAGCAAATTGCTTCTCATGCTGCAGGCAGCCTCGGTTCATTGCTCGACTCCTTTGAAATCTGTCACTCAATTGTCCCTAACTTTTGCGCATTGTTATTATATATTTACTCATGGGGAGGCGTTTATCTATCTCAATGCTCAAACATACAGACAAAGATGGACAGAGCCAGTCAGTAATAAAGCACACAGAAATCATTTAAAGAATAAATATTTTCTGATGTTTAAGGTCCTACTTTGGTTTATTGAGTGTCCAACAACAAGTATACTGTGTGAAAACACTTTATATTCTAATAATAGGCAGTTTTATTAATTTACTTATTGACTGACTCTCAAATGATTCGTTCAGCGATTCATCATCTGTCTAATCCCCTCCTTTCTGTCGGCCTACTCTGATCTGATTGGTCAGATGGTCTAGTCTGCTGTGAATGGTCTATGTAATAAAATAACTTTGTTATTTCTTCACTTTCGGCTTGGCAGACTGCTTAGATTCACACACAGAAACATTACACACTGCATGAAATGTAATTTTAAGGAAAACCACAATTCACATCCGGGTATGGAACCGTGGATGTCAACGGTTAAATATTATATTGAGAATTGTGGCATCCTTATTTTAGGTCTGAAACTATAATATTTTTCAGACTATAACGCAATCTTAATGTATTTTTAATGTAATCTAAACAAACTAAAGTTTAAATGCTTTGGTTGTCCTTTTATATGAATTGTCATTCACAATGACAAAGTTCTCCAAACGGTTTTGTGACTTTTGTTTTGGTGACTTATTCAAGGCTTCCCCATACCAGAAAAAGAGTGACGCAACAAGTCCAGACTTATAGTGACCAGGGGACCGTGTATCTGTGTGCAAGAGGAATTAGCCAATGTAATTAAAACCGAGATCCCTCACAGTTCACTCCTAGGCCCCCATCAGAAGTGCTAACAGCTTCCATATGAGGAGCTTTACAAGCCGGGGAGGGGGATTAATGGTAGCCGTTTGGGGCAAAAGACTGCCAGGGGAGTTACCTGTCAGAGCCCTGCTGAGAGCCTCGCCAGGGCCAAACCATCAGCAGCTTGTTATAGCAGCAGAGGCTTCATCAGTCAGGAATGAGGGTCAGAGCGAGAGAAAAGTGGATGAAAGTCTGGGCTAAAAGAAGAAATCCGCAGCAGACCGTGGAGGAGTTTTGTTTGATGTTTTGCACTGTTCAGGCTGTCGCACGGCGGGCTCCTGCTATAGATCGGCCACCTATTCTGTCCTTGATCTGAGGAAACAAACTCTTTTCCTCTTGTCTCCCTCAGGGACAGAAACTTTTGACTCGCAATATTGGCCGCTACATCCTTCTTTGAAAGAATATGAGGATTATTATGTTGTTGTGGAAAGAGTATTGCGGTGTCGTCCTGAATCTTTTGTCAGCATGTTTATTAAGTCTAACTACACCGTGCATCTTGCTTTACTCTGTATGAGTTTCACTGGGCTGCTACGTGGAGGGAAATCATAGAGGATTAGCCAATGCAAAGAATTGCAAAACATAATCTGACAAAGAGATTGAATAAAGTGCAGAAATTATGGTAGATAATTTATCTTAAAAACAAGATCTATAAATACTAATACACAGCAAGGAAAAAGCTAATAACTGTGAGGAAAAAAGGTGGATCCAAGCAAGGACAGATAAAATGAAGAAAGTACAGAAAAAAAAGGAAAAGAGTACAGGATAAAGATTCACAATCTCTCCCAGGACTACAGCATGTTGCTGTGAGACAATGGGGTTTGACGTGTGGTGAGCAATCTCTTCATGCAGCTGTCCCCCTTGTTGAAATCACAGGAACTTTCTGCCTCCGTATCAATGGCATTTAAAGTCTGTCCTCAGTCAAATAAGAACGCGCAGGGAAGAAAACAAAGACTGAGGACGAGAAGTCACCGTACAGTTGACTCCTGCTGTCACTAACTCTGAAGCTGAAGCTTTCCAAGTATTGATCTCGATCTTACACAATCATCGGCAAGTCTTAGGCGTCAGCTTGCGTCCTCTAGAATCGCTCAATTAATTCCCGTTTGTGTGCACTACTGAGGCATTGTCTTGGTATGGTTTGCAGTAGGCCGCTGCAAAAGTGATGTAGTTTATTCTCCGAGTAGGTCCGCTTGCAAAATTTTCCTTCAGATTTTTTTTATGAAGAAGAGACCATTAAGGATGAATACAATTTTGTAGCAGTTAGTGCTTTATGGTGTAGTGTGCATGTTAAAATAAACACCATGTTTTGGAAAACCGTATTGGTTTTCATGTTTTTAAACTCAAGTCTGAAATAAATAATGAAAAATGTGTTTGCTTGCAAAATTTTGCATATCGGCGGCATTACATTACCATGGCCGGTTTTTATTTATGAAATAGAGTGTTTGTTTAGACAAATTCAGTTTTGCAGTTAGTGCCTTATACTGTAGTGTGTATGTTAAAATAAGTACACTGTATAAAACAACTATAGGATTTACTTAATTCTTAAGGTTCGGGGACAGACTTTTAAAGTAAATTTTACTTTTACTTTTTTTACCTTATTGCGCACAGTTTATTTAAAGTAAAATGTAATATTTTAAACAAAAAAATAAGTAAATCTTACACGTTGTTTTTTACAGTGTAGTTTTTTACTCTTGTTGTACATTAAGGCCAATTTCATAGCTTGCTAAAAGGTCAATGTGATCTTCATATAGCAAAAATAATAAATTGAAAAAACTTACTAAAACAATACACTGAGAATAAACTCCCAAAGCAATAGGCTTACCGGTAGGACATAGGTTTCCTGTTTTACTTAAAATACAATATTTATGTCAGACTAAAGAGGAAATGGCAAAAATACTGATGTACCTCCCTATTTCACTGTGTCTCTCCTTTGGATGCATGTTCTCTCAATTTTCGTATGTGTGTTTTTGTTCTCTTCCATTTCGGCAAAGTTAAAAGCCACAATATGGAAGAACTTTGTTATGAAATATCCAAAAATCACATGCACAGTGTGATATATTTCATGCAGTTGTGTACTTACATTATCCCAAATGTTCCCAAGAATGTGAAAATCCAGAGAAATTCCTATTCTAAAAAAATGGCCCGTCCCTTGTCTCCCTTGTCTTTGTCGCATAATTTGTCACATTCCGGTTGTAGAAACTACGACAACACGCAAACGATATACAGCATCTGGGACGGAGCATCTGTTGGTCTGTTATTAAGTATCACGATTACTCGTTGGCGAGTAAAGGAAACCCCCAAAAGTGTAAACTTAGGCTAAATGAGGCAAGCAGGCTTATGGACAAACAAAGAAATAAAATAAGGATTAATATCAGCATGGAGTTTTCTAAATGGAGAGAGCTTCGTAACCAACTTGGATTTCACAGAGACTCTTGCACAGATTATTTGAATAGTTATGAATGCAATTACCCTTTGAACTACAGTATATGTCACACAAAAACATGTAGCCAATAATGTTACTTGTAAATACTGTGGGTTCGTTCTAATTTAC
Organism: Triplophysa bombifrons; assembly: GCA_029783895.1. Taxonomy (NCBI): domain Eukaryota; kingdom Metazoa; phylum Chordata; class Actinopteri; order Cypriniformes; family Nemacheilidae; genus Triplophysa; species Triplophysa bombifrons. Next base: position 14,289,097 of record CM056466.1, read on the forward strand.
TTTTTAAACGACGACTGTATTACTATTGTAATCAATTGACAAAGTCCAATATCAGTCGCAGGCTAACGTAGCATTACATTCCACGTTTCTTGCAGCTTATTCATTACGATGACATAAAATAAAATGTATTCATTACCTCGTACGTGAACATGATGGGCGATCTCTTTAGACCTCTGGATGGTAAAAAAAAACCATGTCCCATAATTCCATTATCCTCTGGTATGAGTTGACTAAGTAAGGTAAGTAAGGTGGGCCTAACTGTCAGTACAATTGCTTTGGAACCTGATGTTTCAAATATGGTAAAAGGCGTTACATTTCCGTCACACTCTTGCAGTAATCGACCAATCACTACACACTGGTTAACTGGCCAATCACAGCACACTTCACTTTTCAGAGCGATGAGCTTTGTAAAAAATCTGCGCGTTTCAGAGAGGCGGGGCAAAGAGGAGATACAAACATGTACAGTATGTGGAAAATACAGCGTTTTTAACCTTAAATCGTGTATACACATTACATTACATCTAAAACAGACGATAATATTTGTTTTAGCCGTGTCATATGACCCCTTTTAGTGGTTTGCAGTCTTGTCACTCATCATATCTCCGCGTGACAACATCGCTGAGTTTCCTCCAATGGTCCAAGGTTATATACAGAACATTTGGGCAGGCGCTGGGGAGCTTGCTCCATTTTCATTAATTGAACACTTTGTTTAATTTGTTTATTGTGCCGTTTTCTTTGATCCCTCTTTTGTATACCAAGTGTGATGCATATTTTCTGTGTTCTGCTTTACAGCGTTTGTTTTGTTGCATTCCTTTCTTGTTTAGAATCCCTTGTTCTATTTGCTTGTTTTGAATTTTGAAACAATGTTGACAGGGAATATGGACAGGTAAGATACTACCTGGTGTACATTTTCCAACACGTAGTAAATTCGAGGGAAAGAATACTAGTTCAGACTCAGAGATTTGTGCCACCTGTTTTGTTCTTTAGAAAATGTAGTTTATTTATGCCGCTTTGGGTGCTGAAGAACCTTTTCTTTTCATCTGGTTTTCTTCTAGTTAGTTTAGTTGGTTTTTCTTTATATTAAGACAGTCTGTGTTCTTGTTCTTTTTTGTTTGTCATCATTTATACGTTGTTACTGTTTTCTTTCTATTGCTATATTTTGTCATTTATTGAATAAACGTCTCTAACTTTGCTAGAAACTGTGGTATCAGTTGCTTCAATACCTCCATGTACTTGGGTACAGTGATTTAAATGGTTTCATGTTAAAGCCCTTTTCCCCAAGACACACGGGGGCGTAACACCAAGTTTACAGACACATAAGTGATATGCCAAGGAGACAAAGGGGCAGTGTTCTGGACAGGGATTAGATTAATCTATGAGTATTTTAGTTAAATTAGGACATTGAAGTGTTTTTTACAATCATGCCTGACAAATAAACATTGCTGGTGTACATTCTTAAGTCGCTTTAGATAAAAGCGTTTGCTAAATGAGTAAATATAAATGCCTCTTGAGACAAAACAATGGCAATAATATATTTGTTATGATTCCACCTCTCCTTGTCAGGTATTTCTTGGTTTAGAGGTGGAATCATGCAGAATCCTCTGTTTCTTGTGGGGAGAGATGGTTTTGACACTTATGGCCTTCCATGTGGTGTTGACACTCATGGCCTTCCATACTCTCCCCGAGTCGCGTCATCGTTTCCTACCCTCCTGTTTCATAGTTTGTGTTAATTACCTTCCCCTATAAAGAGCCCTCTTGTTTCTTTGTCTGGTGCGCGTTCATTGTATGTGATCCCTGATGTTAGCTGGTCTATACAAAGTCATTGTTCCTGTTTCCTGTTCCACGTGTCTCAGTAAGTGTCAGTTTAGCGTTTGTTCCCAGTGTTTGTTTTCTTAGTTTAGTTAGTCCGTGTTCTTGTTTTGTAATATATATATATCCTGTTTGTTTTCCCCCTCGTGGGTTTTGTTTTGTGTTTTCATAGTCTTGTTTGTTAGTTGTTTATAAATAAATACCTTTTGTTAACCCCTTCATCTGCCTTGTCCTGTCTGCCTGCAATTGGGTTCAACCTTGTCTCCCCGTGACATAATGAACGCGCCAAAAAGAACCCAGCAGACAGAGAGTTCCACCTCTTTGGCGACCTTGCGTCGCCACCAGGCACATGCCTTGTATGGTCTCCGTCAAGAGGGGTCCGACATCAGGGACTTTGCCTGGGAATTCCTAGCCTCTGCGGGCAATTCGGGGTTCACCGAGGCGGAACTTAAAGTCATTTTCAACGGCTGCCTCGATGAACCCCTCAAGCCTTCAGAGGTAAGGATGCTGCAGCCCCTGGGTTTCACCGACCTCCTCCGGTACGCGATGAACCGGGAGGAAAGCCGGGACCCTATCTCGCCGGTCACTTCACCACCCCTGGTCCCCACCCCGGTGGACCAGGTCCTGCGGATCGGGTTCATAGGTCTCTCCTCGCCACCTGTAGCCACTCCACCGCCTACCATTCCCGTTGGCAAGCGGGGGAGAAAGAGACTCCGGAGGGCGGCTCGAGCCCTGGGTAATCCGGAGGTGTCTAACCCTCAAGTCTCGAGTCCGGTGGTCCCGAGTCCGGTGGTCCCGAGTCCGGTGGTCCCGAGTCCCAAATATTTTTTGGAGGGGCGCCGTGGGGAGGTGACGGCCCGAGCGTCCAGCCCGGCCGCAGATTCCTCCCAGGAGCCGGCACCAAGCCCGGTCCAGCAACCGGCACCAAGCCCGGTCCAGCAACCGGCACCAAGCCCGGTCCAGCAACCGGCACCAAGCCCGGTCCAGCAACCGCCGTCAAGCTCGGCTGCCCAGCCGCCGCCGTCAAGCCCGGCTGCCCAGCCGCCGCCGTCAAGCCCGGCTGCCCAGCCGCCGTCAAGCCCGGCTGCCCAGCCGCCGCCGTCAAGCCCGGCTGCCCAGCCTGTGTCCCGTCCGGCATTCCAGCCGGAATCCTGCCCTGTTTCTTGCCCGGCATTCCAGCCGGGGCCCAAGTCCAGTCCTACAGTCCTGTCGGGGACAAGAACATTTCCCCCAAGGACTGCCTTTGTCAAACCCCCTGGGGCTCCGTGCTCCGGCACGTCCCCCAGGGCTGGGATTTTCCCTCCCAGCCCTGCCCCTTCTGGACTTCCCATGTTTTCTTGTTTCCCCGTGACAATATTTTAAGAAATGTCAGTGCAAATTGTATTCTGTTTAAAAAACTCAATAATGCATTTTAATCTGAACTAGGCTTAAACCTTACCCGGGAAGCCACCCCCAAATGATAAAACAGCAACCAGAACAATGATGAATACAGTCCAACAGGTAAATTAACCAAAACATAAGCAAACAAATTTTTATCAAAACAGATGATCCTTACAGTTATGTGGAGTTCTTCTCTTACAGAAGACAAAGTGGATGAAGAAGGATGCCAGGAGACTGAATACGCTGCAGCTGTTAACAGGAAATGGACATGGAGGTAAACTACCATAAAATGTATTTTGTCATCTTTGAATGTATTTAATCCAAAGGCATTTGCTTATTTGTTAAAAATGTATAATTTTTTTAGACAGCAATATAACTGTGAAAACATGAGTAAAATTTATTCAATAAAACGTTCTGAAATTAGTGATTTGGGCTCAAACCGCTGGCAATAAAAGTGAGTACACCCCTAAGTGAAAATGTCCAAATTGGGCCCAATTAGCCATTTTCCCTCCCGGGTGTCAAATGATTCTTTAGTGTTACAAGGTGTGAATGGAGAGCAGGTGTGTTAAATTTGGGGTTATCGCTCTCACTCTCTCAAACTGGTCGCTGGAAGTTCAACACGGCACCTCATGCCAAAGAACTCTCTGAGGATCTGAAAAAATAATTGTTGCTCTACATAAAGATGGTCGAGGCTATAAGAAGGTTGCCAAGACCCTGAAACTGAGCTGCAGCACGGTTGCCAAGACCATACAGCTGTTTAACAGGACAGGCTCCACTCAGATCAGGCTCCCCAGAGGAGGCAGCACTCATGCCGCCCCAGACCATGATGCTACCACCACCATGCTTGACTGTAGGCAAGACACTCTTGTCTTTGTACTCCTCTCCTGGTTGCCGCCAGACACATTTGATACACACAAATATATGTATATATATGCCAACTGAAGCAGAGCATGATCCCCTCCCTTCGGAGACTTGACCGCAGGGCAGTATTCCAACATGATAACGACATAAAAAGAAGCTGAGGGCAAAGGGGATGGACTGGCCAAGCATGTCTCCAGTCTGTGGGGCATCCACAAATGAAACGTGGAGGAGTGCATGGTCTCTAACATCCAGCAGCTTCATGATGACGTCATGGAGGAGTGGAAGAGGACTCCTGTGGCAACCTGTGTGGCAAGCTCTGGTAAACTCGATGCCCAAGAGGATTAAGGCAGTGCTGGAAAATAATGGTGGCCACACAAAATATTGACACTTTGGGCCCAATTTGGACATTTTTACTTAGGGGTGTACCCACTTTTGTTGCCACCAGTTGAGACATTAATGGCTGTGTGTGTGGAGTTATTTTGACGGGACAGCAAATTTACACTGTTATACAAGCTGTACACTACTTTACATTGTAGCAAAGAGTCATTTCTTCAGTGTTGTCACATGAAAATATATAATAAAATACTTATTATTCAACGTGTTTATTTGGAAGGGAAATTTACTTTAAGAGTTTGGCTCCAAAATGAGATAAATTTTCAAAAATCATGTTTTTTATTATGTTATCATGTTTTTATTTAGTTTTATTGTGTTTGTTAGGTTTCTTTGTTTAGTTCATATGGCTTAAATCAAAACAATCCAACTGCAGTAATTTGAATGCACAACAAAAAAACATGATTTAAAAAAACCAAGCTCTTCATTTACAGGAACATTTCAGCAAGTTAAAGAGATAGCGCATACTGCACACAAAATAACTTCCGCATGTTATTTTTAAGAAAGGCACTTCGTTTCGCAGTATCAACCTCACCCTTGATTCGCTCAAATATTTTATGTCAATAAATTGTGAAAACTGGGGTAATGAGGCCGATGATGAGCTTTAAAGCAGCCGGTGGTGCAGTAACACCGCTGGTTAGACGATTCAGCCGTTGGTTTTAACCGTGTTGCTATGCTACCGGAAATAGCGACACACTGCTTCGCTTACCGCATACAGGAAATATGTTAAAGGTCCATTCTGCAGATTCAGGGCAAAGGATAGCTACTTTATAGACAATAAAATATAGCATAGCATTTGCTTTAGTTTGCTTTAGTCACACTCACAACATAAATCTCATCATCATCACATTATTGTTTGGATAAGTTGTTTATTTGTCTACAATATAGAAGATCATATAAATAAGGAATGAATAAGTGATGCTGACCTTTTGAACTGTAGTGTATTTACAAGTTTGTAGCACATTTTGAGAGTAAATACATTCCTAACAGTCGATGTGATCAGACAGCTTGTTTGTGTGTGCTGCTGCTTGTAATCGATGAAGGAGAGCGACAGCAGGTGGCTTGATCGGGAAATCCGTTCAAGAGGGATTGTGGGAAATGTAGTGCGCTGGTGACTGGAGATCGTGACAAATGAATAATGTTGACATAATTAAATAAAGATATTTAAAAGATTAAATAAAAATATGTGATTTAAAAATCAATATGAGATTATAAAATACTGACATTTTGAAAGAAAATGTATAGTAAAAAAAACATTTAAAGGTACAGTTTGTAGAAATCGCCGCTAGAGGGAGCACGATCAAGACAACAACTATCTCGTAGCTCGATGACGCTGTGTTGAAGCGTGGGATGATGGGATATGTTGTCTTCAACTCCACCGCTGATGGTACCACTGATACATCAATCAGACGGGAATGAGAAATCATGTTAGCGGAAGAGGTAAAATAATAAAGTTTTATAAATGTTGCGTTTGATGAAATCATTTTATTTCATTATAATGAATTAGACCCGAGTGATGTAAGGTTTATAACTTAATTGTTATTTATAGATGTTACAGTAATTGTCCAATTCGATGGTGTGATAACACTGCCCAGTTTTAAGTGTTATCAATCATAATAAAAGTTATTTTGAATGTACCCACATCATTTGCAATAATGCTAGACGGACCGAAGGTACAAACTACTTCCGCATCTGTCTATGACATTGTCACCTTATGAAACGGCCCCGGTCCACTGTTTAGAAAGGCAATTTTCACATGATTTAGTTGGAAACATTTGAGATATTGTAAGTACTCCGCTGAAAAAAATATATAACATTGGCCTAGTGGTTTTGGGGTATTTTACGGCAAAATTCTTACAAACTGTACCTTTAACAACGATGAAATAATGTCATTCAAAGAATGATATTAAAAGAAAAACATTCAAAGTAACCAAACTTGTCAAAATATTTATGAATACATAAAATATTTAATAATGGGCACCTTCATCCACCAAACTCAGCGATGTCTAGTCAAGGTTATTCAGTCTCCTACTATCTCGATGTCTGTCGGTACTGTCAGTCTTCAAAACTCAAAGATAGCAGCTGAGGACAGTCAAGGTTCATTGTCTGGGCTTTGTTGAGGTATTCTTCTTGATGCACACAGCTGACCAATATGTCAGTATTGCAGATCATTATTTCACGGCCTGCAACAACTGCACTCATACTGTATAACAGTGTCTTGTACATCATGTTCAATTATTTATGAAGCATTTTATTGTCTCTGCAAGCTTTTCAATAGTAGTATGTCAAATCATTGTGCTCTATGTGTGCCTGAGATACATTTACCAAGATCATTCAAGACTGCAAAATGCTAACTGTGAGTTTGTTCGGTCAAATGAAACCAAAGATCCTCTATTTATTTCAGTAACAGCATTGAGAATCTGTTGACCAAATGCCAAAACGTTACATGTAACATCATAGTGTTGCATTGATTGAAAAAGAATGATGTAATAAAGAACAAATATCTTCATGATAACATTTTTGTGATAAATTCAAATCAATGTCCCTGACTTATTCAGCAATAACCCCTCTTGACCATTGTGAATGTGGTAATCTATAAGGCCTTGGATGAAAGCGCAGTTAAGTGCAGACATAATTTCTTTGCACTCTATAACTCCATACGGGACAAAATGAAATAACATTTCTCCAGCCAAGATTGCGCGAGACAGTTCCTCAATACCAGAGAAATTTACTGCATCATCAGGTTTTTCAGAAATGGCCCTGTCAGCAATCATTATTTGAATGATTCGTCCCTCAAAACAAGGAACTGAACGCTTTTACTTCTTCTTTTGCTGTTCTCTGTTTTCTGTTATAAACAGTGCAAAGAATCCTATGATTAACTTTAGATCCTGCGTTTAAATCCTTTTGTTGAAATAAAACCTTGCCATTTATTATAAGATGAAATTATTACAATTAAGTATAAACCTCAATACCATACTATATGTTAACAGTTGACTTTGTGTCATTTTTTTGTTTAAAATTTATTTTCTTTTCTATTTTTCTTTTTGATATTTACTAAAATGAAACAAGTGGATACTAAAATACTGAAAACTGAAGATTAAAAAGAAAACTAAAAAAGAGCAATGTGGTCACGTGCGTTTCCCTCTACAATACCTTCTAATGTGGTATGGTTAAACCTTTTTGCACCTGGCTTAGTGCACTTCTAAGTGGATTACTTGACAGATACCAGGTGTATCTGGGGCCCATGTCTATCCATCAGCCTCTGTCATATTTCATCATTCACACATTGTCCTTCTTTAAAGCAAAACATAAGACAAATCAACTCAAAATGAAAAGTTAGCTCAATATTTTGCTGATGTTCTTAAACGTTCTCTGTCTTCAGCATTGGCTCTGTTACAGCGGGAGATAGATTGAGCAGTGAGCGCTCCTCACCAACCCCTCGGAGAACAAATGTCATTCATAGCGTTCTAGTCTAATGTCATCTATCCCTTTGAGGACTGCTGGACGGTTTGAGCTGAACTCGCTACTCAACCTTCTTCAAAGGCTTGAAGTCACCAGGGACCCTGGGAACCGCTGCAGTCAGCCATCCCACAAGGCCGCAAGCAGAAAGGGAAATGGGTTACAAACCAAATACAGATTGTAAAGAATCATCACTTAACATCACAACATTTCTGAGATCTGGTCAAGCTGATCTATCTATAATTGGAAATCCAGTCGGAAGTTAAAATCAGGCCAGGCGTGTGCTTGCAATGAAATAAGAACATTCTCATTCGCAGCGAAAACATGTACTATATTTTTAATAAATATGTGTTATTTTATGCTTTCAGAATACATAACATTTAAATTTATTCATTTGGCAAATGTTTTTATCCAAAGCGACTTACAAGTAGGAGAGCATATAAACATTTTGACGACACGCGGTTTACAAGGCCATGCTACTAGAAGGATTAAGGGGTTGTATGACACGGCTAAAACCAATATAATCGTATGTTTTAGATGTAATGCAATGTGTATACAGGATTTAAGGTTAAAAACACAGTATTTTCCACATACCGTGGATGTTTGTATCTCCTCTTTGCCCCGCCTCTCTGAAAAGCGAGGTGTGCTATAATTGGCCAGTTAACCAGTGCGTAGTGATTGGTCAAATACTGCAAGCGTGTGACGGAAATGTGACACGTCTTACCATGGGCAACTAATAACACACAAAAGACACAGAAAAAACCCTAAATATGACCCCTTCAAAGCTGGAGTAAGCAAGGGAGACAAAATACAACAAGATTAATTTTTTTAGACACAAGACATAGACAGTTATTGGTTTTTGGTAAGTCATAAATATCGAACAGGACTGTTTTGAGCTGTTTTTTGAAAGTTGTGAAGGATGCTGCAGTTCATGTGGAGGCTGGCAGTGGAACCTAATGAGTAAAGGTTTTTGCAAGCGATTTGGTGCCTTACTGTGATGGAACAACCAGGTGTTGCTCATTTTCAGACCGAAGATGTTTGGCCCTTGAGCACTGAGTTAAGGTAAAAGGGGAAATTTGCCGTTATCGTTCTGAAGGCCAGTGTCAGAGATTAAAACTTGATGGGGACGGCAACTGACAGCTAGTGAAGTGAAATCAGGAGCGGTGTTACATGGCTTCGTTCAGCCTGATTGACAACTACACGTGCAGCTGCATTCTGGATCATTTGCAAGGACTTGACTGCATTGGTTGGAAGGCCCACCAGCAGAGAATTGCAGTAGTCCAGTCTTGATATGACCAGAGGTTGGACTAGCAGCTGAGAGTCATGCTCCAACAGGAACAGCATGATTTCTGACGGCATTTTCCTGATTTTGTAGAGCAATTGCGAGTTGCTGTGATGCGAGAGGTGAATTTCAGCTGGTCGTTGAACATCACCCCTAGGTTCCTCGCAGACTTGGTGGGTGTAAGGTGTTATAGGATCTGAGCTGAACGGGAATGGTTCAACTGATGGATGTGCCAGTATAACCAGGATTCTGTCTTGGAGGGGTTGAGTTGAAGGTGATGCTCTTTCATCCAAGAAGAGATGTTGTGAAGTTAGACAGCTGAGAGTCATGCTCAGACAGGAACGGCATGATTTTCCTGATGTTATAGAGCATATACCAGCAATTTCGAGCGATTGTTGCGATGTGAGAGGTGAATTTCACCTGCTCGTTGAACATCACCCTTAGGTTCCTCGCAGACTTGGTGGGTGTTATAGTTGAGGATCTGAGCTGAACGGTAATGGCTCAATTGATGAATGGGCCGGTATAACCAGAAGTTCTGTCTTGGAGAGGTTGAGTTGTAGGTGATGCTCTTTCATCCAAGAAGAGATGTTGAGAAGTTAGGCAGAGACACGGCAGAGATGGTGGGCTCAAAGAACAAATAAATCTGTGTTAAATTTTTGCAATACTGCAGAGTTTATTATAAATAATTTATCCATGCCGGTCATCATTCTTTAAATTCACAGGCTCTCATAATCTCTAATCAAAATCTGAACATGCAATTCCACCCTATAGTGGCTATATCCTTCTCTGATGACATCAGCTTGACGGATTGAACTTTCGTTTAACTCATTTAGAGCCCTTCTGTCACTCTGGTGGCAGTTTCATTTTTTTTTAATACAGTTTTTATACTATCAATTCGCAGTGGAAAACAATCACGCCCACTAGTTTTCACATTCAATATTCACATTTGAGTCTCACTCGGAAATACGTCAGAAAACGTGTCAAGGCGATCGGCATTTCCAGTGCACAGAGACATGAATCATTTTCTCTCACAAACGCTTCAAAAAACATTTATTAACCCATTTGACTTATATTGATTACTTTTATATTAAATGGATGCTTTTTTGTGCTTCGAAACATTGGCGTACATGTAATGGCTTTACTAAGAACCAGGATATCCATTTGTGTTCGGCATGGGGAGGAATGAGGGTGAGTAAATTAAGGGGAAATTTTCTTTTTGGGTGAACTATTCTTGTTATCGCTTCATTACTTAAAATAATCAAAAATATAATTTACGTGCCCCAATGCATTAAACTAAGTCCAGAGTGAGTGTGGAAAGGACATAAGTGAGAAACCCTGACAGAAAGAATCTTTGTGCAAGGGGAAATATATGCAGATGAGGAGACTGATAAACAATCAGCTTATTAGGGAACGCAGCTGTACGAGATGCACTGTAGGTGGGTTTGATGATACACACCCACGCAACCATGTTGCTGTGACGGCACGATAACTAGCAAGGCATGTGTGCCTCTAACACATGAAGAATGGCGGCTTTGAGGCCACGATCCCCAAATGGGAACAATTTGTGTTGTGGTTGGTTTGACATTCGCTTCTGACCCACTGGGCCCCACCAATCACATTACTCCTTATAAGGATGACGTTCCCCGTGGCCCGAATCCTTGCCAACATACTACATTGTTTCAATTATTTACGCATGCTGTATCATACCCCCACCCTACCAAGATTGCGTAAGTACAAGAATCCAAAGCTGCTTTGGGTGTATTGGGAAACACAGTTGCTTTGGAGATGACGGGTGTTGGGAATGGCACGTGTTATTGTTTAATTGATTTTGTCCAGTTAGTCATGGCAAGCAATTTTTTGCATGCAACTTCAAACACTCTTGTTCTTAATGAATTCATAGATTTCAATTACCATACTGTGGCCGCCATCACCCCCAACCTCCCAAGGTCAACTCTTTAGTTGGTTTGCACACAAAGACTTTACACGCTTAAAGCTTGAATGAATCTTCATCCGACCATACAGTAAGTGCAGCAGAAAAAGACTTCATTAATAATGAATGAAATTGTACATAAAATATGAGCCAGGGCAGGGCACTTTTAATTATATTTGCTTTGTTTTGTGGCAGGTATGGTAATTTTGATTTTGCATAAAAATAGTAAGGGAGGAATTAACTAAACAGCTGTGCTCCTTCTGTGCAGGCGATTTTAACACAGAAAGCTGCATCTTATTCACTAACCACCCAAAGTCAGGTTAAAGCAGGCACATAATTTACAGGAATAATGCTGCGGTATGAGTATTCAAATGAAGTAGTTGTCATTCTATTCAGCACAAACATGCCTTCTTACTACAGTATGCAAATGAGGCGGTATCCACTATTTGCCTCGTTCAAGTAAAGCAGCAATTATTAACTTTATGGTTAAAAAAACAAAAATCAGTATGTTAAAAATCAATGTTTAACCTGCAATTGTATGTTTTAAACAGAGATGGCGATAGAGAGGGGACATTTTACAGATTGCAGCTTTAAAATAAAAGAAATTAAAAGAAATGAAAATTCTCTCATCATTTACTGACCGTATTGTTATTTCAAACCTGTATAACTTTATTCTTCCGCAGAACACAGAAGAAGATATTTTAAAGAATGTTGTTAACCGAACAATGGTAGTACCCGTTGACTTATATTGTTTAGACACAAAACCGAAGTGAATAGAAGTGAAATTCGGTAAACAATATACTTATAAAATATACGTATAAAATAATTGATATACTTTATTTACTCATTTCTGGGTGAACTATCCCTTTAACGACAACGTAAAAAAGATCATTATAATTGCATTGGTGCCAGTAAGTGATTTGCATATTTTCTTTAGTGAATACGCTGCTGATACAGCATAGGACAACCGCACACAAAAAACACGTCAGAGAACAATGAGACAGAAAACCTGTGCTTTGAAAAAAAAAAAAAAAAACACATTACAGCAAACATGATTTTACCTGAGATGTCATGCATAAAGAAAATGTGTTTTTGTGGCTTCTTGCCGTTCGGATTCATAGTGGGCAAGAAGACTGTAAAATCTTTAATATGAACCAGATGCCCATAACAAAGTAATTTACAAGCATGAAGGGAATTCCACAGGACCATAATAACCCTAAATATTCACAGAGAGGAGTTTTGCACATTAATCACACAGTGCACGAATGTAAAGCATTTCCTAGATATTAACAGATTCTAATGCCTATATGGAAATATCCAACATGCTCTGTCAGTAAGCCAGCCGACAACAATTTTAATATGCTTTAAACTTATTTCTTCCCAAAACATTCATGCGTTATGTTTAGTCATGAGGATCACGGTTTCGTAAGATGCTAAAAATTGCTAATTAGATTTCAAGGCCTGTTTAACAAGCATAACCGCTGGGTGTACATTTGTAATTCATACAAAGCTTCAGTAATAGTATTCACTCACTGATCATTTTCCTTACAAGGAGTTAAACGTTTAAAGACGCAGACGTGTAGAAAACAAATGGAAAAAAAGGATTTTCTTGATTTCAAGGGTCATGCTGGGTATGTGGTATGTTACCAGCATTGAATTATGCCTGACACATGTCGTCACATCATCTGTGCTAGTTGCATGGTCATGATCCCAGCTGCCAAAAATTCGTCAAAATTCCCAGGTCGCCCCGGTCCGTGCATCTGTGATGTTGGCTCTGGCGACATGAAGTGTACTAAGTGAACATAGCACAAATAAATCCACCGGTCAACACTGCAAATGTGCAATGACAAAACATTCGTAGGGAGCCTTTCAACTCTTGTTGAGTGTAATTATCAACGTTGTCTTTTGTACGCCGACAGAGAACTTAAATTATGCAATAAGTACAAGTTAACAAGGACGTTCTGACAAGCCAATATGCAATCAGGACTGAACAGACAGTTTTGTTTGTATCCAGACAAATTGGTTGTTTGGAGTCAGAAACGTGACAGCCTGAAAACCCCTGATGAATCAAATCTCTTTTTGGTCTAACTAGGCTGGTCTGCTGGTTTAAGAAGGGTTTGGGCAAGAAAATCTCACAGGAATTCGTAACTATTTTATGAGTTGGCTAAATCGTGAGTTCGTACGAGGGGCAGGTTAGGGGAGGCGCCTCAGTATTGCATTTTCTAATAATCGTATATTTTTGTACAATTCACATCGTTTGAATTCATACGAATTAGCCACCTCGTAAAAGAGTTACGAACTCCGTGAGATCATGTTGGTTTAGGGGACTCCCATCTGGTTAACCAGCTAAACCAGTTAAATATTAGCTTGACCAGGCTGGGTGGCCAGCTTGGCTGACAAACCTTAGCCTAGGCTGGTTTAAACTGTTTTTAACAAGGAAAGGGCTGACAGTATGAAATTACAGCAAACAGAGAAGTTCTTCTTTGAAATGGGAAGTCCGGGCAAGCTGGAGGGACTGTACAAAAAGAAAAAATGAAGCAAAAAGAAGGAGAGTCCTTTACTATATCCCCACCCTTTAGCAAAAAAAGTCATCCAAACTCAATATTTATCTTAGTGTCCTGCATAGGAATGAGCGTGCATAACTGGTGGCTCTCCAGATGCAGAAAAGAAGGCAAGGGGGCCGAGGAGGGGTAGTGACGCTTAACCCAAAGTAGATGCTATTTCCTTTTCAGGCTCCTCTGACCCCTGGATCGGGAGGAAAAACGTTTTCTCCCCCCATCCTTCTCACTACCCTTCTTTCCCTCTCGCTTACACAATCTCAAGCACATTAGAGGGTGTCCTCAAACCCAATGCAGACTTCCAGCATCAACTGTCAAACTAGTAGGAAAGCAGCTTCTCTCTGGGCTTCTCTGATGGACTCGCCGGGCTCGCCACAGATGGAATGAACGGAGCTGACGGGTTTGAAGGCACGTGGATATGGCACATACCATGAAAGTTCCACTCAGGAGGTCTTTTAGCGAGCATGTGAAGGATTCCACTTACAAAGCTTGGGATATATTCTGGAAGAGTGCACGTGAGAAACGGCTGTCAGGTAAGGTTCACGTTCCGTGTGTCTGTCGTGCGAGCGTCCATCCTTTAGAAGTATTTGTTGTATGCTATTTCATAAATTTTTATCGGTAAGCGTTGCATTATGAAACCTCGGTGAGATATGACAAGCCAAAAGTTCGAGAATTAAGCCAGGTTTGCACTCAGGGCTTCACGGTTTCTATTTTAAGTGCAGCCAGATGCATATTTTAAGAATTTTTAGAGGCTGTTATATAAACGGTGCTTACAGGTACAGTCTGCCGACATACTTTGCACAAATCATCTTTGTCAAGCATTTCGCTTTTTACTCCCTAAACAGTGCCAACACTGGTAATAATTGAGCTTTCAAATATGTTACCTGCTTTGAGGTGATATGTAAGCGTAAAATTACATTAAGGCATCAAAGTGGCAGCCAAAATGTTTCTATTAACTCTAAGTGGAGTATGTGGTATTTTCTGAGCTTGCACAGGTTAAGAAGAACTTCCCGTCACCTCAGAAGAAGAGATTTGCTATTGTTTGGGCAAGACGCACAACCACAACCTGATTAAGAGCTTGCACTTGATAAATCAGAAAACACAACGTCTCTCTTCACATTTCTTTTATTCGATAAGTACAGTCTACCTGCTGTTGAATAATTGCTTATAATTTGATTTGGTTCATACTTTGCTGGCCGGTCTTGGATTTCATGCTGACATATTTTGACTTGGATGCAGCATCGTTCAGGTTTAGGTTAGTTTAAAAAATAATACGTTTTGACTTACTTTATATGTGATAATTTGGCTCTTAAATATGTAAGCTTAACCAAAAATGTTAATAGGGTCTATGTTAGGGGCCAACTAACAGGAGCCAGTTAATTTGCTCGGATATCCACATCACGGGTGACCTCCCAGGCATCAAAGAGACTGCAGGAAATGGCCTTTGGTCGAAATGAGACCTTCTCAGAAGACCAAATCTTCTTTAATAGCCTTCCTGTCTCTCTCACCTTCTCTCCTTACAGTATCTCTCTCTCTCATTGCTCTCTTCTGTCCTTTTCCGTGCTTGAGCAGGGTGGGGATTTTTGTCTCATACATCTCAACCCTGTCCTAATGTTTACTCCCTGACCCAGCTTGTCATAACTCAGTCCAAATATGGTTGTGTGCTTGTCACGAGGTCCGAGGATCCGCGTCCACCAGATGCGGGCAATAAATGCGACGTTGAGCTTTCTCATAGCCAATTAAAACAGATTGTTGCCAAACACTAGCTCCCCCAATTAAACACGGCATGACGCCAAGGACTCGCAATCGCCGCAGCACCTAGCGGCCAAGTGAATTACGACGCAATGCTAGCGAAACGATGGTCATGCTACATCTGGAGTAAACATCTGGCCAAAAGAGAGATTGGAGCTGTGAAACTGATTTGTGAGGTATTGCAATATCTGCTTTAAAAAAAAAGATTCGTGAAGAAATACACGCCAGCGCCTTCGCAACGAAAACAGCAGTACTTAATCACTTTTCCTTCTTTTCTATTAATTTACATCACTCCTTTTTACCTTCGGGTTGCACAGAACAGATTGTCCTGCGTTCACTACAGTCAGATTATATTTCATCCTTGCCAAGAGGCATTACCTCATCGCAGGAACCAGAGCCACGTGTTCCTGGTGTGCCTGTCAGTGGAGTGTTTGTATGTATGTATCAACAGCGGGCAGGAGGGGAACTGTGTATAAAGAGTTCTGAGTTCCATTATGATGCAGAACAGGCCTGTTCGCTCCAGAGATTACTGTGAGAAAAGCCTCACCAGATGTTGCAATCTCAAAAAAAGGAAAGGGAAGGAGGGAAAAACGAAGCAGAAAAGAAACATACACAGCTGGACAAAAAATGGGAGGAAATGGGGTCAGATTCCACATTTTTCTTTACAGGACAACAACAGCAAAGCAAAAGTTTTATTTACGATAGACCACTTTGGATAATGTAAACAACGGTGCAGAAGAACTTCAGGTTTCAGATTTTTCAGAATCATAAATGGCAAACACATATTTTTGCTATATGTAAAATAAAAATATGAATATAATAAAAACAAAATTAGACCAGAAGTGCTTCTTGGGAAGTGGTCTATAGACATGAACATAATAGAATATTGGAGAAATTAGCAATAAGCAACTGTTTGAAACAATTGCAAATGGAAAATTCTGTCATATAATTTTCATCTCATTTAAACATTTATTTTTACACAATTTATTAAATGTTCTGTGCCTAATATACACTTTCTCTGTTAGACCAAGGGAGACGTTTCAAACATTCTGGGAGGTGTGCCCCCTGGACCAGGGTTAGGAAACACTGGTGCCGGTGCATGCCATGGCCATGCCGGGGCTGTAAACATGCATATTATTGGGCGGTAATAACATAAAGAGAACCCATTCCTATGTCACAAGCTTGCAGAGAGAATCTCACCAAAACATAGTTAATGGGTTCTTCTTTTTCACAATATCCGAGTTGGCAGACGCACCGGGGACCCAATTATAGTACTTAAACAAGGAAAAGTCAGATTTTTATCCGAAGAGCCCTTTAAACTTCATTTATGTTTCAAAAGCGGTTTTGAAGCTGCAATCAAAAACTCTTATCTCTGCAGCGCCATCTCTGTTTGAAATATAAAATCGCAGGTAAAGCATTAGTTAAATCTTACTATTGTGAATCAGGGAAAAGTACACCTTTTTGAGCAATTATTTTTTAAGTGTCTGCTCAATAACTGATTTTTTTATATCAAACTAAAAAATGCTACGGTTTGCAGCTTTATGTGCAGTACAATAAAATCTCATTTTTAAGCAACTGGAGTCTTTATGCTATTATTACTTGGGCAACTGAGCAGACAAATTTGATCTGTCCAAGAATTAAATGGCAAAAAGCAGCCTACGGTTTGGTCTGGATTTGTTTTTTATATATGATTTTCAAACCAGTGGTCTCTTGTGTCTGTTAATGTTTTCACAAGTGGGTTTGCTGGAATGCCTGCAGACCATCAGAAAGACAATAAATTCCACTGACCTGTTTTTCACACCCTTTGTAGTACTTGGTTTCAACGGTTTCATAGGTTTACCTGCTATCCAGACGTACAAAAATATGATTCTCTCCTTTGTCAGCAACTTACACATCAACCAAATCTTTAAGAAAGAATAATGCAAACAATAAAAGCCTTTATGCATCTAGAAACTGAAAATCAAGGAACACCGAAGAGCCGCTGATGCCAATTACAGATTTGAATTGTAAGAGTTTAAAGGGATAGTTCACCAAAAACTAAAATCTGTCATTGTTTACTCACCCTGAAAATTGTTCCAATTTTTTTTTACTAAACATAAAGGAAGATATTTGGAATAATGTCAGTAACCAGACAGATCTCAACCCCCATTGACTCCCATGCTATCAATATTCCCTACTATGGTAGTAAATGGGAATGAGATCTGTTTGGTTACAAGCATTCTTCCAAATATCTTCCTTTGTTTTTAGCAGAACAAAGTAATGTATACAGGTTTGGGACAACCTGAGGGAGAGTAAATTTTCCTTTTTGGGTGAACTATCCCTTTAAGTCGACCTTCTAGGTCTAAAACCACCCTGAGATCTGGAAAGGCAGAATTAGCATTCTGGCTACTTACAACTGGTCTCTATTAAACCAAAAGCTGAACGATTGATTACATCTGTCAGCAATTTCCCATAAAAAATGCAAATAGCTGATTAGAGTAACAGATTTACACATGGACCTCACCATAAACGGGGCTCAGGGGTTAGGTGGGCATGAGGTGGGCGTTCACACACTCTCATAACCGTATATAATCAGGGTTCTCAATGCCAGGGCTCATTAAACAGCTGCATCTCAGATTTACTGCTCAGTCTCCCTCCATTATCCCATGTGACCAGAGGTGACATGCGGGTATTTTGTTGTAATTTGTGCTGCTCCGGTCAATGGGAGTCTGTACAACTGCTCTTTTCACCTAAATGTTCTCAACTCATTTCGCCAAAGCCTTTTTATACAAGCAAAAAAGTTAGATTTATAGGCAATTAACATTTACAAGTTACAAACTAAACGTGAAATTAAAAACCTCTCGGCTTAAAAATATGAGAAGACGGGCCATTAGGGGTCTTTGAGAAGGACATTTCCTGTTTCTGAACTTTCATTCGGTCACATTGAACTCCCCAACAAGACATTTGAGACCCTGGACAACAAAACCAGTCTCAAGCCCATTGCACATTGAGTCGGACATTTTGGTCCCAAATTACCGCATGTTAAAAAATGAATACGACCTCACGTTGTGTCAATCACAATTAAATAAAAAATTCGGACAGGGTACAATTTTATGCGTTTTTCGTAACTGTCAAGCATTTTGAGTGGCCTTTTATAACCATTCAAATATTCAATTGACAAAATATCCTCATGGAACATGTTCTTAACTTAATATGCTAAAGATTTTTGGCATAAAAAATCGATCATTTAGAACCATACAATGTGTTTTTGTCTTTTACTCAAAATGTTCCGGTGCTACTTAAAACTGGTTTTGTGATCCAGGGTCACATTTATGTTTTTTTGCATTTTTCTTTCAAAAACAGACTAGTGGTTCAGTTTTCAACTCTGCTAATTCGATGCTTTCAATACACTTATACGTTTGCTTATGAAACAAATGGAAATGCTCCCCTGCTGTGCAGGACCACAAATCATTGATGATAGTTTACATGCTAAATGTCTGCTTGGAGGATTGACCTCTTGATTGGCAAAAATGTACGCCAAATGACTTTCGGAGGGCTGTTTATGACTTTTCTCCCTAATACCTTCATTTCCTTTCCCTCAAAAAGACTCACTCTTCAAGTTTCGCTCATTTTCTCTCAGTTCAAAAGGATAATCTGGCATTATGGCCTAATCAAACGTCTTTTCCCCGAAGGACGGATTCAGATCCTTCATTACCTTTGATGATGCATAAAATTGTCATCTCTCAGTGCCTGGCGCAGCCAAAGCTACAGTCACAAGAGTTATTAAATCAATACTTTCCAGCTCCATTCTATGCCATTGATGATGTGCAAATGCTCCTCGCGATGTCTTAACAGAGGTAAATATGTTTCTGTATATGCGCAGAGGAATGTTTCCACTTGGCGAGATGCATTTCTATAGGTCGCATAGAAATATCGATTTGCAAAGCTGTTTTGATGAATGTGGATGATTATGCAAACTTGGGTGCACACCCACGACTTTATGAGATTGTTTGACCATGACAACAACTTCCCACGAAGGTAAACAATGAGCGAACCGGAGTAAACAGTATTTCATCTTGCATTAGCCGCTCTGACCTCAAGCAGACAAACTAGTCATGACAGTTCTTGCAGGCTGGTGACCAAAAATGTTATTAGTGCAATGACGTTAAGTACTGTTTCATTGCAAAATAATAAAAGCTGGGTACAAGTCATAAAAGCAGAAGAGAACTTGAGAATCGTTTCCTCTTTTCACTTTAAAAACAATAGCACCATCAATATTTTAACCTCTGACACGACTGTTTCCTCCAGACATAAACAAGCAATAGTCAGAAACATCCGGAACAGATCAGAGCAAGATAGTATTTCAGGTTTCCCTGTTAAGTTTCAAAGTTTGGAAATCAGAGAGCTTTATCATTGTTCCATTCGGTTATTATTGGGAACTCGAATGTTGTCTCTTTTTATCAGAGTACTTTTCTATCTTATACAACTTATACAAGTCTTATACAACAGTCTGCGTCATCGGCATGATTTCCAAAAGTGCAAGTTGCCTAATGGTTTTTCACACTGCGTTCTGCACAATGTCTTCTATAGTGTCACTTGGCAAGCATATCTGTTAGTGAAGGCTTGTGCTTAGGTGTCTTACGCTTGAACATAGACAGCTTCATATCCTTAAATGGTGAGACATCCAAGAGCTTAGTTTCATTCTACAGAATGAATCAACCTTCAACAGTTCCAAACTTTTTACCTCTTGAAGCCATTTAAAAATGATACAAAACAGGAAGCTCTACCTTCTTAGATTAAGAAACACTTAAATCTCTTCACTTCTTTACAAATATGACAAAATCTTTTCTGTCAAGAAAATAGTTCTGTAGCACATCTGAAGAGCTAGAAATCAGATTTTGCTGCTCACAGTAGCAAGTGTACAGATGCAGGTGTTAAACTCAACTGTGTTCCAGTCTTTGATGTTGGTCAATTGTTGTTGTTTTTCATGCTGAAACATATTTTTGCATCTAGCAGACAATCTTATCCGAAGTGACTTACATTTGTGAGAGCATTTAACATTTTGTCTGTATATCAAGCAATGTGCATAAGCTTTACACACCTTCTGCGAATATTCCCATCACTGCACAACATCTAATGTATTAGGAACGCGCAGCAACACACAAACATGCCAAATAATACAAATAAATGGATTAGAATGTAAAAGATTATTATTGTGAACATATGGATATAAAATCTGCCTTGTCCTGTAGA
This sequence comes from Triplophysa bombifrons, assembly GCA_029783895.1. Taxonomy (NCBI): domain Eukaryota; kingdom Metazoa; phylum Chordata; class Actinopteri; order Cypriniformes; family Nemacheilidae; genus Triplophysa; species Triplophysa bombifrons. Next base: position 14,309,750 of record CM056466.1, read on the forward strand.
TGGATTGCTTTCTTTGCTCTTACGAATGCTGCCGTGTTAATAACGAATCCGCCATGGTGCAAGTGCAACTGGCTTTTAAAGGGAATGAGAGATGAGACTCTGATTGGTTTACTGCACATTTTGCCCAAAACGCACCAATGACTCATTAAAAATATAGGGACAACCCTTTAAGACCATGTGCCTGGCACGCCGACCAGTTTGCCCTTCCTTACACTAGCAAGTGCAATGGATAAGTGCACTTGCGCCTTGCGCTTTAGACCATGCGCTTGGATCGTTGAAATAGGGCCCTTAAAGTGCCATGAACTTTAACAAATCCAGTGGTTATCTCATACTCCAAAGCACTTGTTGTATCAGTTCTGTACCTTTTAATCACAACTTCCCGTTTTACTGATAAAAATCCCTGTATACTTACGCAAACAATTGTGTAATGTCAGCCTATCAGATTAAAGCTTGCCAGATCAAGAAAGTACCTTCTAGTTTTGTGTGCCATATTTATCAGATGGTCAGATTGTGTGGGGGTGCTGTATGATGCTGAGACTATTTCTTGTGTAGCTAAACGTAGATTGAATACTTCAGATTAAGAATAACTGTGTCTTAGACCTCTAAAATGTTCCCCGGAGACTTTAAAAAACGTTACTTAGATGTTGTCTTCAATACTTCTGCTGCATGAGTTACTTCTACTGTTGTCCCCTTCAGACACAAAACTTTCCAACAGGAAGTGAAATGAAACATTCCTTTTACAGTGCCTTAAATGTGTCCAGTAGAGCTAGTTTCGCAATGCTTTCTTTTACATCAAAACACATTTTTTTTAGATTTTGTTTTGCCTTTATTCACAGTACTGTAACAATAACAGAGTTGTAAAGTACTTGAGTAATTTTACTTGATTACTCTACTTAAGTATTATTTTTGGGGACCTGTACTTTACTTGAGTACAATTAATGATGAATACTTGTACTTTTACTTAATTCAATTAGAGAAAAAAAAACCTACTTTTTACTCCTTACAATTTTATTTATGCTCAAAAAGTAAAAACTTTTTTGAGTCTCACTTTCGTCTATCTTCCCTTACTACTAACGAACCAACTGAATTGCGCTGATAAACAGTTTAATTTAAATGTTATTTATTTAGCCAATGAGATTCGTTTTAACATTCAATGAAATTGGCCATACATGTTCATTGGTCCTTTTGAAGTGACATCAAGTCACATCAATTACCACAATGCACAGCACCTTGCTTGACCTGGACATGAGAGAAATAATCAGTGGAAGAAAATGGAGGAACACGACTAACTGCTAATACAGTTCTAAATCCGCCACAGGATCAAGAGCACCTGCGGCCTTCTTGTAGTGGAATGAATAAGAATTTGTATAAGATGAAGTGTGATCTTTGTCTCCCACTCACCAAGGAAATATCTGACTATCTTGACTCAAACATTTTTTTAAACCAGCTTCTGCTGAAGTTAAACCAGAGGTTTTACAACCTTGAGTAGCATGTTGCATATTAGAATAGGCATGTCTTGTAGTTTGATAAAACTGCAAGAGTTAAATACAATTAAATACAATCAGTTCTAAAGCAGGATGAAACATTGCATGTGGTTCATTCACTTCATATTGTGAAAGATTAAAAGCTTGAACAAGAATTTCTTAGTCACATTTACTTTTAATCAAGTACTATTTAATTGTGGTACGTTTTACTGTTACTCAAGTATGTTTCCGGCCAGATACTTGTACTTTTACTTGAGTAAAATTTTCACTTAGGACTTGTACTTTGAGTTGAGTAACCTTTTTGAGTACTTTTTACACCTCTGAATAAGAGGACAGGAAACTAAGTGGGTGAGAGGTATCAGGAAATGACCACGAGCTGGGACTCGAACTAGGGTCGCCCAGAGCGCAAAAGATCCATATGTCGGAGCACTTACCACAAGGTTATCGGCTGTGACAACAAAACACATTTCTGATGCTGATATCAGTCGATGATGAAGTCTTGTGACATTCACTTAAGGGGCTGTGTCGATTGTGGGAAAAGCGCATAGCACTAGTGCTGAGCGAAAAAAAAAAGTTAACTGATGGCTTTTTTAAAGCGCGGTTACCAAAAACAGTTAAAAAAAACACGCCGGCCACAGGCGTAAACACCTCGGTTTGGCTTTACACTGTTTCTTGGAGAGGAAAGGATTCTGAAACCAATGCATCTCCACGTCTCCATGCGTAGGACTGGTGCATCTGAAACACAGGAGCTCCTCAACGTCTCATATGATTTTATCTTAATCTAGATTTGTGCACGGCTGGAGAAAGATCGCAGATTATTTTCTTTAGTCCCTTGATAAGGAGGAGATCGGATCCGTAGATTTTTTCTAATGCTGGGCTTTGTTTAAACCATAAAGAATCACAGTGAGTGCAGAACGAACACGCAAACAGGAAGAGACAGTTGAGTGCTGAGCTTTGAAGCTGTGTGACTAATACATGCTTCCACATTTGAGAGTTTCAATATTACGGCGTGTTTGTTATCTTGGAAAGTTTGATGCCTTAATCCATGAAGTGGATTAATGATGCAATCTGATTCGAATAATAAGTATATGCTTTAATTAAATAATATTCTTTTATCAGTGATTTGCAGATAATGTAAATCTGTGTACATGATATACTGATTTACATTTCTTCTAATTAGTGGAGGGCATTTTACATAAAACAAGGTATAATATGAACATAATAATTTATTATAAATTCATATAAACTCTTACAACTAATTGCTGTCAGGAGTTAAAATGTATGATTAAATTATATAGGTTATTTTGTTTTAGGTTATATTATATATTTGTATATTACTTTTGTAGTTGAACCCATTTGTCCTATGATGTTCATGGTGAGCTTAAGCCTACACCATTACATTGGAGCACTATTTTTTCTATTTAGGCTATTATATTTTATTTTATTCAAATATATTATTTGAACTCTTTTACAGAAATAAATAATAACCAATAAAATGTTTATATTTCACCCAAACATGGACAACACAGCATTTTAAGGAATGCATTTTCTATTCCTTTTTTTTCATCCCTGTACCAAATTTGGATTATAGCAAGAACTAAATAATCATGTAAAATATACAAAATTACTAAAAAAGCCTCATCTGAGGTCATTACAACCATTACCACCTGAAGGCGACAATGACCTTAATGATGTTTAACTTCAAACTGAGCAGCATACAACACGGATCGACACAGTGACATCAACGCGAGAGATAATCAAGGACCGCATGCCTTTGAATAGCTCACTCAGTAATGCGATGTCATCCGTCGATCGGTCTGCGCGGCGACGGATGAAATCAATCAAGCCTAATAACGGATTACCTCGTCTAACGTTATCCACACGGAGACGTCCTTGCTTTTCCTCGCCATCGTGTTCATTTTGTACTGGTCGGTCTGTGACTGTAACCAACTGACGTCAACGACCAACTTATGTATGCCCATACAACTGTTTACATTCATGTGCTCAAGCCCAGCGTGTCTGAATGGTCATGTGACATGCGTTTTCGGTAGTGTAGTGGAAACGCAGATTTTTTCTAAAAAGCATGTGGAAACGGCAGATCGGTTTCATTTTCAAACGCTGTTTTCATACGACAACGGGCTAATGTAAACAGCACCTAAATTGTTGATACGAAATACTAAACGGGTTGCGACATGTACCTGATGGTACGTATTTTGTGGAGCTGCAAACAGTATACAGAGTTGTGTATTTCTTATGAGACCAGGTTGACTGCAATAGATGTCATGACAACAAAAACTTTGTGCCTCTATTTAAATTATATAGCCTATTCATGAAAGGTTGGCATGACAAATATGAGAAAAGGTTTCATTTTGTCCTCTCAAAGGCTTGACTACAGTGTCGATATGTGTCCTCCCACATCTAAGCCAATCTCATGTGAGATTTTGAGTGAGCTGTAATGTCTACGTGTGTTTGTGTTAGATCACATCAGCAGTGTTTCTAAGGGTGAGTGCACCTACAGATTTATCGTACAGGTCAGTAATGACTAGAGAACACAAGCCAGGCTGTCAAAGCGCCATCAAACCACTGCCCTTCAAACCTTTGTTTGTGGGCGCAGGTGTGTGTACTTGTTTGTTCGTTTCATTGTGGGCTCTATTTGCCCTTCATGGGTCCCGGGGTAGATGTCTCTGTCAGCGGCGTCTAGGCACACAGTTGGACAAACAATAAAAACCTCATTGTTCCTTCAGTCGGCATGAATGAGGATGGAACAGTGAGGAACGATTTATGGAATTGGACACTCAGCACAGTACCCTTGTACTCCCGGTGTGTGACTGCTTATTGCTGTCATACAAACTCCGTCACACTGTCACTTCACAAAACAGAGCAACTCTTCTCCCACTCGCGCATCCAAAGCTCCCTGTGGTTTCTTGCAACATGGCAAATTTAAACCTGACTTGGCATCCGTCCACCTCCCGAGAACAAACATTTGTAACTTGCCACCCTCTGCTTTCATTTCCCCGGTTTGAAGAAGTTTTCCCCTTCAACGTTCGCTTTTACAATTCCACACTCACTGTCCAACCTTTCAGCGCACCTCCATTTATCACCTTCAGCTCTTTGCGCTCTTATCAGATAATACTCTCTCTCTCTTTCTCGCCGGTGCTGCGTCATTTTTCTCTTATCCGTGGTATCGCACCTACCGTCTCGGACCCTCCATCGCGCTCTATCTTTCCTTCTTTCCTCGCCCTGTTTTCTTTATGAAATGTCTGATTCTCCTTCCGTGCAATAAGAGGCCCGGGCCCCGCTTGATGGATTCAGGTCGACACGAGACATTCTCATTTTGGGTCGAGATGAGGGCCAAATAATGCTGGATAAGCAGGTCAAATAGAGCAGGGTGCGCCTAGAGAAAACAGCTGACTAAATCACAATACGGTGCAGAGCAGCCGGTCGGCTGTAAATCTACCCGAGGAGAGAGAATATAAGATGCTGGTAAACTGGCAGGAAAAGGTCATTTTACACATCTGAACCTATTCATAATATTGGCACGGGAAAAGAGCATGCAAATGTTGAGCGGCAGGATATGGCTGAAATTAAAAGAGAGGAATAGGGGCCATTTTGATGTCTTTAAACTACAAAAAACTTAAATATGTTGATATAGTTATTAATATATATTAAAGTGACAGTTTATCCAACATAGAAACTGTGATATCATCAAAACGATTCATGCAACATCACTGAAGTCAAATGTCATTGGCGTGTTTGTCATGACACAGTAAAACTGAATGTATGCAATAACAAATGATAAAACAAATGTTTTACCAAATAATAATTGATAATGGAACAAATAATGATTTTCAATTGTTTCTGCATTATAAACAAATAGGCTATTTTGCATGTCTACAAAAGACTAGTTAAAAAGTTTTTACATGTATTATATTTATATTATTAAAAAATATATATATATATATTCATAAATATTTTTATTATTAATTATAATTGCTTTTTCTACTATTTTTTATAATGAATTGTTTATAAATTACATGTATTGGTTATTTTTATTAATTGTATTTGAATCATATATTTTAATTTTTTATCATATTTGCAATACTTTCATGGCGGATCACGGGGGATTTTTTTGTTGAATAAATATGCAAACACTTCATATTCATCAATTGCAAGGAAGAGTTGTGTCATAAGTATCAGTAAATGACGTCGTGGTCCCAGCAATCATAATATGGTCACTAAAGTAAAAAAACTTTTGCAGTTTTAATATTGACAAAGTTCTCGGTTGTTTTGTGTCTTTCAAAACTCGTATTTTCCCTTTAGTTTCTGTTTGATGCACCTTGTTTAAATTCAGCTCAAGAAGATGCTCTTCCCTCCATCAGACAGCTACTCTATTACAGCCAGAGTCTGTTTCACTGCTCAAAGCAATGAACCCTAGCCACGTTATTTTGGCCACTTGCTGCCAGGTGCATAAAATCCTGAGGATACAAAGTGTCCCGCACTCTGCAGGACTCAAAGGGGAGAGTTAACCTGGAGGCCATGTCACCACGGGAATCAGACTCTTCTGGAGTCAGCACAGCTTGAGTATCATCCATGTACAAACCGTGACCTGCCAGGAGCCGCTGGTGTGTCTTCCCATCAGCCAGTCTCCTGAGCCTCCGATGAAGCTAAAAAGCTACTAGAGTATCACAGTGTGAACCTACGGGAAGTAAAATAATAAAGAACCTTATTTCTATGTGTTAGAGGTGAGGAAGTAATGTAGAAAGGTGTCTTTGTATATATATATATATATATATATATATATATATATCTAAAGCCATATTCTATTTAGTTTTGTATTGTGTATTGAATGCTTTAATAACCAAAATACTGTATAGAGCAGTGCTGCTCAACCAGGGACCTGGACCCACTAAGTGCGCAAGTTAGTTTATTCACACACAGCAAGCGCACTAAAATAGAGAGCGTCATTTTTAAGAATGCCGCAAATGAACCGCAGGTCACGTGACAAGAATCAACCAACCAATCAGATTTGGCTGAATTTCATTCTTCAGTCTTCAGAGTTATGTTATGTATGCATAACGAGCACCGTCGCATAGCACTTTGTCTTACCTTTTCTGACTGCCTCGTCTGACTTCCTGAGCCTGGGGAGAAGAGTTCTAGGCACCACCTGCTCATGCCTGATGTCTGCAACGCTCGGCTCATTCTGCATCACCATGACGAATGAGTAGTCTGCAGGGCCATGTTAGCCATAATGGAAACCATGATCACGACCGAGTTTGGCGTTCCCATCCCAGAGACCATAAAAAGCCCCCTAACCTTGAAACTTCAGTCAGCTTTGTTTAGTTCTTGAATCTATCACACTGCGGTTAGGTGTTCTGGAGTCCTACACTGCTTACGTATATGTGGAGGCCTGAATAAAGAGGACAGGCTTGGTCAAGGCTTGATACCTCACATTCAACATGATCACCGTGTCTCCGTTCTGATTCTCCATATCGGCGATTCAAGAACCGATAGAATCAGTTAAATTTTGGCTGATTAAAATGATTCACATAACCGAATCACTGGAGGACTGAATACATTAGTTATTTCAAAGAAAACGTGCATGGATTCACAAGAAAAGGAATGTCAAGTCAGTAAAAGGTGGGAATCAAAACAGAACCTATTTATCAACCTAAATGACTATGAGTAAGAGAACAGACCCAATCTTAGTTGGTAAATCTTCTCAATTTTAGTCTGTCCTGGACTCTCCTTGTCACGCCTGAGATCCTTATTGACTGGGAGTACAAAGTTTTGGAGGTCCAGTAACAAATCAGTTTCTAGAGAACATTGCCTTTCGATCTCAAAGCAACTAAAGCGTCGCGCTGCAATCAGACCAATAATTGACGGAGCAATTAATAAATGAAGTAACCAACCCATTTGTTGATCATTTAGTCACCGTGGCAACGCTTCAGAAACGTGCATTTGTTTGTTGCTCTTTAATGTCAAAAAAAGCTCTTGGTTTTGATGTTAAATGCGTTCCAAAGCATATTGTGGATTTTTTTGTCTAGAAATGATCTCAAGCGGGTTGAAAAGACTTCCATAGACTGCATAACAAACACATTACTATTCCGGCCATTTGTTTAGTCCCTTCGACCGTGGAAAAACACCTCATTTAACCGAGGCAAAGGACATCTCCTCTGGCCTTTCAGGTGTGACAAATAAATAACAATGCAACCAGACTTCCAACTCCAGCAAAATGTGCTTTCTGTCTCTGACCTGACAAATATCCCGCAGATGTGCAAATATTCAACACTGTGGATTTCTACTGAAGTACAATTTAAAGGTCACATCCATGTGTTCATAATGATTAGCGAAGGTGTCATACATCAATGAGCTGATGGTGAGTTAAGAGTCATATAGCAGTTGTGTAAATATATTGTAGCATTATGTGTTATGCATATAGTAATGCATGATCACATGAGGACAACAGGCACTACAAAAACATACAAGATTTATTACTATTGTTCTTCAAAAGAGCAAGAGAAGAAAAATGTAGTTCCTCCAGTGAGCTAGAGAGAATACATATTTCATTTACACCTATACAGTCAGCATGCAATCGTATAGAAACACACAAACAACACATAATGTTCAGTGTAGTGCATTACTGCACAATTTAAGCAAGCAATGTTGCACTGTGATAAAACATTAAATTTGTTTTTTACAGATGTTGCGGCATATAAGAGACATTTTCTATTAGGTAGGGTGATCATATGATAGCAAGTCAATGTCGACAATGCTAAACTGTATTTAAATAATGTGCGTAGATGTGCATTTATTTAAAGGTATATTTCACCCGCAAAATATACATTTGGTTATTAGGTGTGATGATGTTACAAACTTATATGACTTAAATTTTCTGCATAACACAAACATTCATTCTTATGATTTATTAAAGGTCTATGGTTATTCGAATTTTCACCACCCACAGACGATTCCAAACGCTCTGCTGACAGCTCCAAATCAAGTTTTTGAAAGACATCAGGAAAAGAGCTGGTTAAACATCTGGGAGATTTAAATGGCTCTGGACCTCAGTGGTCCAAAATCCTGTCTAAGTGCAGCTTTTACACAAAGTCTACATCTGGGGTTTTTCACTCCATGCATGGTAAATAGAGGATTCAATGGGTGCCAATTAAATCCCAGTCATGTCAATCTGGGTCTTTTGCCGGCTGCTGCTGTTGACTGGCAAAGTCTTTGAGGGTGGCATATTACGGCCAGATACTCTGGACAAGCATACAAAAGAGAAATAGAAAAACCAAACCATGCACCATCGTGTTTAAACAGTTGCTACACGTTCTACATTATTAAAAGACCTGGGTACATGCCAAAAGGATGGGTTATGCACAAGCTCATCCGCCACTGGAGGTATCAGTAGAATATTCAGGACACATAGGGCACTTCTGTTGAGAGTAATAAGGGGATCAAGTAGACAAATTGTTAGCAAAGTATCAGTTACTGCAACATGATTGACACCTGTGACTATACCTAACCATTTTCAGAAGCGTTTCTCTATATTAAAATACAACTTTCAGCTAAAATACCTTTTAGAATCCTCCAAAATATTCTAAGGAGGTTTCTTGAGGCAGTGATCTTTGCTAAGTGAGCTTTAGCTGCAAGCAGGTTTTCTTCGAGGCATCCTGTGGATATCCTTCAAAAGAATGGGACATTTTATTATCTAATGAAAGTATTAAAAATGTATCAAAGGAGACAAATGATGCATACAGTCCTTCGAACTAAAACCTACTACCTTCGTTATGCAGTTTGGAGTATTAATACAAAAACTGTCATCACACTAATTTTTTCAATGCAATGTCAACGGAATTCATAACTATTTTACGAGGTAGCTAATTCTGACGCTTTAGTGACGTTAGGTTTAGGTGTGGTGTTAGGCGAGGGACCTCAGAATAGCTTTTTTCGAATAATCGTACAGTTTTGTACGATTCACATTGTATGGATACATATGAATTAGCCACCTCGTAAAATAGTTATGAATAGGTTGAATTTTTTCATCAACAGTTTACGAATCTAGTCAGATTATGAAAAGCTTTGGAAAAACACGTTCGTAAATATTTCGAGACCCATGCTGATGTTTAGTGGGTGAAAACAAACACCAACAGTAACAGGCTTAACACTGATAAAAGTTTTTGTTGGTGCAATATGAACTAGCCTTAAGAAAACTTTAAGTAAATAAATAAATACATAACCCCAAACATCAATGCACTACAGCAATACTGCAAACAGAGGCCCAGTCCATAAAACAGTCCATGTTTTTAGTTTTAGTCTGAACACAATGGTTCTAAAGATTACTTTACTTTTGTTGTCTGTCAACTAAGGCATGGTTTTTAAAGTATGTTTATGTAATATTTTGGTTCTATTTTAATAAGATTGTTTAATGAACTGAAAAGTGTCCTTTGGACTCTAAGTGGACTCATCCTGATTGAATGATAAAAACACAACGTCAATAGGAAGGTACACCATTATCAGACAGCTCTTGTGAAATGCCTCATCAGCTGATGAATGGACTTCCGTCCATGACATTTCTCTTGAGCGCCAATGGGATGACCGCATTCGCCAGCGGGCAGTTTTGCTTACTTGTACGTTGTTTGTGTATCTGGCTGGTTCTTTAATGTCATGATCTTTAGCAGGTAATGATTTTCAATAAGAAAAGATGGTGTGACATTTTCATCAAAGCCTCGCTCATCAAACACTTTGGGAGAAGAGTGATGAGTATTGGCATGTTACTCCTTCATCACATTTATTCCAACATCATCGCCTTTTGCTCACAGCTTTCAGATGGTGGTCAAAACAAGTGTTAACTGTAAAGGTGGGAAACCATAAACTGGAATATTGATGAGCTCATTTATTTTACCCGTTCTACTTAAATGTTCTATGTAGTAAAATGATGACAGTAAATCCCTTATTTATCTCACATGGCATTTAGGCTCTAATATATTTGTATTCAGGATTCTCTTAAAGGGTCTGTGTGTGAATTTTAGCAGCATAATGGCCCAGTCCATCTCTCAACCCTCCCTTTTCATGCTCTACGTTGGCTGAAACTGGACAAATATGTAGTTGCTTTTTGCTTTTTTGTCGAAGCAGATAACACATTTACGAAACTGGCTCTTGAGAGCAGTTTGTCCGTTAAGGGCTACTGTAGAAACAACATGGCGAATTCCAAGTATGTAGATAGAGATAGCTCACTGTAAGATAATAAAAACACAACGCTTCATTATATACAGTAAGGTCTTTCCGACACTTCTGAAGACATACTTATGCACATTATATTGCATTTCTGTCAAAAGACCCTCCTTAAGGTAAGTTTATACCCGAGCGTCGGGCCTACGCTGTAGCCTACGTGTTGGTTTTTATTTATTTAAGTGATCACGACAAGAAAACAGTCACTTTTTGCAGTTTTGAGATGTTTAATACAGAAGCACAAGTATTTCACTTAGATAATTCATTCTGAAATGCATTTGAGTAACATTGGTCTGTTCAAACCGACCAATCCCAGCGCTTGCAGTCCACATTTCATTTTTGGAGTGGTGCGCGTCAAGCTATTGCGTAGGGTACGCGGCTCTGCGTAGGCTACGCCGTTGGTCCGACACTCTGGTATAAACTGAACTTAAGTCTCACACATTGCACCTTTAACAATTACTATATACTGGTTTATATGTAATTTTTGGTACATACTTGAATGATATCTTACCTTTGAAAAGATGGAGCAACATTGCTTGTGTGAACAGCATATTGGCAGCAGTGATCGGTGTAACTAGTAACTAAGTATTTAGTTACTGTAATTTAATTACCTTTCCCTTAAAAAAGTAAATTAAGGGATCACTCTTATTTTTCTGTAATTTAATTACAGTTACTTTGGATGTAATCTAACTAAATACTATGTTACCCTCCAGGTGGATGCTGCACACTGGTTTGTTGAGAACCCCCCCCCCCATGTGATCGTAATGCTCTTTGTGATGCTTAAGTCAGTTAATACTAGTACTTAACGTAGTTTTATATAATTTATTTGAATGAATTATGAGTCGTTTCATGTCTATCCTTGAATGAACTAATCACGGAAAAAGTAATCAGTAAATAAATACTTTTTGGTGAGAGCAATTTGTACAGTGATCTAATTAAATTATTGAATATGTAATGAGTAACTAGTAATTAATTACTTTTCAGAGTAACTTACCCAACACTGCTGTATGTATCACCCGGAAAAGTAATTCTGTTAATCTTACGTTAAATTGTCCAATGGTCAGGCTTCCATCTTATAATAATTCAATCAATTTCCAAAGGACAAAATCAACCCCCACCCCTACACCGTAAAGTATTTTTGAAAAACAATACATTACAGAAAAAGATTGTAACTTGTAATTCGGTGAGAAAATGATTTCTTGTAATTATTTTACTGTACTTTTCTGCTTCCCCAACTACTAGAAATTTTTCTTTTTTTACGAGATTTTTAACACATGAAATACGATCATATAATCAAATTGCAGAAAAAGACATGAAAACCGTGTAATTTTACATGAAAGAAACTGTTATTTTACCAGATCTTTCTGGCGCCCCAGCAGCAATTTTCTTTTCAAAATCCAGAAGCCGTTACACTAAAATATACCTTACAATTTGGAAGAAAACAGACCCCAATTTCTGTTTCATGCTGACTTTAAAGGATCCATTTATGACTCTTCTTGATTCACAAACCTTAACTTACCTTAACAAAATTCACTTGACATGTGCACATAACAGCCCTCCTTCCAAATCACACAAGTCCTCAAAGATCAAAATACGCCGTTTTCACAAGTTTTCACCTAACGCTACTTGAACAAGTGCCAAACTCTAGTGCTCTCTGCTTTCTCCAAAAAGGTCGCTGCATATCATCTTAACATTTTTATTTCCGAGCCTTAGAAGTTCGCTGTCCTTGGATGTTGGCCATGTACGTTCCTAAAATAAGTATTTAAGATTTAATACATCCTGTGGATGCGTGTATTCAATTTGGCAGTTGAAATATGTTCTCCATTAACATTTCAAAACAGGATTATGAATGACCAATTACTACGAGAAGTCGTCTTTCTTCCGAAATATCACTCATCTTGCTATCAAAGGTTTATGGCGCTCATGAGGGTTCAGGAATATTATTTTGAAATGCAGCACTGGTCCTGTCAGACACACAATTAGTGAGAGACTGGACTTTAGACAAGTTGAGAAAGTGGTGATTCACTCCGGTTCAGTCTCATTATGAACAGGGATAATCAAATGCAAGGCCGCAGGAAAAGTGCAATGCATCATATCTCGCTCCTACTCTCTTTATCACAGTCTCTCACTTTTTCATCGTATAAACCTGCCTCCACCTCTAGGTGGTGCCACATTTAAAGACAAAAAACCTGCATTTATTTCCTTAAACACAAGATTTAATTTAACCAGAAATGTGCTATGCCTTTGAATGAGGTCAGTGTCATTCCTTTCAGTGTAAACATGCCAGTGTAAATTGTCTTCATGGATTGTGCCTCATTCGTAAAACTGAGCATGATTACCGCCCACGGAAAGCTGACGGTGGATGTAATTCTATGAAAGACATTTATTTAAAGCTTTAGGAGTCTAAGTGTGCTTTTAACTTTTAAAGAGACAATTCGTCATCTTATGGAGAGCAAGCTTACACCAGAACGGGAGATGCGTCTTCCACAACTTAAAACTAAGAACCAACCCTCGAGATCAGGAAATGCGTGTGCAAATTGCACGTTCATTCTAAGTGAATGCCCCTCCATCTTATTTCCTATTTGTGCACATTCATCTATCCTTTCAATAAGTTCCCAATTCATCTGTTTCTTATCTCTCTCTCTCTCTCTCTCTCTCACCTTGGGACTAAACAGGAAAAGGTTGGGCCCGGGCCTGAGGGCAAGACTTTGCTAATCAGGCAAGGATTTCCTCTGGAGACAAACTTCTATAAACAGCAATATCACCGCTCAGGATCACAAAGTTCAGCTGCCATTGAGCTCCCCGAGTGTCATTGACTGATCTGTGCTCATAAATCCACATCTCAGCGTTCAGTAAATGATAGACCCAAATCTGGCGAGCACATTCAACCCAGGAAACAAAACCACGTTACCATGACAACATGGTCATGATCTATAGCCGTGCCTTTGTACTGTAATAATTTCAGTTCAGTACAGAGTTTTAGACATTGGCGGGACTCACATTCATTTAACATTCTCAAGAACGCTGCCAAGTTTGGATTCCTTCTAATTAAGCTACAGCAGTATTCTCAACAGTCGATTGCTGAGTCATTTAACAGATGTTTGTCCTCTACGTTCCAGAAAAAGTTTAGGTGTTGATGCACTACCAGAGGGGATTTCAAAGTGCAGCAGATGGACAGGATTTGTCTAGCATCGCTTACGGTTGATAAAATTACAGATTACACACGTTACATTTAAGTGCCATGTTTAAAATAACCATTAAATGAGAGGATTTCAAAAATGTTTAAGATCACCTCGAGTAAACTTGTAGGACGCAATATTGCACGGCATGAACGTCTGGGGATTGAATTTGGTATTTCACATTTTGAAAAGATGTTTAGCGTTGTGCATTTGTTTTTGCTGTTTTGTTCCTAATGAAATGGAAGTTGCGATAGACTTCTTTTCAGTATTGTAACGAGTAGCCGAGTGAAACGGCTTCTGAAATTGTAAATTGGGCGTCGAGGGGAGGGCTAAAAATGCCAGGCCATGGACAGTCAGTGTAGATTTACATCTTTTTGTTGCTGACGTCATGTGGTGAAGAGCTGTTGTTGAGAGGAAGTTAACGTTTTTTATTAAAGATTACAAGTACAAATGATTAAAGTATAATAATGGTGTGCACTGATAAATCATTTAAGATAATCACTGCAACACTTAATAGATTATAATGTACAATTTATAATTTGACCTGGTAAATCAGATTTTGTGGGAAACGTAAATTATTTTTCATGTAAACATTAAGTATGTAAAGTAGACTGTTAAATTATTTTCAAAACTTAGGTGGAAATAGAAACGTGTATTTAAGTCTCCAAAACCGTTTTGGGCCACTTTATGCACATATAGTACTGCAGGGATTATGTATTTTTGTATGCCAACCCAGTTGGCATCGCATGACAAAACGTCAAAATGATTTTTTTCTTATGCTTGCGATAAAAAAGCTCAACGCAAGTTTATAATACTCACACGTTTTCTCTTCACAAATGACCACAACATTTATAAAAGTTGAAGCCTTAAATCAATCAGCAAAAAAGCTAACATGAAGCTATAAACAAACTACTCCACAATCGCTCAACATTAGCGTCACCGAATCTCCAACATCTCTTTCACACTAAATGAACACACTTTATCAATAAGTAATGTAATTAAATGAATCTCCTTTCCTTTTTGTTAGATGAGTGCCCATGTTGTATTATATTTTAGATTTCTATGCGTGACAACGTTTGATGTCCCTGACAACATCTGTAGTCGCATTTAGCAACTTGCTAGCAACAGCAGTTTTAAGACGTAAAAACTTGAAAAACTCACAAACAACTTTTTAGCTTGATTGTCGTATAACTAAAAAAAAGTGTTCAGTCATCTAACCAATCCATTTCAATGACTTAAGCATGCTGCTACCAGAAGCTAAAATGCTAACTCTCCTCTGGCTCTTGCATAGAAAACATGTAATTCCTGCAGCACTCTATTACTATCCTTCAAGAAGAAGATAAAGATTGTGTATATGTTTATCTCTGTTGATTGAACCCAGTAAGATATTATGCAAAGACGAATCTAAACCGTTTGCGTACACCAAGCTCATACTGTGCATACTGGCTCCAAACCCCTGAGATCCCGGCAGCTGGCATTACAACTCATGAGAAGAAACAAACAATCTCTCTCTCCTCTCCTCCACCGCGTGCAAAGGGTTTTATTAGATGAGGTCATCTTCTGAATTGCTATGATTCTGTCAGTCGACAGATTCTCCCCATGCATTCAACTGGCTGTTGAGCTGAATGTCGTCTTGTCTCTGGGTCATTTTGTTTCTTGAAAGCAGAAAAATCTACATCTTTGTGCACCTGCAACGTTTTGTAAAACATTGTAAATTAAATTGTCTGATTTCTATACAGCAGTAAAAGGCGTCTTCGGTCAAGGGTGATGGGTGTTGAAAAGCATTTTCGCAACCTACAAATGTAAAAACATTCAGCTCTGGAAGCAAACAGTCTGGCGCACTACTACACCTAAACCCTGTTTTGCATCTTCATTCAAACATATTACAAATCCACACAAAGTCATGATATGCAATCTGTTTAATAACAGTAAAAGAAACAGATGATCCTGGCAGCCTCGACGTGTGATCATTTCCAGCCCTGGACAAGAGAATAAAAGGATTATCTGCACTATTTTTGCCACCGTTACCAACAACATGTCGTGCATGGGGATATCCTGATCGGAACAGTCTATCCCTCACAGAGGGAGTAGAATGACCTTCATCCATCCACGCCCAAGCCTTATACACTTCACAAGAACAACTGGATAACTTGTTAAACCCTATGTATCAAACAACAACAATTTCTATACGCTCTCCGCCTTCATGCCTGATCGTGCTGTGTACTTTCTGACTTCAGACGGCCGTCATTGTGCTAGAACGTATCAGCGATATTGACAGAGGACACAAAGAACAGCCAAAGTTCACGTTTGATCAGACGATCAGCTCCAGCCATCGGTAAAAATGAGTGGATCAAGGAAAAAATGCACAAAAAAGCACTTTAAAACCATTGTGGGTAAACACCACAGTTCTCGGGAACAAACACTGAAACATAACTGTGTCAGGCAGTAAAAGTAAAACAAGTTATGCAAATCTGTGTCAGGTGATTCATAATAAAAGACGTCAACGTTTATAAAAAAGCTACATTTATCATAGTTCATTATCAGAATAAGCTGTGATTAAGTAATATACACTCTTAAAAATAAAGGTGCTCTAAAGGTTCTTCACAGCCATGCCAGAACCATTTTGGGTTCTACAAAGAACCATTCAGTCAAAGGTTCTTTAAAGAACCATCTCTTCCTTAACTTTTTATAATCTGAATAACCTATTATTTTTCGCTGCAAAGAACCTTTAGTGAGACAGAAAGGTTCTTTGGTTGTAAAGGTCCTTAATGGAACCCTTTAGACAAAAAAGGTTCTTCTAGGGTATCATGAAGCACCTTGTACTGTTGACCATTTACATTTAGGCATTTGGCAGACGCTTTTATCCAAAGCGACTTACATTGCTTTATCCTATACATTTTACATAGGTATTTGCAATCCCCTGGGATTGAACCCACAACCTTGCGTTGTTAACACAATGCTCTTACCACTGAGCTACAGGAAAGCCTCTCAAGTATTGCAGGCCATTTGTGGTTGCCAAGCAACACAGTAACATATAAAAGGTACATTTTACAACAGCTTTAAATTCATTATGTTAAGAAGATTGTTCTGAAACACAGCATGATGAGTATTTATATAAATATTTGACATTTTTACTTTAGATTCTCTTTAAACAGAAGACACTAACATTACTTGGAAAAACTGCCTGTGCAAGTTACAAGATTTTGACAGAACAACCCCACACAATTCACACGTTTTTTCATTTTGTGTTGATTTGTGTAAAACAAATTAAAGGGACAACAAAAGGATGAGTTAAAAGTAACAAAAATGTGTTGTCCTTAGACACAGAGTTGTGTTCATTAAAGGTCATACCGAGCTGTTTTTACGGAACCATTTTTAGAGTGGAATTACCTTGTCAAAAGAAAACAGGAACAACGAGATCTCAGACACAACTTGAAATCATTCCTAGAAATAATATGAGTAATGTGACATTTTCTGCACTTGAAATGACAAAGTTCTTGAGTTAAACCCTTGTTTCCCAGGCCTTTCAAGGCCACAGAACACTAAGTGCCACAGATCAGCCGTGAGCGGTTGTTAATGTAATCTCTAATCATATTCACTCCTAATTGAATCTCATTTGAGAGCATCTGGATCCAAGCCCACTGCATCCCTTCTCGCCCCCGACACTGGATTGATTAGCCGGCTCTCTCCGTCCTGCAAGACCATTACATTCCTACCAAGCAGAATTAACACTCTGAAACAGCAGTCATCTCGGCAGTCTGGATTATCTCCATAATGTGTGTCACACTCTTTATTTCGTATCTCTGTCGCCCTATGAGAAGGTCAGAGAGTCGGTGGAGAATATTTTTTGCAGAAAGCGAGATCTGGCGCCGGGCTTCATGGAAATGGAGCAGATAGTGGCTGCAGCTCCGCTGGCGATGACAGAGCGTGTACAGGAAGGACAGCCAGTTCTTACAGCAGCATGCTTACGGAAATACGGGAAATGCCATTGTAGAGACTCGGAGGCAGCTGTGGATTAAATTTGGACGGTTCTTAAAGCTCTTCCCTGCATTTACCAAAGAAGTGATCTATAAATATAACCAAAACACGAGAGACTCACCTTATAATAATACTCTGTACATACTGTATGTCTTCTCAACCCACGTATCTGAAAAAAGAAAGTGTGCTCGAGCAAACTTTGTCGTGGGGTCATTGTGCTGTTTGCCGGTCAAAACAGAAGATCCCAAAGGTAAACTTACGACAACGCAATCCTACAAGGTTCACTTTCACACAATGAGAAAATATTGCAGTTTCGGAGGTGTTCATGGAAGACATTAGCCAGCTGTCCTTTTGTATACAACTAATTCACGAAAGCGTTTAAAGAAGCCCGAAACAATGCCATTCATCTTTATTCGCTTCTCGACTCTTTAGTTAGCCCGGTAAAAGGCGTAAATCTCTATCTGCGCTTTTTTTAAATGGAGCTTTTGATAAACATCTCAGCGGCGTTCGATCAAACAGATGTCGGGCCCTTTAATGAATGCGGAAGGCTGCTACACGGTTAAAGTAACATGTTGTGTTCGCTCGCAGTGAAAGACGCTGATGGTTCTGCCACTTCTACTTCACGTCAGCCCGTACGCAAACACACAATTACGTGAGCTGAGCCGGAATTACTTTTTTTGAAGGGGTATTCAGGTTGGATGCAGCATCTGTGACAAAAAGAAAAACATCTTTTTTATCTGCGCTTCGTGAAGGGAGATGACAGACTCGATGACCAAATGGCAGGAGTATACAAAATAAAACAGAGCTGTAATTTTCGTCTAGCAATGTTTTTCAGAACAATCAGAGGAGGCCAAAAGCAGAATGGACTTAAAAATGTCCATTAAGTGGAAAAAAAGTGTTTTTTAATATACTGTCTGTCAAGATTTTAATCTTTGACTTTTAATAGTTGGGTAACAAAAGATAATTCTTCTAAATCTTGGTTCAGTTTCTGATATTTGTCAGAGATCCTTGTTATTTGTAAACAATAATTGAACGGTTGCAGTGTTTTGGCACTGGAGATTTAATTATGTTAGCAACACTGGAAGTGGCTCTTTTAGATTAAATAATTGCCATGGAAACCAGGCACCGTATGGTTTATCTGCTTATAACAAGAGGTTTGTAAAATGCCAGCCTGTGATGTACTTTTCCTTATCAAATAAACATTGCAAAGTCTTCTCGCTCAGGAATCCCTCTTGGTTTAGGGGCGCATATCAAGAAAATCTCATCCTCTGAAACTGTTCTAATAGCACAGTTAAAGCTGCAATACGTAACTTTTCCCTCTATATCGCCATCTCTGTTTGAAACATACAATTGCAGTTTACTACATAGAATAACCTTTGTAGTCTAATAATGCCAAATTGACACATCTCTCAAACCATCAAAGAAAATTATTATAAGCTTACCAATTCAAACTGTGGTAACAGTTATGTTTCATATACTTTACTTTATTCTTCACCTCAAAAGGTCACAGATTGCAGCTTTAATGTTTTAAAAGTTGTCAAATGATAGTCGCCAAACTTTCTTGTACCGTACCATTGAATTTAAACAGGTTTAAAATGGTGCTTCTGAAATGTCTTGTCGGAGTGCTCTGCATAACACACAGGGAGGAAACTGTACTTCCACAATGTCGCATGTTTTCCTCTGAATGTCTCTATCCCACCCTTTAGCGAGGACAGGCTGGGGACAGTATGGAGCCAGGACTAGTGTCATGTCTTCCGCTAAATTTCTGTTATCAAGCCTGCTTTGTGATTCTGTTTCCACTGGTCATAGATATTTTGACATAATATCGACAATATAATACCTTTATTTTAAATGTAATACACTCCAAAATAATGAACTACATCTATAAAAAAAAAAAAGCAGTCGGCAGGAATTAATAGAATAAAATAAAAAAGATTTTGTCTTAGACGTTTCTCCTTAAATTGCTTAGGATAAATGGAAGGGGAAATAAATGAGACGATTGTTAAAAAATCACGAAGAGTATGGAGTTAATAAAGAATGTATTGGCACAATAGGCTATTCTGGATTTGGATAAGTTTGATGAGAAATGTTTAAATTCATATTATGATCTTCAATAATATTGATCTCTAATAGACAATTGTGAGATTTCTGCATCTTTTTCAAAGGAGAAATATCTGAGACGCAGGAGACTTAAGCGGATGTTTTCATTTTCTCTTTAACACTGATGTCTAGGAGTAATAATTGATTTATTACGGTGATCTCATCATGATTTTTCTTTCTTGTAGGATAACGTATAGATCTGCAGCTTTGAATGATGGTTAAATATCCAAATCATTTCAATTATATAATCAGGGGGCTTCTGTAGCCAACAGAAGTTTGGAGAAACAAAGTGAACTAAAAACACATCTCGTCCTCATCTGTGTCTTCTCATGCATGTTCACTTTGGAAAGAATGTTTGACTGGGAATTTCAAGCTTTCACACTTTAGAGGATGTAATCAAACACCAATGCTTTTAATGAGAGACATTAGCACTAATGGGTTACTATGGAATAAGTCCTAATGAAGCCTCAGAGTCAAAAACTATTAGCTGTGATGGGCTGTGTCGATATCCTTATGGGATTTAGGGCGCTCATTAGCATCATAGCTCTGTGTCTGTCCTTCTAAGAAATGCAGTGAATGAGCAGATGTTCAGATCTAAAAATCCTTTCACAAAACTTCTGGAGTTTACATTTAGACCGGTTATGGCTGGTGGCCCAAATGATGGATCTGTTCTGATGAACATCAAGGAAAAAAACGATGTAAGATGCAAATAATAAAAGGCAACTCATTGTAAAAGCATGCATGGTTACAATAAAAAAATAAATTTGACCTAAAGAGAACAAAATACATTGATACTATTAATATATAATATAATATTAATAATAATAATAATAATGATAATTAGTTTATATTAATTAAATATTAATCATATATCTTGGGGCAAAATATAGAGTTAATAGGAATATATTATATTAATATTATTAATAGTGGAATTAATAATTTCGATTAATTCGTATTGATATAATTTTGTATTATTATTTATCTATTAATAATGATATTAACGGAATCGTTTGGTCCTTATACATTCTCTTATTCGCCCTACTGTACAGTATATTATGCATATTGATGGGTTTATTCAGTTAAGGCTATGGTAACTTTAAATGTTTGCCTTTTTAAAGAAATGTTGGTATACTTAAATAAAAATAACTTTACTAAAATTTGATGCGTTTTAGTCTTCAGATCTTTTCCCTAATCAACCAACACATGCAATGCGGAAACAAGACGACAAGCCACTTTCAAACAATGACTACGTGAATGACCAGACATAACTCTCGGCAGTTGTTCAAATGCCTCGAAGTATTTCAAGCACTCAGTATAAATAAACTTGACAGGAGTCATTGTTTACTTTGCTTGCTTTGGGAACCGCCCACCCAGTCAATGTTGGTATGGTCCAGTAAGAAAAGACGGAATGCCTTTCCTGTGATTTCATTATGGTGACCAGTGTGAATGAGAAACAAAGCCTCTTTTAAACTTTGCAGAGTTTTAGCTTTGGCATATTTTCCTGCGGTAATGCCTAAAATTCTCTATAAGTTGCAGTTCGAACGTTTTATTTGACGGTCTGTGTAAGAACAGCCATGCTGATAACAAGTAAGTAATAATCTTTATGTACGCTACTTTTGAAAGCTTAATTTGTGTATTTTTTTGTTTAATTTAGAAAATGAGCTTTCATTTTTACATTTGAACTACTCCAGACTTACGTGGCATTCTAAGATGAGTTTGTGTTAAATGAACACTACAGTTGATTGAGGTTGAGCTTGTAAAGCAAATGTTAATAAGATGTTATCAATAAAGCAGGTGTACCATCCTAATGACTTCGAGTGGCTCTTGGTCATTTTGAAGAACATGCAAATGTTTATCGGTAAGAACATATCAAAGCATGAGAGGATGCTGCCTGTTATTATTGATCTGAATACTTTCCGGTTATCTTAGTGAACATCATGGCAGACCCGTCTGTCTTTAGGGCTACTAGTCTATACTGAAACAAATACAAAAAAAGCAGTTTGTTTGACATCTTAAGAGATATTTATGCCAATTAGTACAGATTTGTGCAAAGTATAAATGATCTGTGATTACTTGAGAATGGTAACTGGAGCTCTGATGACATCCAAATACTGGCACATCTGATCCATAAAAGCCTGTTGTTAGCAACCAGGACTATCAACAGAGTATCTGAGCATTTATCCCAGTGACATCATGCTTGCGTACCTGCCAAACTTCTCGCTGAAATCAGACTGTCACTTATGAAATAGAGCATATTGTCAGCCAGAGGAAAAACCCAGCTGTGCCGGTTCAAAGTTATGGAAAATTGGTAGGATGAAAAACGTTTGGGCCACATATGGTGAATATGATGGGGATGAAGCCAGTGACTTTGTTACCCCTGATTAACTAGAAAAATGTGATTATTCTTGATGCATGAGCACAAAAAGCTTGGGTTCAGTATTGCGTTGTTGGAATCTACAGCTGATTCACACACGCTTAAAGGGAAAGTTTATCCA
Organism: Triplophysa bombifrons; assembly: GCA_029783895.1. Classification (NCBI taxonomy): domain Eukaryota; kingdom Metazoa; phylum Chordata; class Actinopteri; order Cypriniformes; family Nemacheilidae; genus Triplophysa; species Triplophysa bombifrons. Next base: position 14,332,214 of record CM056466.1, read on the forward strand.
AAATTACAAAATTCTGTCATTATTTATTTATTTGCATGTCATTCAAGCCTTGTATGATATTGATATTTAGAGAAATGTCTCCTTGGTTTTGTGTTTATTCAAAGGAAGTCAATGGGGGCCAATGTTGGAAAAAAGTCATACAGGTTTGGGATGACATGAGGATGAGTAAATGATGGAAGATTTTAAATTTTTTAGTTATCTATTCCTTTAACAGTTGTAAAAGTACAATAGTTCTACAAAACAATTGATAATACATTATTTATGTATCTTAAAAGCTTGAGAAGCTTTTGCGCTCATTTGACTGAACATTTTTAATTTTTCGTCAGACATGTATTTTTCAGCCCTTTGTACTACATCTGTTCTTTCAGTAAATAAACCTCCAAAAATCGAACGTAAGCTTGTTTAAGTGGACAATTCCTGGTGTTTTACACCAATTTTATTCCCCTTAACCTCGCCACCGTCTTTTACTTTCGCTTAAAACTCCTAAAGTTCTTAACATGTTCAAAAATGAGAGGTTACTCTGCCTGAACACCATCAAAACACTCAAGGTTAAAATCATTCAAGCTGTCAGCCAAACAAGATGTTCTCCACCCCTCTGGGGTTCCATAGATGCTATTCTCATGTCAATCGACTCTCTGCGTGCACCTCTGAAGGTGGGTGTTTATGGCAGTTGCTGAAGCCCCGGGGGTCCCGCTGCGGCACTTTATTAGGTGGCTTCAATGTAGAGTTTCTTTGTGCCTCCTGTTAGGGGGAAGGGGGGTATCGTCCAACCAATCGAAATGCGCTTCATATCATTCATAGCTTACAGCCCGTGCGGCACGTAGCGACACCAGCCAAGGCACTCCCAGACCATTTAGACGCTTGTAGGCTTCCAAAGACCTCTGGGGTAGACAATCGCAGGCCACATCTGTTATCAGCATCTAAACCTTAAAAGAACAACTTCCTTTAGGGCCGCCTGAGGTATTTGGTATAGGAAGTGCCTTTCCCTGCTCGGGAGGGCCACGTGATAGGATCACCATTATATAATTCCCATAGAGTTCGACAGCTAGAGAAAGTTGTTGCGTCAGCTACCAGACCGAATATTCTGCTGTAATGCCATTGCATTTCCCACAACCCTCTCAGTTCGCTTCTATGTGGGTCAAAATTCAAGACATGGTCAGGCTGACGGCCATACGAGGCAAATCACACCCTTCCCTGTCCTTAGCAGGCCCCACTTGCGTCAGAGCGAGGAGCGTCTACGTTAACTTCGTCCCCATGTTTACATATCTGAGCCATCTGGGCTGTGTAGCGCAGTTGCAGCTGTCTTCCCCCCGACCCCGTCGACACCTACGGGATCTTAGGCATTGAGGTTTTATGGATGGCCAGTCGGAGAGAAGAATGGATTTGTTTCCACCATCTGTTCCTGGCAGTGTTATGTTAGGAAAGAATGTGAAAGGTGAAAGTAAATGAGTGGCGGAGGAATAGAGAACCAAGTGAGACAGGTAGCTGATGCTTGCCGTCTTTCGGTCGGCCATGTAAAAGACATTCAATTAGCGACAAATGAGTCCTCCTCCGCCTTTAATCCACAGGACATTAATGAAATGAGAGGGTGGTTGATAAACTTGGGGTGGAATTGAATGGCTTTTTGAAAAAAAATGCTCCCTTTTAATGTTAATTAAAAAGTCAATTAAATTAAGTGGTGATTGTTTGCTGAATCCCTCACTCCCCCCTCCCTCCTCTTGTGTTTGCTCCATAAAGGCTGAACAACCAAGAAATGACACACTTTATATTCATTGTTTCTCTTTCTGTAGAGATTGAAGCCAAAGAGGCTTGTGAATGGCTCCACGCAGCTGGCTTCCCTCAGTACGCGCAGTTATTCACCGGTAAATATTTATTTTTGACATTCCTCATTGCATTTCACGTGAAAGCGATCTCGGCTCTAACCGCGCGTCGTAATAAGCTGCAAATATTGTTATACTGCAATTCAATTCGCTTTGTTTGCCTTCCAGATTGCTGTTTCCCCATTGACATAGACTGGGTAAAGAATGATCATGAATTTCTGGATAAGGACGCCACAGAGTCTCTCTGCAGGTAATGCGACGCGCCCCGCCGCAGCATTGCTACGTGCTCTGCTGACGGAGCACAAGCGCTTTTCGCTGATGCTAGCGTGGGGAATTTGAGAAGGGCGTCATGCTGCTTTTCCTGTTTGACATCCATGTTTTCTTTTGCTTCCAGGAGATTAAACACTTTAAACAAGTGTGTGGAGATGAAGCTCGAGTTGAGCCGGTCTAAAAGAAGGGTGAGTATGAGAGAACAATCTGGAGGAGATAAACAGGACATATAAACAAAAGAAATCCTAGAGAAAAGGCTTTTTGCAGAGGTGTTTTTTCGTTCCTCTCCCTTCACTCTTGAAAAAAGGTCAAACTAAAGGTTCTTCACAGCAATGCCGTGGAAGAATCATTATTGTTTCCCTAAAGATCCATTTACTCAAAGGTTCTAGTAAGAATCATTTCTTTCTTACTTTCTGGTAATCTTAGGACCCTTTTGGCACTGCAAAGAACCGCTCTTTGGATGTTAAAGGATCTTTATGGAATCCAAACAGGGTTCCTCTATCTAAGGCATCATGAAGCATCTCAAGATTACACAATGTGAAACATTTAAAAAAGGTTGTGTTTCGCTAAAAAAAAATTCGGTTTCTTTATGAAGTTTAACATGCTGATATGACTTTTTTTTTACCATCGACGGTACTCCCCAAAAAATATTTTCATACATTTCGGTGTTTATAACTCGTACGCAGAAATAACAAGGTACTGGCAGAAGACTGAGTTCAAAACAAAAGTTTAAAATAACAGTTGCTAAAAAAAGAGTCGTCCAAAACTTCAGAAAATTTACATTTGATCGTTTTTGTCTTTTGTGACTTATACTGTCCTCACGAAACAGGTTCCAGATGTAGTAACCCATCATCGCTTCATCCCACCTTCCCTGCGTCTCAAAAATAACTACAATTTTCTGACACTGACATTTGGGAAAAACCAATATATATATATTTGCAATACACCGATATATCGTAATTAATGATATAGGCTCAAATTTGACTTGAGCTAAGTATCCACTAAAACATTTATGCTACATGAAAATAAATATTACTAATTATCACCACAGAATTGTGCAAGAACTAAAAAAAATTAAGTTAGTGTATACAACAAATCATTTTGTTACTGTAGGGAGATGACGAAGACGGCGATGACCCTTATGCCATCAGTCCAAAGTGGACATTTGACAGAAGGAGCAGGCGATGGACCCGTGCGGATGACGGGGGGATTAGCAGTCCCACCTCGTGCCTGAGGAGAACAGAAAGCTGCGAGGCATCTCTTTCTGACAGTGGCGAGTGCCATGAGCTGTGTTCATATCACAGCTCCAGCAACGTAGACAGCGATGAAGGATGTGCTCCCAACAAAACCGCAGAGGAGCCCGAGACGAGCCGTAGCTCCTCCAGATGCTCCTCGAACTACAAGCCCCAATCCCCTGACACCTCTTCAAGCAGGCCTCCATCCCCGGGTGAACAGCACGCTTTAAGCGGAGAGGAGTGCTTTCCTGATAAGCCCCCGCTTAAAAAAGGCCTTCTTCGGAAAATGGAGAAGCTTCGATTAAGAGGAAACACCCAACACGTTCAAAGTGGGAAAGCCAGACTTGTCATAAGCGGGCCAATTTTGCAAGAAGGCCTCAGTGAGGAAAGGCTCAAGCATCTTCAGTGTCTAGACATAGCAAGACTCAACCACAAATCCGGCAGTCCTGCATCCTGCTCGCCACCTTCTGGTTCAAGCAGCAGTCCTTCCGAATCGAGCAGTGCCGTCAGCACGCCAAGCCCTGTCGCCAGGGTACGAAGAAACTGCAAACACCCCAGCTTGCCCAAACAAGAGAACGAGGAGAAACCATTCACAGATGGAGAGCTCAACAACCAACGGAATCTCGAAGTCAACCCCGTCTTTAAAATTCCACAGGGTCACAAGCCTGGGACGTTCCCAACAGTGCTTACCCACAACAGCGCCTTCTCGCCCCTCGACAACACATCAGTCAACTGGAGGACTGGGAGCTTTCATGGTTACCGAGGTAGACTGTGTAAAAGCAGTAGCTCCAAAGACCAGGAAGAAGCCTGCAGCCCGTTGGCTACCTGCGATCACCGCGTCAGCATTTACGACAACGTGCCGGACGATATGCAGAACATGAACGATGACGTGTTCTCTGCGTTGGACGGCGTGATGGAACGTATTTGTGACCTGCAGCAGCTGGTCACCTCATGGACAGACAAGCTGTCCGAGGACGGGGATTCAGATTTCTCTCACTCTGGTTCTCCCTCGCCCTCCTCACTGACGGACATCCACCTTGAAATCAAGGATCAGGATGAATCTGCTCTGGAGGAGAGCATGGAAGCGTTTGCACGTACTTCTAGGTAAGAGATTAGATCATCAAATCAAAAGCTAGCTCTAGATATTTACAGAACTTTACAAAAGCTGGTTAATTTTTTACATTGCAGTGTTCAAAGGCCCCACTGGTCCAGTGCACAGATGCTTTCACAGAGTTACTCCAGCGCGGGCATAGAGGCCAAATTAGCACCACATGTCTCCATGCTACAAAGACTGAGCCTTCTCAGACTCACGGCTCTGATGGACAAGCACTCGCCCTTCAGCAAACAAGGCTGGAATTGGTAAGGCTGGCGAAAAAGAATGCAGAGAAGGAAAAAGACGGATAGATTTATAATCTGATGAGGGATACGATGCAGGAGACCTGCTGTTTAGAGAGTCGTTCATTATTTATGCCGAGTTGCAACCTTGGCATATCTCTCAGCAGACAAAACAGGCAAGGTTTCAAGAGTAGAGAGTTCAAAAAGGAGAGTGAACCCAGCAGCCTTAAGCTGCATGACAAAAGCACAGCCTTGTTTTTTCCAAGACTGAAGGAGATTCACACGCTGTGATTTTATAGATTTCGTTCTCTTTCATTCTTCGTGAAAATGGCCCGTTAAGGTGCAATTCACGAGTAACTATTGTTTGAAGGATAGATTTCTAGAGTCTTAGTCACGTATTCATGGTTAAAGGGGATGTGTGTAAAGACAACTGTAAGCCATTTGTAGTCAGATTCCCTTAAAGTGGGTAAAAACTGTGGCAATTTCGATTATTTATAAAAAACAATTATTATATTTTTATTATATGTTTCATTTTCCTTTTTTATTGTGTGTTATTTGTATGTTTTATATTATTTTCGTATTTCGTTTTTTTTTAGCGTCCCATCTAGCTAACCATATCATCATTGGTTAAACCAATGGCGCCATTTCAAGAGCAGGCGAACCAAAAGAAGTCTGGGATATTGCTGATGAAAATCCTTAATTTTTTTCTCAAATCCATTTTGCTACATTTACGGCACAGCAATGACACGCTTCACCTTGAAAGGTTGACTTTGTTTATCTTGAGTAATTATGTACCCAAGACTGTAAACATAATTGTATCTCGACTTGGGCTTCAGGGATGATAAGTAAAGAAAAAAAAACTCTTATCTGGTACTGATTGACAGCCATTTAACATTTATGGAAATGTTTTTTGGCCCTTGCTTTGCATTTTTATTTTTATTTTTTTATCTCATTCTGTCTGCTCTCCTTTTCCTTAATAATCATTTAACCCAAATTTGAGAACTTATCTCCCCACTGGACAATTAATAACACGTTTGACATTATGCAGTTGTGTAGTTAACTGGACTAAAAACCCTTTGCTTCAGGCAAAGAGAAGAATATAATTGACTTTTTGGGAGGAGAGTAATTAGGCTATTTGTTTTAACAACCATTGAGCAAACTACTAAAGAAACAGCCCTCTCAAGTCAACCCCCACGTTCACATTGATCGCTCACTTGAGTATTCAGCACTCTGCGTGTAAAGCGACTCGCTTGAGTTCAGATAAGTTGCACCTGCCGTTTTCTTCTGCAGAATCTTTTCTCTTCTGCATTAAACAGCGTCTGGACCGCTTACTGCATGTATGTGTCAAATGTAAACAGTTCCACTCCATCACTAGGGGAACAGCATAAAACTAATGCAACAAGACTGAAAATTGTCTTTAATTGAACAACTCTGCTCGCTGTTAAGAAGAGAGGTACTGTAAATGAGGCTAATACTAATCGAGGAAAACTCAATTGCATAAAATATAAAAAAATCCCATTTTTTTTTAATTAGTTGGCTCCCGCAAAGCCAAATATAAGTGCCTTGAAGTTTTATCTCAAAATCCCCGAACGTGATTTATATAGAAATAATGACAAGCAAGACTCAAATTGCTGTCAGGTTATCTGCTCGACTACACAGCTCATCACCATGGCACCAAGTCCACCGCCTAATGAAAGACTTCCTGAATGTAAATCAATATAGGCTTTGCCAAACTAAATAGTTTGAAATTCATCATGTGCCTCTTGCCAGCCGGCCAGTGTGTACTGAAATATTAAAACTACTACACCCCATCTAATTGCTTTATTTCTTTACTTTCCAGCTCAAACAGATAAAATAACAAGAAGCTTATAACAACAAACAAATGAAATGTCAGCTGGCTCAAAGATTTATTTGTTGATGCGCACGAGGGCTTCACACGCTGCCAATACGATTGCAGTCATTAATGGTAGCTGCTAAATATATGCAGTGGTTTTTCTTCTCTTCATTTAGCAGAACACATCGTTATCTCAGACAAATGTGGTAAATGAGTATAACAAGCATGTGACGATCTAAAAATAATCACGATTGTCAACGTCTGCTATTTTAGGACAGTACCGAAAGTCTACCGTAAAGTTAAGGCTTTAGAGCACAAGAGCAGGAAGGTGTTTGGAGTTCCTCTGCTCCAGAGCGTCCAGCAATCGGGAAAACCTCTGCCACCGAGCATCTTGAGAGCAATGGAGTACCTACGGACTGAATGTTTGGATCAGGTATGTCACCCTGTCAATGCCATGAAAACAAAAACTAAATATAAAAAAGGATTTCTGTAATTGTTGTCCAGAAAAAAGCCATTTTTCTTTATAATATGCCAAAAAAACGTACGGGAAAACGTATCTCTGTATATAAAATATGCTGCTCTGGGTAAACATTTAAAACATTGGCATCAGAGATGGAAAATCGAGTCCACGACTTGGACTCGCGTCGCAATTAAGGTCAGAAAAACAGAGACTTGCGACTTGACTTGGACGCGTGGACAATTGATTCGATGATCTCATGAGACTCGAAAAATTCCCAAGACAAGACATTCTGTAGAGTTAATTACTTGTAATGTTTCAAAAATTATTTAGCTTCATACACTGTGAATTACAGTAAATATGAGAACTTTTGCTAAAAATAGACCATAGACTTGAGATGTGACTTGGACTCCACTTTGATGACTAGAAACTTGACTTAGACTTGACCTCAAAGACTTGAGACTTGACTTGGACCTCCGAGACTTGTGAACATGTCCGATTGGCATATTGGATCAAAATAAATTATACAGAAATATATATATCTTTACTTTTTCTAAATAAGTAGTGAAGTATTAATAAGTTACACAACGCATTAAGATTACATTAACGCATTTGGCAGATGCTTTTTTTCAAAGAGACTTACATACTATACTCTTAAACGTTTTGCAGCAGGTTCAAAGTAACTTACTCTAGATTTAATTTACAATTTAGATTGAAACAAAACTTACCTAGTTATTATATTTTCTTTCATAAAACAAGACTAAATATATTAGGTCACTTTTTGTTACGTAAATGTATTGAAATTGAACAAGTTTTTAATATTTTTACTAGATAATAAGAGCAAAATGCTTACGAAGAATTTCATTTTTGCAGTGTTCCTATGCTAATGCCAGTAATGAGACCAGCGTCTTCTTACTCATTTTGAATCTCAAAAGTCAAAGTAAAGTTTACTCAAATTGAAGTTCTAATAGGAAAGTAGTATTAAGGATCAATTAAATCTACAGTAAGTTACTGGCAAACCTGCTGCAAAACTACAGCAAGTTTAACAGCATATACATTTGTTTCTGAGTATGTGCAATCCCTGGGATGGAACCCATGACCTTACCGTTGCTTGCGCAACAATCTAAGAAAGCCTAAATAAGCCAAGAGTTGGAAAATCCATGAAACATTCTTACTGATGTAATGCAACAGAAGTAAAAGTCATATTGCTTTTAGTACTAGACACTTTACCAATAATATTCTGTTTTGTACCTGTGGCAATATATTTCATTTACCCACTCTGATTAAACACATCTGGTTATTTAGAAAAATATCTATCCATGCATATGATAATGTGATGCAATCCATTGTGCTTTTGCCAACACATATCTTGATCGAACCTCACAGGTTGGGCTTTTCCGAAAGTCTGGGGTCAAATCCCGAATCCAGAATTTAAGGGAAATGGTTGAGGCCGATCCTGACGGCGTGTCCTTTGAAAATCAATCAGCCTTTGATGTGGCCGACATGGTGAAGCAATACTTCAGAGACCTGCCCGAGCCCATCTTCTCCAGCAAACTGTGTGAAAGCTTCCTGCACATCTACCAATGTAAGCCAAACTCACGTCAAGACGAAGATCGATGAAATATTTTTCACAAAAACCTACACTCGCGGTTACACCAAGAGTTGAGAAGTGTTGAGAAGTGACTCGAGAAATAGATTGTTTGTTTAAACGCCAGCTATTGATGTATTAACCGTCTTTGATTTCCCACCAGACTTCCCCAAAGATCAACAGTTCGCCGGGGTTCAAGCGGCCATCTTCCTCCTCCCTGACGAAAACAGGGAAGCCCTCCAGAGCCTCCTCCTCTTCCTCCAAGAGGTGGTCGCCTGCGTGGAGGAGAACCAGATGACCCCAACCAACATTGCCGTGTGCCTGGCGCCCACCCTCTTCCACCTCAACTCCTTCAACAGAGAGAGAACCAGCATGAGGTTAGTCTAAACAGCCAAATAAAATCCCTTGTATTGTAACGGTTATGTAACATTTTATAAAGTTAACATCGCGTTGGTCTTCATTCCCTGTGATGTGCTTCCAATGAGCAAACTGGAGCACTTCATTATAACCAGTTTCACGCTTTCTGAACAGTTCAGGCAGTGTTTCGCGTAGTCACAATAAAGATTACATCAATTTTTGGCTGAAAGAGCTCATTCTCTTTTGTTTAGTTTTGCATGATTGTTGGGTCAGTGCGGTGTGAGCGGCTTATGTAACGCAGCGCGGCTTCACATCTGGCTTTCATTTTACACAGATAAGGACCATATTGTATCTGTAATGCGGTTCAGCTGGTTAATGAAACCCGGGCAGAACGGCAGAGGAATGAAGTGCGAGGAAGACGGTGGCTGGAAGTGAAATCAAAGTATTTTTGAGATGTTCAAATGTTTGGCATCCTCATACAGAACCTGTCATCTTAAACTGTTGGCTGTAAAATGTAGAGATGCTATAGACACGGTTAAGACCTCCAGGTTTGTTTACTGGAGCGATTTGCGTAAAAATTAAGTCGTAATGGTTTTAAAAAGACGCAGTGATGTCACAAGCCCGACTAGGTTCATGCATCCAATTTAAGAAACTCCCCTTTCGCAAGCCAACAAGCTCTTTTCGCCCTCCTGCTGAGCTCTGGATGAAGTGCTGTGATATCTTCTCCACGCTTACTGTAGCTCAGCGGGATGCTAAAAGAAGAAACACTAGAAAACAAACAAATCGTGTAAAGGGGTTGTGAAATGACATGAAGGCTCTGTGTCAGAATTGCATTTCTCAAATCCACTTAGCTTAAGAAGTTTCTTATCATATCTTCCTCGGGGTCCCCAATAGCACCTACAGGAGAGTTTTACATGTTTGGATGTCTGCAAAGCTACTTTATTCATCTCCATGTGAACAATTTTGTGTACAAATTTGTGCCCTTTTTCCACTTTTGGAACTAGGTCCAGACACCGAAAATACAGCTTGGGAATACCGGACCAGAGGGATCTGAGCGAGAACCTGGCAGCGACACAGGGACTGTCACATATGGTTACCGAATGTTTTCGCCTTTTCCAGGTACAACGCAGCCCGTTTAGTGAGTTAGCGCTAATGAATGTCAGCATCCCATCTGCATGCAATCTGAACCTCCTCATTCGCAGCTCCGATGAATAAAAGCTTTGTCATCCCACGTTTGTGTTGCACAAAACAACGGTACCAAAGCGTGCCAAGTCGCTGGAAGTTAACTGTAATGACAAGCGTTGTTATGTAAGGCCGTGTGAAGATTTACATCTTTTCACCCAGGGTCCAAAATTAACGCTACAAGTGCCAAATGTGAGAAAACTGGCGGGTCAATAAATATAGAGTTGGCAGGTAACTTTGATACAAATCGCAATAGTGCAGCATAAGTCAATACAATGTGAGGACAATGTGTTGAACCTGTGCACGATTCACATAATACACATGCATGTATGCTGATCCCTTGCGATTCACAATGGAAACTTTATTACTTTTACCTCAGTGGAAATTTCCTCAGAACACCCATGTGGTGACATTTTGATAAAAAATTGGGAGTTTTTACATACCTCTGTATAGATATTTTAGCATACTTCAAGTAACTCCATTTTAGTATAATAAAAGTAAAGGTCAAGTATATTATACTTAATGTAGTAATTAACCATTTTCAATGTAATACTTGGGACTAATTTGGCTACTTTTTAGTTTATAAAGGTATGCTTTTATATATCCTAGAAGTGTAACAGTAAACTGAGTACACAAGTATTTTTATTTGTACTGCAACTATACTGCAAATAAACTTATAGGTATATTAATAGTTTAATTTCAACCTGTTTAACGTTTTAGTACACTTTGAAGTATACTCTCAGTAAACTACTGTTTTTTTATAATGAAAGTATACATATTCTTTAAATTAACTTACGTTCAAACTTAGTTTAATATGTATTTTATTTTTTTACGTATACTACTACGCTCCAATTTATGAAATGATTTTTATACTTTCTGTTTAACTAGACTTTAAGTCGATTTAAAGTAAATTCCAGTTGTTCCAATGGAAACAATTACACTAAAATACACTTAAACCTATACTACACTTAAAGTTTACTATAATACACGAACCACTTAGACTGGTTTTGTGTCCATACTAGTGTTGTCACGATACTGGAATTTCTAACTTCGATACGATACCTTGAAAAATATCGATACTCGATACCATTTTCGATACCACAGAGAAAAAAACTGCCACAACATTAAGGTGGTAATTTTTTTTTGTATTATTATTTAAAGATAAATATAACATGTATAATGTATTATAAAGAGTTATTAAAGGGTAAAATGCATTATAATTCTTCATAATGTGTGTTGTAACGCATTATGTTCTGATGCAGGTCGGGTCTCATCTTATTTCTGGTGCTACAAGAGAATGCTAAACTTTAATAAACATATTTTTTTTGACCACACTTTTAAAATGAACTGAACTATGTAACTAATCTAAGAACTTAAGTTAATGGTAATAGATATTTGTTACATGAATAAACAATGAAAAATACTTCCTAAACATGTATTAATCTTAACTATCTGTTAATATTTTTTTTCATTGGACCAGAGCAAACATGATCCGTTGTATTTTATTACATACTGTCATCAAAGATTAAAATATCCTGCATTGCTCATCGTTCATAAATGCTGGTTAATACATAACATTATTTGATGAACATATTTTAATGCCGGATTCACATATCACCGATCCACACACGCAAACTTGCGTGCATCACACGTGAAAACAATGCTCACTGGATCGACATGAAGACAAATTACAGAATTGAAGTAATCCTTTTTTTAATTAAGTTAATTAAGCACAAGTTAATTTACATTTGACCACAGTTAAAGTATTTAAAGATTCACAGTTAAAGATTCCTCAGTCGGACTTTACGAATTACGGTGAAAAAACGAGACAACACTCATATTGCTATATTAGAGGTGTTAGCGCCTTTTGTTAGCACTGCTCTGTAGCGACTCTTGCATATTGGCTTGTTTGAGTCCTTCGGCTTTCCATTTTCATTTGCTTCATATCCAAAATATTTCCAGATAGCACTCCTGCTGTGTTCTTTATCAATCAAAGCCGGTTGCGGAGGCGCCGCACACGCCATATTTATATTCACTTCACTTTTGCTATTTAGCCAGAGCGAATGAGACGAGACACGTGACAGGCACTGCGGTCACGTGTGCTGTTTGTCAATGCGCCTTTGGAGATAAGTGAAAGTGACAGCTCGGCTAGGATCGGTGTATCGATACTTCGGGAAATTAGTATTGGTATCGATATTTATCGAAATATCGATATTTTTGACAACACTAGTCCATACAATGGAATTGAATACTGCCATTGTTCGGTTAGCAACATTTTTCAAAATATCCTCTTTTGTGTTCTGCAGAAGAAAGTCATACAGGTTCGAAATGACAAGGGCGAATAAATAATGACTGATGTTTTTTGGGGGGGGTATAAAGTGTACTTAGTATAGTTTTTTTATTACCTGGGATCAACGTGTACATAGATCAGGTTTAGTTCCACTCATTCTATTTACTCCAAGCTTTTCCACCCCAAAGCAGACTTGTTACTATGAAATTGAACATACAAGTTTATATGACAGTATGTAAAACCATGTAAACACCACAAGACAAGTAAAACACTTCATTTTCACTTCACACCCATCTCTTCCGTCAGCACCTGACCGATCAGTACTGGCTTCTGTTTCTTTTCTACTCTTTCTCTATCCTAAAAAATCCTTTGTAGCTTTGTACACTAGGCTATATGAGACCAGTTTTACTGCACTTGTGCTTTTTGTTGTCCTTATGTTGTTCCAATTGCTTCTATTGTTTGCCTCATTTAAAAGTCGCTTTGGATAAAAGCGTCTGCTGAATAACTAAATGTAAATGTAAATCTAATACTTAAAAGAGTAGTTCACTTCAAAATTTGCCCCCATTGGCTTTCCATAGTAGGCATAAAAAGAACTATTAAAAGCGAATCGGGGCAAATTTCGAAGTGATCTACTCCTTCACCTATGTTTCTCAGAAGTACATAAAAAGTAGACTGAAAATATATTTTCTTATTTAAAGTTAAAAGAAGTATAATAGTGGCGCACTTGAACAAACTTCTTTTGTGTTTTGAGACAGAGAGAGAGGATGACTCATCTCACCTACCCTGCTAGTAAATAAATCCATAGTCCATAGGGATAAAAATATGCGTTCGAAATATAAAATAATGCAAAATACAGTTCCACGGCTGGTGAGAAATATTCCCACCTCGATAAATTATACACCTACATGAATATTTGTGTGTCTTCAACACAGATCCCAAAATACTGGGAAGCCCAGAGAGCAGGCAGCTTTGCTGAAGACGATGCAGGCGTAAGCTGTTTTCCTCACCGTGGAGAAGACGAAAGTACAGAGCGTGCCAGGCTGTCCCTGCTCACGCAAAAACTCCTGCGGGAGGCGAGAGAGAAATCTAGAGGCTGGGTCTCCTGCTTGAGCTCTGATCATGTGGACGTAACAGCTAAAAAGGTTTGTACTCAATCTTCCAACACATCAAAGAATTAAAGATCCAAAAAATTCAGCAATAGATTTGCGGCTCTTGGGACAAGAGGTATATATTATGGACGGTATGGGACAGAATTTCAATAAGAATCCCTTGCTTACAAAACCACAGTGCATTCAAGGTATATAGTTTTTTAGTGTGCAAGTTCCCTCAGAATTTACCCACAAACTTGGCGTTGCAAGCATCTGTGAAGTTCTATCTTTGTAAAAGCTAATTGCTGGAATACACTACAAGACTTTGGAAATCTTTTTTTTCAACTAGACATCATACACTTGCAGATTTTTTGGTGACTGGCACAGATTTTCTCCCCAGAAGTCCAGACTGGGCAAAGTCCGAGCAAAAGTCTTGTAGTGTATTTTCGCCTTAAGACGATGTTAAAATGTGATCGCTCTGTTAAAGGTGGAAGACGGTTATCCTCTGCGGCTGTGGCGTGCGACAACGGAAGTCGATGCTCCTCAGCAGGACGTTCTCCAGCGCGTGTTAAGAGAACAAAGTCACTGGCAGAAAGATCTTCTACACACCGAGGTGGTGGAGAATCTGGATAAGGATGCCGATGTGTGTCATTACATCCTGCAAGCCGCCGGAGCCAGGCCACCCCTGCAACACGTTCTGTTACGGTAATGATCTACAGGTCTCTGTTAACCGACGCTTCCCTAACTTTGTTTAAAAGTTGAAGAGCAAGCAACGATTGGAGAAATCAAGGTCGGGTTGCATCAGGTGTTAATTTCCCAAGGCTTGAAAGCTCGTGGTCTCCGAGGATCATGACACAGCAACAAAGTACATTGAGGCTGTGAAATAAGACTACGGATCGGGAGCGAGAGCCTTCATGCATGGTAGTCAATGGTGCTGCGTCTTTGCATGATTCCCTGTATTAGCATCTGGGACGACTTCATCAATGAGGTTCACCCAATAAAAAATATGTAAATTTTATTCTAAACATGTGCAAAAACACGAAAGAAGTTATTTTGGAGGATGTTAGTAAAAACAATATTGGCTCCCATTGAATGGACCCCACTGAGACATTTCTCAAAATACCTTCTTTGTGTTGACCCACATGAGGAAGAATACACAACAGATTTTTTTTCTTCAAGAGAACTGTTCCTTTAATTAGACTGCTCGAAAGATAACAGTAGAACCTTTAAGCAGAAAATCGGCTCCGTACAGGATTTCATCGCGCATTTTGCGACAAATTAGCGAAGTGAAGTGTAAATCCCCGAACAATGACATCGCATTACATGCACGCCGTTGAGGGCATAATCCAGTTTACCGCTGTAATCGAGCTACCTTACAAATCAACCAGCTTATGCTGTCGTTCTGTTGCCTGGTGATCTTTCAATTACAGCTTGAACTTCATCTTCTCTTCCTGCAGGACTTGGCAGTCGGATTCTACGGCAGGTTCCCTGTTCGTGTCCTCCGTGTCTGTCGAACACGCCGCCGTGGCCGTCCGAGGAGTACGGGCTAAAGTTCTCTGCTGCTTGTTCCTAATCGAGCCGTTGGGCTCGAAAAAGTCACGAGTCACACACCTCTGCAGGACAGACACGAGGTGTGTATACATTGGAGAAGTAGGCTCGAAGATTTGTAGTCTTTGTTATAATCGATTTGTTCCCTGCACGTCTCTGTTGGGCCGCTAGAGCCCCTGTAGATTCATATAGTATTGCTGAATCAATAAAACACAAGGCTGTAATACAGAAAACAGTTGTCACTGGAAATTGAGATGCATTCCTGGGGATGTGTTGTGACCATGCGAACACGAGACACAATCACAGAGACGTGCTGTTATATTCCCTCAACTGGCTAGAATATGTCTAGAAGGCACATTTGAAAGTGCAGGCAGAGAGACGTTATGTATTTTTTCTGACTGCATTGTGTATTTGTTGTGTCTAAATAAAGTATACAGTCTGTATGTTGAATATCCATTGGTGGGAGCATGAATCTGTCTTTTAATTTAGAGGTTTCGTTTTCTAAAGACTGCACATGTATTGAGCATTTTATCACTTTTCAGATCGAAACCAAAGAGCGTATACAGTTATATTAACTTTGAATTATGAAACTACTTGAGACGTTTTTGAGCAACGTTTTACAAGGAGAATCACTTACTGGAGACTGGTTAGTTTTAATAACTGCCACATTAAATGTAAGCCAGTGGCGATTTGCTTAAAGGGACAGTTCACACAAAAATTAAAAGTCAGTCGTCATTTACACTCCCTCTTGTGATTTCAAACCTGTATGATTTTCTGGCTTCTGCAGAACACAAAAGAATGTATTTTGAAGAATGTGGTAACCGAACAATGGTTGTGCCCATTGACTTTCATTGGTTTTGTGTCCATACAATAGAAGTGAATGTGTAGCTGCCAACATTCTTCAAAATATCTTCTTTGTGTTTTACAGACGAAAAAAGGGTAGAGGTAGAGAGTTAATAAACGATAACAGAATTAAAAATTTTGAGTGAACTATCCCTTTAACACTTCATTCTTATTGTTTTTAAAAGGGATAGTTCACACCAAAAATAAATATTTTCTCATCATTTATTCTCCTGTATGTGAGTATTCTGTGGAACACCTAAGAAGATATTTTGAGAAATGTCTCTATGGTTTTGTGTCCATACAATGGAAGTCAATGGCGGTCAATGCAGTTCTGTTACCAACATTCTTCAAAATATCTTCTTTTGTGTTTTGCAGAAGAAAAAAGTCACACAGGTATGAAGTAAAAAGAGAGAGATTAAATGACAGGATTTTTATTTTTTGATTAACTATCCCTTTAACCGTTCATTCTTATTGTATTCTTAAGGGATAGTTCACCTCAAAATTATAATTCTCTCATCATTTATTCACTTGTATGTGACTCTTTCTTCTGTAGAACACAAGAAGATACTTTGAGAAATGTTTGTGGTTTTGTGTCCATATAATGTAAGACATTGTCGTACGGTTACTAACATTCTTCAAAATATCTTCTTTTGTGTTCTGCAGAAGAAAGTCATATCAGTTTGGAAAGCCTAATTGTTAAAATAATTTCATTTTTAGGTGAACTATCCTTTATTTCTTCCTGATATTTCTTCAGAAACTAAACCAGTTTCATTTGGAACCCTCGACACCCGTTTGTGTATTTATGACACAACATTATCCCATCGTGAACAGTAACTCATCCCTCTTCTTCTCTCTTATCAGAGGCCGATCTCCAGAATGGGACCATAAAGTAGGAGGACACCTGGTTTCATCAGCGTTGATGGCCGTGAGGGATTCCTTCAGACCCAAAACAAAAGACTCAAAAGCACAGTAAGGGCTCCAAAGAGTCATTTGTTAAGCCCTGGACAACTTTACGATCCGTCAGCTCGAAAAAGAGAAAAAATACAGAAATTGAGCTCAGAGGAGATGAAGTGAAAACTAAGTCTGTCTGGAATCCGGAGAGTTACGACGAGAGCGTTTTAATGCAGACCATTCGGCCTGCAGACAAGGAACAACAACAGTGTGATGAGGTGCTCCACGAGAGCCGGTGCGCTCGCCATTATCAAGACTGACAGGAGAGAGTGTCAGAGTAATGAAATGTCTCATCCGATTTAAAGGACTATTCCACGGGCTAATGCGTCGCAGTGGTCGGCGTCGACACTCTCGACTCGCGCTGTTTTTAAGCATTAAAGGAAGGGCGGGCTGATGCGATCTGGAAAGGTCTTCAAAGATTGTATGATTTCAAACGTACTCCTTTGACTTACACAAAAGACACATGATCGAAATTCTGCTGTACAGTAACGACTGTGACATTGATTCATACGGGCGTGTTTTTCGGCTGGAAGCTGCCACGTTTGTTTATTTATTCAGGAGTGCTTGAAAGACTGTCAAATCGAGCCAAACGCCTCCATCCGAGGTGCTGTGTGATCCGGCACATTACAGCGCATTACCCTGTCAGACCCAAATGCTTCCACTGTAATTTCTAATTATTTGGCATTGTGCTTTAACAGAGTTTTGGACTTCGTGATCGAAAAGCGACATTTTATTTCATTTCACATGACAGCTTATATAAAATTTTATAAACTGAATTATAGCGAGCTTTAATATAACTTAAATTGTTGTGATGGTTTGTTGATACATTACAGATTTTATTTAAATATATGTTCGAGGCAACAGCACAATTTGGCTTGACGTGATTTTTTTCCTCAATGCTTTAATAACCATGTAAAGTCTCAATTTCTTGTATAATTGTTTCTCAAATATAGTTTTTCATAGTCAGGTAAGTGAGATGTCACGTGGCCATTCCAGGAATATGGACTGTTATAGATAACTTTTGTTTTCAATTAAGAGCCATTCCTACTCTATTTGTTTTGTTAAACTGCTTCTGGTTTGCAGATTTTAATTCACAGAAATCATAAAAAGTATCTTGTCTCTCAATAACATGCATCCTTTTTAGTCACATCCATAACACAAGTTTTTTTACCTCTTGAAATAGAAAAGTCATGCATAGACTGATCATCATCATCTCTATCATCAGGGGTTTAGTCAAATATAATCAGATGGTTCAATATATTGGTAATAAATATATTCTAAATATAATTTAATAAATATATATAAGTTTTGACTGAAAATCTTAAACCATAACATCCGTTCTCAAACTATGGGGCTCCTAAAACAGCACCGGGGGGCCACAGTTTTATGGCTTTTTATTAAATTTAGAATTTATTATAAATTCTGTGTCATCAAACATCAGAAAATAAGGCCAGCGACCAAAAGCACTGTATTAATTTTAGGTTTTTGAACATATGCTTAAGAATCAAAATTCTAAGTTTAAGATTATAATTCCTTATGTGGGGGGGACACAAAGGGATGCTCCCCATACAGGGGGGCATCGCAATTAAAAAGTTGAGAACAACTGGAAAAGACGATGCTGGATGCATTTTATGTCTCAACATAAACAACTTGCCGTCTATTGGCCTTGTCCCACACAAAGATAAATACATAAAGTAAACTACAATTGTATAATTCCAACAGAGATGGCGAAAGAGAGAAAACGTTATGGATTGCAATTTAAGATTGCACCGTTTTAGGTTATCGGTTGGGTCCATAAAGTTTTACAGCCAATATTACATTTAAAAAAGTAAGAATGCTCCACCTTAAAGAGGTTAGAACGTGCTAATGGATGTACCAGGACTCAGGCAAGTAATTAAGTGGCCAGATATATAATTTAGATCCCAGACCTAAAATTATCACAGAAATCCCAGGTACCCAGCATGCAATGAGTAAATAAGCAGTGACCCAGTTGTGAATTAAATCAGTCCACTTAATCTTCATACAGATTATCAAGCGTGGATGCTGCATTTATCAGCCCCAATTCATTTAATCCTGTTGGCGAGTGCAAGACAAACACTGAACTCTATTAAAACCCCTAAATGAAACAAGTTACTATCTCTGAATAATTCACTGAAAGCCTCTAGCTAAATGAGAACCAGATTCCAAAAACCCCAGTGGATAGAAAACATATTAGGAAATTGATTTATTGCATTACAATTCAAGAGAGAACAATATTTTATGCATATTGGGAAATCAAACAACCAAAAGTCTAATAAGTTAGCGTTGTAAAAGCTTCAGGTCAACCAAAGATAAGTGTGCTAAAGCTTATCATCTGACAAGAATTAAACTTATATTCAGGCTTATTATAGAAAGACAAAGAGCCCAATGGAAACTACAGTATGATAGCTTTGACTTTCTGGTGATTCTACATGGTCCAGATGGATGAACCGACATTTATGTAAGGGGAAAAAAGAACACAAAGCCAAAATGTTTATGGGCAGTCACGTGAGTTTTATTCGGTATACCATAAAAATCCATAGGGACATGATGTTTGCGAAAAAGGTCTTATGTTCAGGGGAGGAAAATGCTGACCAGTTTACATCCTCTCAACTGGATTGATACCCAGAATGTCAAAGCCTTTGGCCATCACAGCTGCTGTGGCTTCACAGAGGAGCATCCGCCACATGTTGACTTTGACCACTTCCCCTGAGAAGAAAGATGCAGAGGGGTCAAGGTGGCTCTTTCGTGTAAATCAAACCAATGACGTTTCATCACGTGTCTTAAACATCATTCAAAAAAACATGCTGTGTGTCAGAATTGATTTCCCCAAAATATGCACGTGGGGATACGTGTTTGGCCAAACAATGGTAGACTAATTTTGCAAACTCGCGACTATGAATTCCACACTGTTCACACGCATAATTTCATAAAATCACTGTGTATTTATGTGCCAACAAGAAAAACAAACCTCCAAAAGCCTCATAAGCAGAGTATTTTGGATTTCTTCAGTAAAACTCAATTTCATTAGTCTACATTAAATAGTGTGAAGTTGCTGCATAATTCAAGAGACAGCAGCTTCACCCTAACTAGTTATTAATAAAAGGAATCAAATGAGGAAAAACAGCTAAGGGATTTTCTATCAAATATCGTCCTACATTTGTTCTCCCTGTTCAAATAAACCATTATTCTTGGCTAACACACGATGTAAAAACAACCCCAAACAAAGCTGACATGCATCCAAATGATAACACTTGTATTTAGCAACTTTTTCGTTTCTTTAAGCATCTGGTGAGAACGAAACTAAATGCCGTTTTGGACTCGTTCTGTTACATCTGGTATGGAGCAATAACCACACACTCTGAATTTAACCACGAGAACCTCATGACCATGTTTTCCTTTCGTGGTATTAAAGTGAAATTCCTCTGTCGGCTACACTTTTTCCACCGTGACTGATGCTGGAACAGTTCATGGAGCGTTATGAACTCTGGTCGATGTGATGTGGAACTCACCTGTCTGCCGGTCTTTCTCCACACAGTAGCAGCTGTCGTAGAACTCGGTGAAGGTGGTGGCCAGCTCGTACAGGTAGTCACTTAGCGTGTGAAGCAGAAGGTCGTCTGTGATCTTCTGCAGGATCTCGGGGAAGCGCAGGATGCATTTACCAAGCTTCCATTCCTTCTCGTGATCCAGCAAGACTTCCGTGGTCTCGGCTGCTTTACGCAGGGCATCCTCCTGGATGTTTGCCACTCTGGCTATAGACCTGGAGGTGAACAGAGATGTGTTACGAGAGATATCGCACGTCAACGAGACATGTGGAAAACAACAGGGTTTGGTGGCAAATATACATGTGCCGGAATTTGGCAGCAAGCTATATATCACGAAAATGAACACGGGTAATATTGTTATCGTGCATGGTTCAGAAACAGTAGATAATTTAAAGTAGTTTATTATTTTAATTGTTAAAATCTCAAGAACGCACATTAGCTTCTTTTCCATCAACTGGTTCATATTGAGTGTGGGATGAATTTGCTGAAAATGCTTCTGGCTTCCAGTATAAATGAAACAAAAATGAGAGTAGAAGAAAAGAAAAGCCTTGATTATGTTAGAGTAAAACAGAGGTCAAATATTTTACATTTTCATCCAGATTGAAACATGCCAACCCAGAAATTATTTGCTGAAAATGTTATGATTATTTATTTTTGTTCTTTACAGTGTGCTGTTGCATTTGAACCTGTTTGAAGTAGTTAGTTTCTTTGCACATTGTTGTTTATTTATAATATATATATATATATAATAAAAAGTTGTTTATAAATAAATATATATTATACAATAATTCTTTTCAAATTTCTTTTTAAATATTAAATTTTTTGGGCTATTTGAATAAGCAGTTTTTAGAATAAACGTATTATAAAAGGGACAAGCTGATGCTTTTAAAACTGTTTTGTAACTAAATCCAACACCATGATAAAGATATATACAGTGCTGTAAGGTACAGATATTCTCATGATATGAAAACCATGATGCTTACTGTGTGGTGACAATGACCTGTCTTGATGTGCCAAGCAGAAGGAAAGAAATCAGGTAAATAATAACTTTTGGGTCTGTTTATTAGACAGTTATTATATTAAAGCAACACTTTGTAGTTTTTAGTCCTTAAAGGCGCAGATTTACAGTGGCCACTAGCGTTGTATTATAGATTTGCAACGAATCTCTCAGTCCAAACACGACGGTAGCCACCACAATATAAATAGATGTCGTCGGACCTGCGTTAATATTAAAAAGACTTTTAGCAGAGACGCGTTAGCAGAGATAGTCATAGATATCTATGGAGATACTTTCCATCAGAGAGACGTTGGAGAGAAAGATCTTCTTAAAATCACCCTCGAGGAGGTTGCTTTGATTCGGATCAGTGTGACTAACATTGGTTTTTCTGTCAAGAATCAAGATATGTTGTTAGTTTTGTTCTTATATGTGACCCTGGATCACAAAACCAGTCTTAAGTAGAACGGGAACATTTTTAGTAAAAGACAAAAAACGTACGGGTCAAAATTATCGATTTTACTTTTATGCCAAAAATCATTAGGATATTAAGTAAAGATCATGTTCCATGAAGATATTTTGTAAGTTTCCTACCTTAAATATATAAAAACTTTATTTTTGTGAGTTGATGGCCTGCCACAGTGCCCCTGATTGACAACTTCAAAGGCAATTTTCTCAATATTTAGATATTTTTGCACTCTCAGATTCCTGAGTTTCAGATTCCTGAGTCCTATTCTAACAACTCATACATCAATAGAAAGCTAATTTATTCAGCTTTCGGATTATGTAAAAATCTCAATTTATATAAATTTACACATAAGACTGGTTTTGTTGTCCAGGATCACATATTAGCAGTGTGACGGAGCAGTTTTGAGTGTCATTGTTTATCTGGAACCGCTTTAATGTTATACTAGTCCAGATACTGGAGAGAGAGAGAGCGAGAGTGCGTGGGCGCTAAAACTGTAGAGAAAGCGCGTTTTACTCTTTTATTCAATAATGAATCAACTAGATTTAATCCGCCGGTCACATATGCATTACAAACCCTAGAGTACCAAATGGGAGGACCAGTGAGAAAAAGTTCTATAGTGCTGCTAAAAGGATCTGAAATTGTGATTAATTTTGATTATGAAATCTAGCATGTGAATATATAAAACCAGTATTTTTAAAATATTTCAATACTATGTTCAGCTAATGTTTAAATTAGACTTGACAGTAAAAAATAAGCCCCTTGAAAAAGCTTGTGTATTTATTTTTATCAATGACTATGTTTAGTTGCAACCTCATTATGCGATTTTAATAGGATTTTCCCAATATTGCGATACACTTTACCTCATGTAAACGCAATCATTCGATCGAAGTAATACGATTAAGCTGACAATTGCAGTAAGCATAATCAAAGTACATATGTTTTATTCGCAATTTGAAGGCATGTAAACTAGGGCTAAAACGATTAGTCGACATTGTCGTTTGATTACACAGTAGAAGGACAAAAAGCGAGAATTTTGGCTGAGTACAAACGAATGCGAACAAGTAAAGTGTGGGAAAGCTTTACCAAATTGAAAACAAAAAATGCGGTTGTGTCTAATGCATGCAATTTTTTTAATATTTTCTTCTGTTAGTTGCTGTTTTTCATTAACTCTTTCAACGCAATTTACGAGTTATCTCATCATTTTAAAAAAACGCTTCCCCGCCAAAGATGATTTATTACAGCAATCAGTGTTTGTACTGTTGTACAGCAGGTGGCGCTATTACACACCTTTGGGAAAAAGTACAGCATCCCAGAACCTAGAACGTATATTTCTTATCAGTTTTTAATGATTGTTCTGAGTGGAATCTGGGTGGAATCTGTGACAAAAAACTTTATCTCAGCTGTTTAATCAAAGTGATGAATTTCTGAAGAAACCTACCCACATCTAAGGAGTGATAAAAACGAACAAATTAGATAGTAGAATACGGTTTGCTTTGTTTAAAAGCAGAGACTGTTCTTTCATTGGACATATTGTTTGTCCATAAATTCTTTACAGAAAATGTACTGTGAGCCTTTAAAGTTTGGTGAAAAAAAAAAAAAACAGTGGCGTAGGCTGGCAACTTTTTTTAAAAAGGCTGGCGGGGAAAGAGTAAACTGAACTGTTGTCATAGAATTGCTGCTTAATGCTTCTTTTAAGAGATTTGTCTAGAATTTACCTGTTTATTTATTTATTTTTATTTGTATTTAAAAGTTTGTAGAGAGTATTTGTGTGATTCGAGTTGGACAGAATCAGCCAACTTAAAGAGAGTAACCAGTTGGTTCAAGTTCATTAAAACAAATATCAAAAGCTGAATTGATTTTATTCATTTCGTAAATTATGTATAACTCAATGTTTGGACTAGTTGCGAAAGCTGAATAATCATTAAAATGTACCGATTAATCATTGAAATAATGGGTGATTAGTCAATTAATCGGTCCAACAATCGTTAGATTAATCGACTATCAAAATAATAGTTTGTTGCAGCCCTAATGTAAACACCATAATCGCATTTATGCTGCTCTGACCAAGGTGCGCATGCGCTTCTAGAACGCACCCTCAAGCGCAAATTCATGGAAAACATGACATTCTAAAGTTTAACCGTCAACCCAACTCGCTGTCAGCAGTCTCTGCTCCTTATCTTCATAAAGAAACAGCGACATTTTCATAATTTCCGTATTAACAGTGTAAACGTAGTCATTGTAATATTAATTCATTAATAATATATCATAATATAGAACATTTATAATTACATTATATTAAATGAAGCATTTGAAGGCAGTTTATGATGGTATGTTTGATCAATGTTCAGATTAAAAACACGAGGACTGAATTTCATTTTCAAGCGGTTCTTCAAAATGCTTCAGTATAGAAAAACTATTGATGTTAAAAAACAAAAATTGTACGTGCACAAAGACAGAAGAAAAAGAAAAAAGCAGAGAAGTTGCATTTATACAAGCTGTCAAAACAATCAAATAAGAACAACATGTTACAAAAAAAGATTAAATCCTTTCGTTCTGCCAGGGAAATTTGAGGATCAGATTGGATTGGATGCATTCTGAGAAATTAAAAGCTGAAATCCCCACCAACTGTTGCCATGGCCAATTCACTTTTTTGGCTACTGCTCCTCTTACTGGCTCCACATTCGCTTCCCTCTAAATATGCTATTCTGTTACCAATTGTTTTGAACAGCCCATTAAAAGACAGGAACAGGCTCTCCATACGCACTGGAGCGTGAAGCCGGAGGGACGGCGATACCCCGAGCTCCTGACATCGGGTCAACAGCTCTTCTGAAGTAAAAGACCAAACACTGACAGAACACAAGGTGATAAAGAGGCAGTATAGACTGTGCCAGACCACTTATGCCGAGCATCCACTCTGGCTAGGATTGAGCGATATCTCTCAAATACACAAGCACAACACATACAATTCGGACAGAAAAACACAGACTGTCTGCACAGCAGATGCGCTCATTCATTCATGTGCACGCAAAAGCGCGAAACCACAGAGTCCAAGCGCACATACAATACCCACACAGCAGCTCACACCCAGACTGCCAAAAGAACAAAAGATCAACAGCCCGTGAGAGCGATCAACTGGACCGAGGCCATTCAGCAGTGTTGGTGAGCCGTTTCCCACCCATGTGGAAATCAATCGCGCCTCCATTTCCAGCGCAGCATCCACTCGACGATATTATTACCCAGAGGAGGAAACCCCATATCAAACCCTCAGCGGGCTTCATTTGAAACGGGTGAAGACATCAAACCTCAACGGACTTCACCTGAAACAGTTGAAGACATCATTTGGTTCAGGTGAAGTCTGTTGAGGTTTGAACAACCTCAGTACCCAGCGGAAAAATGTCCTAATAACATTTTTCTAACATTCCCATAACGTTGTGTTAGTTCAAACGTTTAAAGGGATAGTTCAATCAAAAATGAAAATTCTCTCATCGTTTACTCACCCTCAGGTTGTTTTAAACCTGTATAAATGTGTTTGTTCGGTTAAACACGAAGAAAGATATTTGTTAGAATTGTTGAACACAAATTGAGATATTTTGAAGAATTTAGGAAATCAAACAGTTCTGGGGAACCTTTGACTACCATTTATTTTTGTCACCGAATTGAAAATTGCTAACATTCTAACAAATATCTTCCTCTATGTTCATCAGAACAAAGTTTTTATTTATGCAGGTATGAAATGACATGAGGCTGAGAAAACATGACAGAATTTTATTTTTTGGGTGAACTGTCACTTTTAGTAACGTTGTAATGTTGGGTTTTTAAACAGACGTGTTTATTGTGTTTTTAGAAAATTAAGCAATGACATAACAATTAAAACTTTTCTCTTTTATGTTCTTCAAAGAACATTTTTCTAACATTACCATCACATGAAAATGTTATTTCAGAAAGTTTTAAACTTATAACTAATGTTGTTAGAATGTTTGTTAAAGGGGTCATATGCACGGTTAAAATGAATATTATGGTTTGTTTTAGATGTAATGTAATGTGTATTCACGATTTAAGGTTTAAAACGCTGTATTTTCCACATATAGTGCATGTTTGTATCTCCTCTTTTCCCCGCCTCTCTGAAACGCGCAGATTTTTAACAAAGCTCATCGCTCTGAAAAGCGAGCTGTGCTCTGATTGGCCAGTTAACAAGTGCATAGTGATTGGTTGAATACTGCAAGCGTGTGACAGAAGTGTTTCGCCTCTGGAACATCATGTTCCAAAGCAATTTCACTGACAGGGACACCCACCTTACTTTCTTCTGCATTTGGGTGGTCTTAGTCAAATAATACCATGAACTGATGTAGATTTGTGGGGGTGTGGTTACACCAGGTGTTTCAAGCTGGTCTAGGTGAGCATTAGCTTTCAGATAGAATGCATCTTTTGGTCCCACACTTTCATTCTTTGCAGTTTACGTGCAATGTTTTTTTTTTTAACAGAAGTGTTTATTATATATTTAGAACCTCTGACAGTGATATAAAATGTTAATATATTCCTCCTTGAACATTACAGCAAGAATGACTTTGATAACGCTGGCTAATGTTCTCTCAAAGTTATCAGAAATTTACATGCTAGTCTAAAAGGCTTCACTAAAAACGGTTGAAGATATCAAACTTTTACAGACTTAAATATCTAACTTCTGTACCAAGCCAAAAATATGTTCCAAGAACATTTTTCTAACATTCCCATCAGGTTTTGAAAATGTTATTTCCAAGATGTTTAACTAACATCGTAAGATTGTCTATGTACAAATGTGTTTATGTTTTTACAACATTTAGCACTGACATAAAATGTTGATAAAATGCTCCTTAAACATTAATGCAAGAATCATTTTGATAACTTTAAGTAAACGTTAGACAACTGTTCATGTTAGCCCTGTAGACCTGAAACGAGTGAAAATATCAAACCTCAGAAGGTTTTGCCCGAAACATGTGAGGATATCAAACCCTAAACAGCTCATTTAAAGAAGCTGAAGATCTCAATCCCCTAAAGTGTCCATCTGAAGCAGTTTCAGATATCGACCCCTATGGGACTTACTTGATCCGAGTCAACATCTAGCAGGGCTTCACTGACATGAGTGAAGCTGTCGATCCCCCGAGGACTCACCTGATGCGAGTGAAGGCGTAGAGGAGATAGGCTGCAGTGTTGCCCCTGTCGTCCAGCATCTTGTCAAAAGAAAAGACGTAATCGTTGATGCGGTTGTGTGAGAGGTCCGCGTACTTGATGCAACCAAACGCTACGGCACGCTGAGCCTTCACCAGCTCATCCGGGGTCAGCACCTGCAACACACACACACACACATAGTAAGAGACCTTTTGGTTTCCATGGCAACCTTCAACATTACTCTACAATAAAATAAAAGATAGATAGATTTTCTAAATCAGTTACATGAGGTCACACAGGTTTGCTTCCGTTTAAAGAGGAATGAATAGATAACCAATGCGCCGTGGGCTTAAAAAATGAACATCTCAGAGCAGGTCGGTGTTGGATCTGTCCTACATCTCTGGCTCGAACTGCTCACGCCCGAAGAAGCATTACGCGATTACAGCGCCTGCCAACTTTTCTGCCTAATTTAAAGCAGCATATGTACGTTTCAACGTGCCTGACAAACAAGGCGCTTAGCAAAACATCCAAGTCAGCATCACTTAAGGGAAATGGACCCATTTTATATTTCCATCAAATAATAATATCTGTGAAAATGCTCAAATTGCACAAGGGCTACTAAACTTCAAGAGAGTGACATCCGTGGACATCTAAACGTCAAAACACATTAACTCCGCCTGTTTGAGTCTACAAACATGGTTTCTGTCAATGTCAGAACGCTCCGTGGTGTTTGTGAGAGAGAAATCGTGCAAGTAAAGCGAGATGATTCCTGAGCGAAAGATCTCACTGAGGGATGTTGGATGGTTACTCATTCACTTCTATTGTGTAGAAACAAAACCAATGCAAGTCAATGGGTAGTAGCACTCTTCAAAATATCTTCTTTTGTGTTCATCAAGAGAAAAAGTCATGCAGGTTTGACATGACAATAGGGTGAGTAAATGATGACAGAATCTTCATTTTTGGGTGAACTGTACCTTTAGGGTTAAAAGTGCTGTTTTAAAGGGTCTCACCTTATCTCTCTCCTTGTCCTTCAGCTTGTCCATGGACCTTTTCAGACCCTCCTCTAGAAGATCCATTAGTCGAACCGTGTCTCCTGAACGAGTCTTAAACTTTTTCCTGAGATGAAAATAAAACAAACACTCTTAACTCACTGGTTACTACAATAGGTTTAGTCAACGCAGTATGTTTATAACAGCAACAGGGTGACAGGAATACTAATCTTACTTGTCCTCCCCGAGCACGACGCCGAAGCCTGCGTGTTCCACCCGTGTGACCTCAGGGTCGTACCAGCCGATATGCTGAGCGGCGGCGAAGATTATCTGAAAGTGTGATGACTGCCATAGCAGAACATACATATTTACAATAAATGCATCATAAATATTACACATATGTTGTTTATATTAACAAATTTTTACAGTGCGTATGTATGAGTGTGGCCTTGTTTTTATATCATGGTGGGGACTTAAGGGATAGTTCACACAAAAATGAAAATTCTTTCATCATTTAATTACAAATGTATGTTCTTCTAAACACAAAAGGAAGATATTTGGAAGAACGTAACCAAACAGATCTCATCCCCCATAGTAGGAAAAATAAATACTAGTCAATGGGCGATGAGATCGGTTTGTTTACTGACAATCTTCCAAATATCTTCCTTTGTGTTTAGAAGAACAAATAGATTTATAGAGGTTTGGAACAATCTGAGTGTGAGTAAATGATGACAGAATTAAAATTTTTGGGTGAACTTTAAGCCTAAATTCACAGCAACTCATGGGGACTCGAATTGTTTTTGCAATTGTCTTCTAAATCGTTGAGAAAAATATATATTTTTCAAATTTTCTATGATCTTTAGGTTTAGGGTATAAATATACAGTTTGTACAGTATAAAAACCATTAAGCCTATGGACTTTCCCCACGGAGATAAAAAAACATATAATAATAAAAAATCATTGATAATAAAATGACTAATTTCAGTATTTATCATATTCTAAATAGTAAAAAGCAAACTCTCGAATAATCTTAAAACCATCATTTACAGCAATAAAAACAAATTCTCCATTTTTATGACTAACTACTTTTAATCTTTTTTTGTCTAGATTTCAAAGACATGGACATTTTATGCTAAAATAAGGGAATCTTGATGGTGTCTAAATACCTCTTCAATATAAGCCCTGAAAATATTTATATTTTCCCAAAACACGGCAGAATTATAAAACAGGTGTTTATAAAGCCACAAGCATACCGTGTTCTTGACCTCCGGCGCATTAATATTTGAAGACGTGAGAAGTCTCTTGTACAAATGTAAACATACAGACGTTTGAATTCTGGGGTATGTCTGAAGTCTGGCCCCTTCGGTGCGGACACTGGTGACTATACCAGACCTGTATATACACACCTGGCCACTGTCAGTCACGTAGATGATAATGTCAGCCTTCTCGACGAACAGCCGCTGCCGAATGGCAGCCAGATCAGACGTATCGTAAGTGTAACCTCCATCCGATTTGACAATCGTCAGGGGAACGGACTGGCCTGGAGCAAACACTATCTTCCGGCCCTCGTCCATCTGCACCAGGCCTGTGGAGGGACATAAGGATTGATAGGGCAGGTGAGAGAAGAACAGTAGAAGCATAGAATCGATCTCGAAACAACACTGCCCCCTGCTGGATAAATGCATTTAGACACATACAATTCTTTATTCTGTATGTACAGTAGGCTGTTAAAAAAAAAAGATTTCCACTTGATTGACTGAGAGCAACAGAGGGTTAAAAAGCAATATAATTAAAATGTACTATAAGAAACTGAATGACACAGCAGATTAAAGCAAAAGAGTTTTTCCCAAACAACGCACCTCTTCCTTCAAACTCCTTCACCACGGCTGTCATCAAGTCCTGGTAATAAGACTCTCCACGCTCCTCGATGCGGATACCCAGGCAGTCGTAGACCTTCTGAAACTCTGCATCAGCAAGGCGGAAAGAAGCGGAAGGGACAAAACTGTTTAATTACGAGAGCCGCACCGCAGGGAAATCAAAGCAAACCGGCTTTCCTGATTTAGCAGACTCTGATTGGACGACATCAGCAGAAAAGACCAAATAAACGCTCTAATTGACCTTCATTAGATGATTCACGCTAAAGAAAGACGACTTTGATAAGGGGCTGTAAGGTATATGCTGTAACATTAGGGGCCGGCACTAAAGAGCACGCGGGGTGTCGCCGTAAACAGACGCATCAATGAGAGACGCCGGGGGGCGTCTGTGCCCTTCAGAGCTGAAATGCTAAAACTAATTGAAAGTTTCAAGTCCTGTAGGACTACTGTGCTGTGGAGTTTCTTCCGACTTTTTCCAACAGGACTGCAGTTTAATGACCCTGAATGCATGGATGAGGAGAGATGAGTGCAGAATGTGTCAGCTTTTTCGTTCGTGTTTGGTTTATCTGTGTCTAACAGCTTTAAATATATGTCCATTGTTGCGGGACGTTGGTTCAATGCTGAAGTGGTGTGATATACTGACCCCTACAGACGTTACACTATAGTTGCAGTCAGATATTGTAGGATGGCTGTGCCATTAATCATTATGGCTTTCGACAATTGTTAAAACAAAATAATCAGATAAAACAAGTATTGTACATTATATGATCGTATAATTTTTATATTTATTTGAATGTATGCATCCATACTTTATTTGAGCTAGTTTAACATTTATTTTTCTTTGTTATTAAAGGGGTCATATGGCCTGAACATGTGTTTTTTTGTGTCTTTGGTGTGTAACAAGTTGCCCATGCATGTATTGGACACGTAAAATAGCTAAAATGAAAGTGTGGGAACAAAAGATGCATTCTATCTTAAAGCGAATGCTCACCCAGACCAGCCTGAAACGCCTCGTGTAACCAAACCCCCACAAATCTACATCAGTTCGTGGTATGAGTTGACTAAGACCGCCCAAATGTAAACACAAGTAAGTAACTGTCAGGAAATATGGTTACATTTCCGTCACACACTTGCAGTTTTCGACCAATCACTACGCACTGGTGAACTGACCAATAAAAGCATACCTCTTTCAGAGCGATGAGCTTTGTAAAAAATCTGCATGTTTCAGAGAGGAGGAGCAAAGAGGAGATACAAACATGCACGGTATGTGGAAAATACAGCGTTCTTAACCTTAAATTGTGTATACACATTGCATTACATCTAAAACAAACCATATTAGTCATTTTAGCCGTGTCATACGACCCTTTTAAGTTGAATTCAGTGTTAAATTGACAAGTTCTTTATTTATGAGTAATTTATCTATTTGTCATGTTTAAAAACCGTGATCTCAAGATTGGGCAAAATAATCGTGATAATAAAGTCACAATTCAACACATTTTAAGTTCATAATCTAATTAAGGGTGTCACAATGTGCAGTTATTGACAATAACCGTGATATAAATAAGCATTTAAATATAATTATTAATATCATGTTAATCAGGGGTGTCCTTGACTAAGGATGTGGGGACGACTCCAGGTGATAAACTAGGGTACAGCGCAAACTGCAGCACAATATTGACGCACCAAAAAACAATAAAACGTTAATTTACAGAATTTGTTAAGAACAGAATTTACCTTTATAATAAATTAAAAAACGAAAGATAGGCCAAAGTGGGAAAAATTACACTGGTAGTAAATAGTGCCCCAAAACTATTTGCTTTTCTATATTCTTCAAAATATCTTCTTTTGTGTTTTACAGAACAAATACATTTTTTAAGTTTCTTCCTACCATGGTAATCAATGGTAGCCAAGAACTTTTTGGCTATAAGCTTTATTCCAAATATCCTTCTCTGTTTTCATCAGAACAAGGACATTTATACAGATCTGGAACAACTCGAAGGTGAGTAAAGGATGACAGAATTTTCATTTTTGGGTGAACTGTGAATTTAGCAAAACAAAATAAAGTAAATTATTAATATTAAATAAGACATCTAGATACCAGCTGCAAGATATTTCTGTTGCATAAATAAGTGCTAGAAAATTATGAATGAATATTCAAGCTACTACTGTGAGGTTAAATTTGCTGATTTTCTCCGCACTACTTTCTGGAATTTCAGAGAATAAGAACTATTTACGCCTATAAACGCCTGCAGAGCGCCACGGGCCGTGTGCACCATATGCGAGAGATCGCGCCAAGAATAAATGTGTCAAACGCAAACAAGGCTTTGTTCTCCCAGAGACAGCTGACATATTAAGAATGATATTCTCGTTTTGGCACGCATGTACCTTTACGGGAAACGTCACAGATGAGATTCCAGCCTTTGATGAAGTCTGGTTCTTTGCTCTGGAGTTTGACCACACACTGATACGCTCTCTTCTTGAACTCCTCGTCCTCATCGAACCTCTTCTTGGACTCCTAAAGTAAAAGACGGAAAGAAAGGCTTTAACCGGAGCTCTTAGCACTTATAAAACCAAAACAAGAGACCTTACAGGAAGGACTTACCCAGCTGCTTATCATTTTAACATCACAATATAAGAAACTATGCAAAAAGTGATGTTCAAGTTTTCAAATCTCATTTTATTTCATTGTGAAACAGCAGCTTTTTCAAACGGAAATTCTGTTGTGAAAGCAAAACGGCTATACAAGCAATAAAAAAGCATCAAATGCATCACATCAAATAAATAGTTCACAAAGTTTTTGGAGGGATCTGCAAGAAAAAAGCTGATTCTTGCAGTTTGTTGGGCTTTTTGTTGACAAAGACAGTAAAGAGGATATGGGAAGTTAGTGCGGAGAGAGAGGAACGGACGCTCAATGTGAGCTCAAATACAACCTGCGATGTAATAAATTGAGCATTCACCTCAAATAAACAAGAGGCAACAGAAACTCACTTTGTAAAAGGCCTGAAGGTCGCTGATAGGTGGGGAAACGGTGAGATAATTCGGGAATTTGTCTTGCAAATGAGCAATGAGCATCCCAAACTGTGTCCCCCAATCTCCAACATGGTTCAACCTGAAAGATACAAAGCCAAAAGAGAAAAACAAGAGATGTAACCAAGCGGCCTAATGTGTTTTGAGGGTGGATGATGAAATGCGTCTAGGAATTTGGTCTTATACAGTGTGTACTTAACTTAAAGAGCAAAGTTTAAATTTCTGATAAGTTCTACCACTACAACGTTTAATAACACCTAACTTTAGTGAAGCACTAAGCGAATGGTGGATTGTGGGTAGTGTCATTGTTCTGCAGCAACTTCGAAGTAAAATGTTTTATAATAAATGTTGATATTATAGGTTTGTTTTAAAAGCTTTATGCATTAAATGTCTTTTGACTATTTATAGCTTCCACAAACCAACCTTAGCACTTCATAACCCAGGAACTCAAAGAGTCGACACATGCTGTCTCCAATAATGGTGGACCGCAGATGACCAACGTGCATCTCTTTGGCGATGTTAGGCGAGGAGAAATCCACAACGACCTGAGAAACGCCAGGAAAAGAGAATACAAGTATATATGTGTTGCTTTGTATAAAAGTTTATAGCACTGTGTTGGTATTTTATGTTAGAGTAAACTCAATTCTACCTTCTTTTTCTTCGCCAGAGGAGGTGGCTGGGGGCCATTCACGAGCAGGTTTGAGAGAAGTTTAGAGACAAACATCCTCTTGATGTGAACATTAATGAACCCTGCAATACAAAGTGTGCATGTTTAATTAGAAATCTTTATTGGGATAAAAAAATCAATACTCAGGAAAAGGAATACATCAAAAGGTAAATGCACGAACAAACCTGGTCCTGCGATTTCTGTTTTCTCAATCAACTCGTTGTGAGGAATGTTCTGTACAATCTTCTCCGCTATCTCTCTGGGGCTGACCTTCTGACCCTTAGCTTTCATCATCTTCAAGGTAAAAGAGAGATATAGCGGTACGATTATTTCCAGAAAAAAACATGATAGGCTAGAGGTAGGAAAAGTGGGGATTGTGGGATGGAACTTAAGCACGAGATAGCAACACATCATCACATCATCCCTTCTTGTTTTGTACATTATGCACCTACACTCCAACAAAACACAGATGTATGACTGAGTTTGACAAAAGGATCCAGAATTAGAAAAAAACTTTCTGAAACAAGTTGGAGTGCTGGGGGAGTGTATCAAGTACAGAAATACTACAAGCTGACCATGTAAAGCATGAGAAGCTAGCACGTTCAACAGTGTAAAGAAGTCAGAATGCATGACATGGCACGATAGCTCCGCTTTTAAAGGAAACTAAGCACGGAGAAGTTCAGGGAACATGATTTATCTGTCTATTACTTGGGACACCACTGGATCATTCCAGATCCGTTCAAATCGAGAACAAACAACATGAGAATTCTCTTGTCAAGTTTTATTTGAAGTTATCTTTAAATTGTGTTGCGAACATCCAGAAAAAATACATTATTCCAAATTAAAATCAACATAATAACATATTAAAACAACCCCTTTGGTTTTGCTTTAAACCCTATAAACAATAAAATGTTTACTCTTTCGTACAGTATAAAGTGTGTAATATATTGATAAGGTTTTATGTGCATCTTTACTCTTGGTTCCAATGAATTCAGAGTACAAATTTGGTCTGGTGTATTTAGAGTTTTAACAGTCGTCTTAGCATCAATCCATATTAAAGCTTCTCGGCCTCTTTTTAAATAAGCAGAACCAAATCTGCCATCAACTGCATTAAAATATACAGTATAGACAGGCATCGCTTTAAGACTATTTGTTCACATTTTCTTATTTATATTTCTGGACATTTGTAAACACCGTTAATACGATAACACAGAATTCTGCAGATTTTTCCCAAATTCTAGAGCGCAAACTAATGCTGGGGCCACACCGAAAGATAATCGGGCCAATTTCTCCCCTTCCGACAGTGTTAGGTAAAGTCCCGATGATCTTAAACGGCTCTAAAGATTATTTTATCAGATTTTCCTGTGGTGTGATGTGTGTTAAGAGTGAATGAATCTGATAAGAAGAATATCGCAGTCGCCCCGATCACAAATCTTCCCTAAACGATCAGAAATCCTGATGTGTGGGGGAAACCCCGAGGACAAAGAACTCTGTTAATTGTCACGTGCAACCAAACAATACTCTATTAGAAACCCAGCTGACAGACGTATAACAACCGTAGTTATCACTTCAACAAACCCTTTACTTTATTCAGTCAATTTTCTGTAAGAAGCATTACAAACACTATCATCGCAATTACGAATAATTTCAATTAAAACCAGGGGCCTCATTTATCAACAGTGCGTAGAAAA
The DNA here is from genome assembly GCA_029783895.1 of Triplophysa bombifrons. Taxonomy (NCBI): domain Eukaryota; kingdom Metazoa; phylum Chordata; class Actinopteri; order Cypriniformes; family Nemacheilidae; genus Triplophysa; species Triplophysa bombifrons. Next base: position 14,367,431 of record CM056466.1, read on the forward strand.
GGTTCTATATTTTGTCCAACGAATGAAATTTAGAATGTGTGCAAGTATAAAAAATATCCGTATTTTTCAAACGTGCGTACACTGGTCTTAGGCACTAGAGCTGCTCGATTATGACAAAAATCATAATCCTGATTATTTTATCCAATACTGAGATCCTGATTATACCTTTAAGAACAACATGGAGAACTGAAATTCAACTGAAAAAATAAATATAAATGTGAAAATAGCACAGCTGAACCACGTTGAAATGGGTGCCCTTTATATGTGGTTATACAATTTATAAATATATATAATCCGGTTGATTTATACCACAAGAAAAGAGAGGATCCATGCAAAATTGAATGCGGCACAGTAATTGTTTCACCTCGATTATTTTGTTTTTGTAATTGTTGAAGCCCAAAATTGACGATTACGATTATTTTTGGATTAATTGCACAGCCCTATTACACACACCAGTGACTAATCACTGTTGATAAATCCCACATGTTATTAAATGCCATGCTCGTTCACTGACGAGACGTCCCTTTATAAATCCCGTGAATGTCCCCGGTGTTCTCACTAAACAGATCACAGCGCTCTTTGAAAATGTATTCTTTGCGCAATGCATGTTTTGCTCAATTTGCCGAATTCGCAGTTCTTTTTTGGTGAAATTGCAATTGTATTATGATTTGGTAAAGCGATGTAGTAATAGAAAAACATTACGATTTTTTTTTTATTAATAAAAAAACAATTTTTGTTCTATTTCAGTTCGTTTGAATGTTTTTAATATTTTTTTCATATATTGTTCTGTTAAGTGCGTCTTTAACATTGTGCTTTCAATAAAAGTTTTGCCAAATCATCCAGGAAAGTGAGATCGGCCGTGACACTAGAACTAGATTTCAAATGCTTTCCAATCTGTCTTTAGTAGCTCCTCACACCAATTATACAAATGTCTAGCTTGAACTATGAATTTACTGAGACTGCAAATAAAGTACACTGGAAACACATGGTGGCACTTTCTTTTTGTACTACCACAGTTCTACCACTACATTTTCTGTGTAAGCATGCTCAGAGGTGTGCTCATATTTACACACAATTCTACGTATAGGTACAAGTTGGTAGATCACACACTTTGCGTGACACTGTTCTTACGCAATCACTTCGCACACATCAACGCACTGTTGATAAATGAGGCCCCAGGCTATATGCAAGTGACGGTTGTGGTTGGAGTCCAAGTGTGCGGATGCTTTAAGGTGGAACAGAAAAAAAAGGTCCATTGGAGCTAGTGGAGCCAGTAGACCTTTTCTTTTGATAATTATAGCAGCTATTTTTTACAAAGCTTTATTAATTACTGCTAAGACATAAATAAAACAATATTTGAGTTGCAATAAAATTATATCTAGTGCTGTGCCACCTTAAATGCTTTAGACGACGCTGCTTGAGCAATTTCTCAACGATGAATGATATTTCAAGATCACATAAAAGGTTATATGTACACATTTGTTTATATTGAACACATATATAATAAACAAAGCTTACAGTGAAATAATAAATAACTTTTTCTGAAATTTCGAGAGAATTCGCGAGATTTCCTGTGTTCACAGTCAGGACTCTGTTCGAAAATCTGTTGGTGTGTGGAGTTATGAGTTAAATGAGGTGTGGTCAATGAGGTGTTCATTATATAAAAAGTGTGAATGTTCTTCAAAATGTCGTTCTGTATTTAATGGAAATAAACAAGCAACATTGGTTTGGAATGGTGTCAAATTCAACATATCAATTGATGCTGACCTGAGCCATTGCCATGGCACTGTTACACTGGTAATCCCCAAACTTTGCCTGCTGGTTTGGGGTTACCGCATGCGGAGGGTTCTCCAGGTCAGGGTAGGCGGTACTGATGGCTTCCCCAAAGATCTGCTGCAAGCGCTGGTTGATGTTCAGCATAGTCTTGCCGTTTTGGCTCATCTCTTCCTGTAAACTCTGAGACGCAAAGGAAACCACTTTAACAACAGCTTTAACTTAGTTTAATCAAATACTCATGTTCAAGGAACATAACGAAAAGCTACATTTAAAGAAGCCATAAAAAGAGGAATCAAATATTTTTTTTTATATGCATAACAGCATAAAGGTTGATGTCCTGAAAACATACTGACAGACAGATCAGTATTCAAAAAACCAAGAAATAAGCTCAAAGATGTCAATTTCTTATGCTTCTTAACCATTAAGGAAGAAAAACAGTCAGAAGAAATAGTCAAATGAGTCTTTTTAGTACAAAAACCCATTTCTAACATTGTAAGCTGACGTTCTAGAAAGATTTATGACAGAACCCTTTACACAAAACCTAACGTTTCACTTCCACTTCGAAGAATCCGTACGCCACAAAGTTGTAAAAGCAAGATCTTCATAAAAGCTCAAGAATGCACTGCAGTATAACAAGTATACTTACTTTTTTGAGGATGTTAAGGCGGTACTTCAGACGGATGTTCTCCTCCTTCAATTCCTCCAGGTGTGAAGATGCAAAGTTTAGATCCTGAGGATTTTTCAGTTTCTCTATTTCATCCTGAAGCAACTTTATATCTTTTTCCTGTGAAGGAAAAACAGGACAAAGATCATAGAGTCATAAATCCACTGTGTGTGCGTCATATTATCTCTGTTATCAGCAATTGATTCAGGAAGTTCTCTTAAGTCAAGTGTGACAATTTTTTTCACTCTGGCAGGGAAAGTTTTACTTTCACTTTATTTTCTTTCTTCAGACGAGTGAAATGAGTTGAGCTTATTCAAACTGACAGATCAAGCACTGCTGCATTTGATCAGAAATATGCTTTTTCTAGCTTTCTATTCAGCATCGTAAACACACACAGATACTCCGACTACTCACGCATTCGAAAATCAATGAACATCTATTCATTACCCAGAAACACTTATGATTCCCCACAATTCTGTCTAGATGTCTGTATAGATATCGAGTCACTCCCCTTTCTTGTTTATAACTAAAAGACAAGACTTATAATGTAATTAAACTGATCGCTGTCAGTCCTGCAGGAGCTGCGTAACATTACTGTCTATTACGTCAGAACACCAGAAGCAGCGCATGTAAGTTACGCATGAACACAACTTCTAAGCTTCGTCATTTTGTAACGTGTAAACGCAAAGCCGACCTGTCGCTGGAGTCGAGACGTGTACTCGGACACGCGATCACCCATAGTTTCCTCGCCAAAAGAGATAAAACAGCCACAGAGACGGTCTGAGATCTCTCACTAGTTCAACGTGAAAAAATACTTTCGCCGGCTCCGAGACGTCACTTCCGCTAGCAGCCTCAGCGGAAAACCTCCGGACTGGTGTTCTTAAATATATTTTTAATCATAAATATTACAGATTAATATCTAATGCTGTACATACACATTATATTTATGATCAAATAATAAATATGGAAAGAAAGCGAATTTTTTGTACAATCTACTCCTCCGCCGACCATCAGGTGGCAGTAAGTGCTGCATCCGGTCCGTTATGAACCGAGAGAAGAATAGCAGCAAATAGTGGTACCTGCTTGAGCTTTGAATGAACTGGATCTTATGTAAGTGAGAAACACACACACGCACATGTATTTCTTATTTCGTTGTTTTCGTCTCTACGAATAAGAGCAATCCGTGCAAAACGTTCATGTTTGCGTTAATTTCACGCTTGCTTTTATAATCAGATCACATCTGATTAGTGCATTGGATGCAACCTAATGAGTTTAACACACAGCACGAGCTAGAAGCTAGTTCAATGCTTTTTCCAATGCAGTATCCAAGTTAAAAGATTTATTTCCCGTTAGATTTGGGACATCAAGAATTAGTAGAGAGTCAAATTAAGCATGCATTTAAATGTAATGATGTTCAATTGACAATGGGGTGTCCTTGTGTCTGTTATCTTGTTCGTCACATCGAGTTGCTTCGCTTAGTTACTAAGAAAATGTGCTTTTTGTGTATATTATGTGCCTCAGTTAAGACTGTGGGTGTTATTTGTTTCTCCGTTTTAGGCCACCTGATTCATTCTATTGTGTATTGACGGTGGACTGATTTCATACGTCTGCTGTTGTTGATGCTGGTGTAGCGTTGCCAAGGTAACATGGGATTTCAGGATCATTTTCCCAAATTGTTGTGCACCAAAATGTGCTTATCACATATGGTGAAATACATAGAACGGCACTTTAGGACAGACAGTACTACTATGACACTACAGTAAAATAGTCTAAGTGGATTTCTGTCTTGGTGGCTTGGTTAATTTTTCAAAATCTTTAATCACGTTCACACTCTGTCCTGCAGTATGTCTGTGTCAGTGATCATCAAGTGGGGCGGACAGGAGTACTCCATTAACACTCTGTCTGAAGAGGACACGGTGTTAGATCTGAAACAGTCCATTAAATCTCTCACAGGAGTTCTCCCGGAACGACAGAAGCTCTTGGGGCTGAAAGTGAAAGGTGGGAACAGACGCGAGATGACAAACGATACACAAAGGCAGCCTTAAAGCGAAATTGAATTTTAACCAGTCAAAACATTTCTGACATGGATTTAGCCTTGTAGATCAAATTCAATTTGTTATATGCAAATGAAATAATTTCAGGTGCCGCCTGGTTGACTCTAATTTTGTCACTCATTAGGTAAACCAGCAGATGATGATGTCAAGCTGGGTGACTTGAAGTTAAAGCCCAATACCAAGATTATGATGATGGGCACAAGAGAGGAAAGTCTGGTGAGTTTTTTAGGATTTTGTAGTTCCAGGAAATCTAATTCAAATGAGTGTAATCGTATGGAATTTGATTATATTTTCCTACTGATTCTAATGGCTATAAATGACTGAGTTGTAATGCATAGTATGTGATGTTTTTGCTGATATAGTGTACGTCATGTATTTTAATTATGCAACTATTTGGCTTCGTTCCTTACACAAGTGAACATAGTAAAGATGCAGTGAATGTAATAAAGGTCGCCTACATTATGAACAGATTTGATTGTTTGTTCAATGAAACACCTTTCTGTAGGAAGATGTCTTGGCCCCTCCTCCAGAAAATGATGATGTGGTCAATGACTTTGACATAGAAGAGGAAGTAACCGAGGTTGAAAACAGGCCAGTGAAAATCAATTTGATCACATTTAATGTCACAACATGATGTATTCTTTTCTTTCTATTAGCTTGCATGTGACATTTATTGAAACCTATGTAACATTACGTTTGTTTGTCTTTTATACAGAGAGGAGAATTTGGCCAAGATAGCTCGTCGAGTGAAAGATAACAAAGTTGAGGAATTGAATCCTCCAAGACCAGGAAAAAGATTACTTGTGCTAGATGTTGACTATACGCTTTTTGGTAAGTCATCAGTACACAGTGACACACTATTTTTACATTTTTAAATAATAATTTCACTGCAAACCTTCTCATGTAGATCATAAGTCATGTGCAGAGACCGGCCAAGAGTTGATGAGACCTTACTTACACGAGTTTCTTACGTCGGCTTATGAAGACTATGATATTGTTATCTGGTGTAAGTATCTGTCTTGGCATTCTAGCATTTTGGACTCATTTGAAGGTGATCAAAGACCTCAATCTTTCCGTTCTTTTCTTTTTAGCTGCAACAAGTATGAAGTGGATTGATGCTAAAATGAAAGTAGGTCCTTGTCAATGTTCCTGTCCTTTCACAGTCATACTTTGGTTTGCTTTCCCACTATAAGTGTTATGTTTTCTCTTATTAATGTCACAACATTGTATCCATATTGTATCTATGGTGTTTTAGGAGCTTGGAGTGACAGACAATCCAAACTACAAGATCACCTTCATGCTGGACAGTTCAGCCATGATCACTGTTCACACGCCCAAACGAGGAGTCGTAGAGGTCACCACCTGTTCAGATCACAAGATAAAACATTTCTCTCTGTCCAGCTTCAGCGTGTCATGTGTGCAATATATTTCAGGTCAAGCCTTTGGGAGTAATATGGGGTAAATATGGCGAGTTCTACAACAGGAAGAATACAATCATGTTTGACGATATCGGCAGAAACTTCCTCATGAATCCACAGAACGGACTGAAGGTATGTTATTACTTTATCTTATAGTAGCTTAAAGAAATATTTCACCTAAAAAGGAAAATTAGTCACTCGTATGCTTTCCCAAGTGTATATGACTTATTATATTTTTTATATAAATTTGATGTTGCTTTATTGATTAATATTTTATTTAAAGGAATAGTTAACCCCGAAATAAAAATCTGTCATCATTCACCCTCAAGATGTTCCATATCTGTATACATTTCTTTGTTTCCGATGAACACAGAGAAAGATATTTGGAAGAACGCTTGTAACTAAACAGTTCTTGGCCACCATTGACTACCATAGTAGGAGAAATTACAACTGGAGTCAAAAGTTCCCCAGAACAGTTTGCTTTCCTACATTCTTCAAAATATCTGCTTTTGTGTTCAACAGAACAAAGACATTTTTCCAAATGTGGTACTCAATGGGGGCCAAGAGATCTTTGGTTAGAAGCATTCTTCCAATTATTTTCTCTGAGTTCATCAGAAATTCAACGTATTAATCAATTTCATACACGTTTACTGTTTTTTTCAGAAGACATTTATAACCCCACTACACCTCTGGGATGGCATAAGTAAATGATGACAGAATTTTAATTTACTGGTAAACTGTACCTTTAATATGCCGCAAACTCCGTTATAAGCATCCCAGCCAGCTCAAGAAACTAACATTGGGTTAACCACTATCTGTAGAGGGGGAAGTGTAAAACCCCGACTGTACAAAATAATATATAACCGTCTATTTGGTTATGCTATTGGTGCAAAAATAATGCATTTGAACTTTAAACAGAGTTCATTTAATTTGACTGACTAATACATTTGTGACGCATGATGTGTCATAAGACACCTCATTATGAATGGTTTGAAGTGTTTTTTCTTTCCCATCTTGTTCTTAGATTAGACCTTTCATGAAGGCTCACATGAACCGTGAGAAAGACAAAGAGCTCTATAAGCTTTCGCTCTACCTGAAGGAAATCGCTAAACTAGACGACTTCTTGGGTCTCAACCACAAGCACTGGGAAAGGTGAGGTTAAAATAAAATAATGTACAAACCATGCCAGTTATTCACTTGAATGTTAGATATGAAGGGTGAAGAGAGATCGATCTTCTGATGATCTTTATACAACTTGCATATGGCCATAGAGCATCCAAAATGAACACTCAAGGGGCAAATTTGAGTAAAATAGCTTTTGACAATCAAATAAAACTGGCATCTGTTCAAACAGCACATGTTGTATGTCATTGTAACATATATCCTTTTTGTCTTTTATAAACAGGTATCTGTCAAAGAAACAGAATCAATGACACCATCAAGCCATGATCATTCATTGAGAAACGGCTTGGTGCCAGAAGCCCCACCAAACAGACAGATCTGCTTATTGTTCTCTTTATCTTGCAATTCCCATCATATCTCTCTTTATAGTTGCTCTTTACTGGAGATTCCAGCATTCGACTCAAATTAACAAAAAGGTTTACATCTACAGTCAAAGGCATTTAACAAACAACATCATTTACAGCAAGCATGATGGTCCTCGATACCTCGATACCTGAAACACACATTTCATCCTCTGATTTATGTCATACCATGTTTAGATGTTAATATGAAAAGCCTCACCTTGTTAATATCTGATCGAAAAAGAATATGATGCACATATTAATCTAGAAAGGATGTATAGTGTAAAATATCTAAGTTGCACTCTTTCATCAGTTGTACTATTTGGTTTACAGTGTATGTGTGGAAGTATATTTTTTTGTTTAGATACGTAAACCATAACTGGTTTGAATGGTACTCCAAAGGGAAAGGTCAGGTTGAATCTGTCTTCTGTGTGGCTGGTCCAACTGGTTCCCATAGAAGCAATATTTCAGGACTGGCTGAATAAATCTAAAACACAAAGAGATTCAGTTCATGCAAACACCAAGAGAGGTTGGTAAAGCTCAGCTTTATCATCAAACAAACTTTAGTCTAAGTGAATACTGATGGGTAGTTGTCATATTTCCATGCATGTTTTTTTTTTTATACGAGTATGTAACGGATGTAGTGTGTACTGCGTGCATTCGCTAAAGCTGTCCTTACATTAAATGAGTCGATAAGATTTGTCGAACAATACGTAGCAAGTTCTCGTTGATATACCCCATAACTTACCTTATAGAACATTGATTCGTTGATTTAGAAGTGTGAGTTCATTTACATTATCATGGTATTCAGTCATGTGACCAGTATTTCATTTTGCAACTGCGTTTTATCCGGTATTCATATGTGCAAACTGGATTTATGTATGTAATCTAAATGTAAATTAAACTAAGTTGGTTTTACAATAGTTTTATGTCCGCTTTATAAAAATTCCACATTTCACTAAGTGTAGCATTTTAAACTTTACTTAAATGAAATATGAATACAAATTTTATAAACATCACTTTTAAGTTGTCTGTGGATCAATACAAATCTATTTTTATATCTTTATGTTAGATATCTATGAAGAGATTATACATACACCACCACAGCATAAATCACAAGTAATATCAAGGACGTAATAATGTTATATTTATTATTGTTGTTAATAAAATTGTTGGTAACACTTTACCTTGAAGCATGTATGTATAATGCATTATAAAACTAGTTTTAAAGCATTTTAATGTCTTATAAATAACTGTTTTTACAGTTAATACATTATAACACTTAGCAATTTATTGTTACACAACACATTTTATATTGATTATAATTCTTTACAACTACATATAGTGCATTACAAAACACATTATGAAGAATTATAATGCATTTAACCCTTTAATAACTTTATAATGCATTATGCATGCTTCAAGGAAAGTGTTACCAAATAGTTTGTATGAAGCATATGTGCAGTAGATGCAACATGCTGAAACAGATAAGACTGGATAAATTGTGAAATCACACATTTTATCTTACATATTGTATTTTATGCCTTTTATATTATATTATTTATATATATATATATAAATACTCTATACATTAGCCTATCGAATACAGTTTTCAATAGTGACCCTAAAAGCATTCAACAAACCTCAACACATTAAAAACTGTATGGCACAAAAAACTTTCAAGACCAAAGCCGAACTAAATATTTTTATTGATCCAGAAAATGATTACACAAATGTAATAGTGGAAAATAATAATATTATTACAAAAATATAAATAACAAAACTGTTTGAAATTGAAAGCAAATGCAAGCGTTATCCATCAGACGTGTGTTCCCCTGAGCACACCTGCATTCATCAAACAAAGAAAAGACAATGATGAAAAACCCTGAACAAAATGAAACATTTCTGTATTAAATCTTTATAAAAAGTCAATATGGTCATTAAAACACCGTAAATGACTCACTCTTTATTGATCTAAGCGGTGCCTGTGTTTTTTCCTGTTACACAAAAGAACCAATATGAAAGCAATGCTGCTTATTTCTATACAATATTTTATCAAGTTTATTGATTTATTAATGTTACTCACTGATGGAGATGACTCCAGTCACTCCAGGCCCTTGTAGTAAACGGATCCTGAGCCCGGACGCAAAATATATATGACTTCCTCGTGTTCACCGTGTAATGTGTCTCATTGGTTTCATGTTGCTATGGATTTTCAGAGATCAACATATTTTTTAACTACTGTATGTTTATATTAGCCTACGTTTTGCAATAAAAATAACAAGGGTGCATTGAATTTTCTTTTACATGTTTTATGCTTGAATAATCCAAAGGAGTTAAATGTTAAATGTAATTCTTAAATTGTAGAAAATCACATTCAAAATAAAAAATGTAAAGTAAAGTGTGTAATGTGTCTTACGTCAACACGGTTTCCAGTGAAGTTACAGTTGTGGTTGTTAGGAATCACTTTCACCTCATAGGAGAGAGGGAAGAAACTGCAGGGGAAACTCCACGTCTCGGGGGGATGCCACTCAAACACATCATCTTTAATCTTGTTGATAGTCACTTTATCTGGTTGGACTGTAAATATGAGATCAGAATAGAGTTATCAATGTTCAAATCATACTAGTTTATATCACTATTTTTAGTGTATTGCTTAGTTGCGAGCAGTGTTGACTAAACAATATTTTGAGCCATACCTTAATTGTTGCACCATCATATTATGAGAAAATTACAAAGCGGTGCAAGCACACTTTTGAATCAAAATATTTCACAAAAAAATATGTTTTTATGTGGTAAAATAATTTCCTTTTTAAAAAGAAGTCATAAGTTTGGACACTTCCAAGATTTATGCTTTTGGCAGAGGCTTTTATCCAAAACTAATTGTACTGCATTTAAGGTATCTGTCTATTTATATAATAAGCCCAGGGTGTATCTTCTTGTTTGTAAAATTACATTATTTATTTTATAAAGTATAATAAAGATACAATATAGCTTATATAATGTAGTTTAACATAATGTTTGGTATGAAGAAAAGCATTTAAATACTTCAAAATTGAATGGTTTATTTTGTTTGGGTTTTTTAATACTAGTTAGCATGATGTTTTATTTGACTTCAATTAAAAAAATAACAAATACTTTTGACAATACACTATTTAAAGCTTTACAAACTTATACATTTGTTGTTATAGGATAGGCTGGTGTGTGTAGCCTGTAGTGGCGGTGTTGACCAGCAGGTGGCGCCACGAGCCCTTACCAATGTCTGAGATGAGAAAACTCCTGTGATGCTCCTCTAATCTGTACAGATTTCTGACCAGCAGGGTGAGATTGATGCTCCTGGACTCCTCAGAGTATGGACAGTAATCCATGTCAATACAAGTCACCCCAGAGATATCAGCATCCACAGTGCAGTTCAGTACACTGGAGTTTCTGCATAAAGCCAAAAGTTTAGGTTAAAAATGTAATTTTGGTATTTAAAGTGATCCTTCACCCAAAATAAAAAAATCTTTCATCATTTTGTCACCCTCTTGTCATTTCAAACCTGTATGACTTTCTTTCAACGGCAGAACCAAAAAGAAGATATTTTGAAGAATGGTCCCCATTCACTTGCATTGGTTTTGTGACCATTCGATAGAAGTGAAGGGGGCCGGCGCAATTCGACTACCAACTTTCTTCAAAATACCTTCTTTTGTGTTCTGAGGCAGAAAGAAAGTCATAAAGGTTTGAAGGGTGAGTGAATGATGACAGGGTTTTCATTTTTGGGTGGACTATCACTTTAATTGACAAATCCAAAATGAGAACAATCATTGATAATCTTTACCGGATTGCTGAAAAATACACAACGGCTCTTTCGGAGCGTTCCCGGTGCCATTTCCAAAAGCAATGAAAATGTCCGCTGTAGTTCTTTGCAATACAAGTTACAAATTCTAGTCAGAAATAAAATGTTGAGTTATTTAATCCAAGCATCAAAATGAGAGAAATAAAAAGCTGAGCATGTTACACACACTCTTTCTTTTTCTTTACATTTTAAACTTTACACTTTACACTTTTTCATCATTTCATCATGTGTACCTCGATCATCTGACCGTGTAAGAATTCCACCTCTGGGAAACAGGACTGGATGGACCAGCAGGAGGGTGTAATTCAGGAGCTCCCCGTTTGGTTTGTGGCACGTGAAGTTTCCTCCACGTAGCCCATCTATGGTAACAGTGATGTGATTTCCTCTCTCGGGAATGCTTTCTCCATTCCTCTCCCAGTGAATGTCCTCCAGCTCGTCCTGCTCTCCACAATGCAGCGAAACCTGAGAGCTGGACAGATCCTTCACTTCCAGAGCCAGAACTACAGTATCAGAGGACAGAGCCATCAATCGACAGGCACACATGTCACATAGTCTCTCTTTAATAACCAGTTATATTCTAATGCGATGAAAAGCCTGGTATGCCCAAGTTGCTTTTCTTTTGCTGTCCTGTCAAGCTTCACCAATTGCAATTTGTGTGTCAAAATTTTGACTGGTGGTGTGTTTAGTTTTGTACTCATTATTTGAAGATTAAGCTACGGATGCGACCAGCTTTCAATTGTTACAAGAAAAAGTTATTTAAAGAGTACTCACCATTTGGCTTGATGACCCTCAGTGATGTGCTGCTTGCCAATTGAAGGACAGATTGAAGAATGAGAAAGATAATCTTGTTCATCTGAAGAAATACACAAATAAAAAATTGAAGATGATTTTTAAAATGTTCTGTACATAGTAAGTGTAAATTATTAGTTTATGATGGTTCATTAAAAATGTTTTTTATTAGGGCTGTCAAATAATTAATTGTTTTTGTATGCTTGTGCATATTAATTTGTATTCATAAAACAATACACATACATGCATATATGTAAGAAACATATAAAATGTAAAAATGTATAAACATTTACACATAATTAAAATTATAGGTAAATATGAATAAATACATATACATATTTCCTAAATACGTATACATGTATGTGTACGTTTTTATAAATACAAAATTAATATGCACAGTACACAGACATATATTATGTAAACACAAGCTTGTTCTGGATTCGACTAATCGTTTGATAACCCAATTTTATTTTTATATTCTTATGTATTTAAATGTCTTTTTTATGTTAGCCTGCTCAAAAAGAGAAATATTAAAAGCAAAACAAAATATACAACCAACAAAGAGAATATTAATTTAATTCCATTCAGATAATTCACTTAGTATAAACATAATAAACATATAATTTGTCCAGATGTGAATGACACCTGTTACTTGACTTACCTTGAGAACTCTGAGCTGTGACTTTCTTCCCTTACACTGAAGATGTTTTGAACCTGCACTTTATTTATACGTGTATGTAATACAGAAGTGTGAATTTCCAAGCAAGCAGAAGTTCAATCTTCAAACAAAAGCAGAGGGAAACCAATGTGATACCACCAGTTTTGGATTTTCATGGGCTGATAGGGCTTGTTACGTGTTGGGGGCGTTAAGTGGATGAGAAATCATATAAGATTAAAATACCTCATGCAGGTCGTCTCTCAGAAATAAATCCTTTTCACATTTCACGACAAAAATACTATGGTAGATTTTTTTGATGATTCATGTTTTACCGCTGTAGTTATGTATGTTTTCACTTTTGTTTTTTGTAAGTTAATTCCCTCTTAAATATATGTGTGATAAGTTATCAAATACAAAGGGCACATAGAAGTAAAACTTAAAGGGTTAGTTCACTAAAAAATGAAAATTCCAAATCTGTGTTTAGTTGAACACAAAGAAATACATTTGAAAGAATGTTAGCAACTGAGATTTCTGGGGTGCTATTGACAACCATAGTAGAAATAATTATTGTGTCATTGTTGTGTTCTGTTGAACAACACAAAAGAAAATATTTTAAGAATATTAAATATAAAAATATTAAAGAATGTAGGAAAACAAATAATTCTGGGGCGACCTCGACTACTATTTTGATAGTAGTCAATGGTGCCCCAGAAATCTCAGTTGATAACATTCTTCTAAATATCTTACTTTGTGTTAAACAAAACAAAGAAATGTATAAAGGATTGAAGTTGAGTAATTTCATGAAAGAATTTAAATTTTTGGGTGAACTTTTCCTGTAAACTGAAGACTAAATATCAAAAAGCTTAGAAAGCCAACTATATACTCTTCATAAGAAAATGAATTAATAGTTTATCAGCCATTGTTAACAAAAACAATCTTGTTGTTTTCCAATCGTTTCTGTACATTTTATTCTCTAAAAGTCACACTCTGTAGCATCTCTATTATATATGTCAGAGTTTTACGTCATAGGTTGTATGAAAGCCATGCTGAAACACTGAGTCTCAAAATTGTGGATAATGGAAGAATTTTACCAGAGGAACATTTTCATTGCAATGGATAACGTGCAGACGGCTGTCAGCAAACATGTCAAACTATCGATCAAAGGCTACAGGTCTGGGCCACGGATTATGGACCTTTTTGGGTCAAGAGAGCGAAAATTGTGGCCAAAATCGCAGTGGCACCGACTTTTAGTATACTAGCTTTGGATAAAAGTAGCAGGTCAATTTGTGAATTTGCGTAAATAAAGTCGAACAACACAACACTCTACTAAGTCATTGTTTTGTGTACAATTACGATTTGTTTTCAAAAGAAATCCTCAAATAAGCGAACACGTTATCGGGAATGAAGAGAGCAAAACTACTTAACGCAGAGCATGTCAAAATACGTATAAAAATTTTGAGGTACTACACCAGAGTGTACTTTTACAGAGGTTAACCATTCATAATCATGTTTCAGATGTGACCACATGAGAATGTGTTCACCTTTGTCAAGGTTATTCACACACTCGACCGCAACCTCTCACCCACTGACAGAATCAATGGAAATTTTTTGTGACTCGATAACTTGACAATACAACAATGAAAACGTGTTTTAAAAGGCACTTCTGAACACCTTTAAACCAAAGCCACAAAAGATGTAAGGTGCGAATCTGATAAAAAAAGAGCAAATTGATCTGAAAGTAACCAACAGATAGCTAAAGAGACCACAGTTATCCAACCAATCGAATTTAGGATCAGGATGATGAAGTATTATTGTGGTGCAAATCCAGCCATTTGGCCACATGGACACAAATGTTTTATTAAAATGACTAGAGATAAGTCTATATGATGTAACATTATTATGTTACTGTCAAGTGCTTAAATCATTTCTTCTTCTTAATAACACAAATAATTCCCAATTGAGAGATTCCAACTCAAGATAGGTCCCAGTGCTCCAGGCTCCAATCACAACCCTGTGAATCAATAACGCTCATGCAGTTGATAATGAGGAGGAAATGGATCTGCTATTTCCACATCATAAATCTGTCCACAATAAACACCGTCATCCTTGCAACAAACCATCAGCTAATATATTTTACACATTACCAGCATCCTCAACTGTGTACAGTTTGAAGTTCCTCTATTATGTGATTTTAAGATGAGGTTACACACAATTTCAGCCAATCTCATATTATTCTTGACTACCTAGTAATGCATACTTAGTATCTTCGAAGAGTAGATTTAGTTTGATCAAATGTATAAAAGAGAGAAACAGCTGTAAGATTATTTTCGGAAAAATACGAGCTGGTGTAGGCGCGTGGGGGGGTGGAACTACAGTACAAACACACAACGCATCATCGCATTATCCATTCGTGTCATTTACATTATGCACGTACGCGATTGCCAACAAAACACAGACAGATGACTCAGTTTGACTAATTGTGGTTCATGTCCGTCATCTTTTAGCGCTGGGACAACGCCATCTACAAGCTCCAAATCCAGCGTAAAAATCAACTGTTTATAAAACATTCATCACTTCGGTCAGCTGAGTTAAGTGGCATTGATGGGCGTGTTCTTTCACATGCTGGCTGGTTGACGCGTTGTTGAGCTCTTTCTCTCACCGTCACATGTGGGTATGCTCTTTCGCTCGCTGGATGACGCATGGGCATGCTTTTTCGGGAGAATTGTCCAATAAGGGACTAAGAACCCTTGTTAGGAAACGGGAATCCCTGTTCGAAAAAAAACTTTCCGAAACCTGTACGAACCCTGGCGGAGTGAACCGGGCACAGAAATACTACATCATACGTTCATATTGACAGCGCTATTAATGTTGATGTCTAGCTTCCGTCATCTCTTGATTCTAGACATCAACTTTAATATCGCCGTCAATATGGACAGTTCTCTTAAACAAATGAATCGATTCGCTGCAGAAGACCTTTGTTAAGACCACAGAGCCGTGTTGAGTAGTTCTTTGATTGATGGATGCACTTTTTGGAGCTTCAAAAAGTCAACACCCATTCAATGGAAAACTTCGCTTGAAAGTAAAAAAATATGTGGTATTATAACTCCATCTGCTTTATTCTTCAAGTAAAAAAACACATATTCAGTTAGGATGCCTTGAGGGCGAGTAAAACATGGGTACATTTTGATTTGCTAGAAAAGTATCCATTTAAGCTTGAGAAGCCAGCACATTTAAAAGTGTAAAAAAAGCATAAAGAAATATATGAAATAGATTGTTACCCCACCTTTAAAGATGGACTAAATATCCAACATATTAGGAATTACAAGACACACATTTATGTAAACTTATGAAGTTTAACTTAAAGGAACTGTTCACTTAAGAGTGATATTTTGCCATAATTTCCTCCCCCACATAGGTGTACATGTCTTCCGGCGAACACATTTGGAGTAATAATGTTCAAAATCCTGGCTGTTCCTGGCTTTGTAATGCAAGTGAATAGAGATCCAGCGACCCACTGCAAAAAATCGCATATATAAACCTTTGAGATTTATACTGGGAGTACATCGATGTTTCACAGCGTTATGAATCTTAAATTTTGAATCTCATTGGTTTTCGCATTTTGTAACCACTAGAACCAGTTGGATTCAAAAGATGAGACTCATTGAGCCTGCATGCGGCTTTTTTGAGGGAGAACAGTGATAATCTCGTGTACATCCAAACGTGACTAAATTCTCTCAAAATAATCGATAAATTATCGGCCATATCTGTATCGGCCAATAAATGGACATTTTTAATGTTATCGATATCGATTATAGCCGATAAATCGTAAATCATTTTCTCTGGATAAACCACTTTAGTATACATGCTGCTCACAGATAAAATACAATACAGTGCTGTCATTCTGTCGTGATCATTCACTTAATGCTATAAGCACGGTATTGTTTCTGAGGGTAAAGCATGTATATGTTAATGAATGTGTAAATTATAGAAACAAAAGTATATTGTTTGAATCGGATTGCTGTGTGAATGCTTTCCGTCTTAGACCTGTTAGACTTGTGGCTATTAAGAAAATTTTTCTGGGTTGCACTGGAAGAACATCTATTTGTCCATTAAATAAAAATTACCAGAAAAGTTTAAAATTTAAAGAATCTAGATAAGAGTATCTTAAAGAATCTTTAACTAGTGTGAAGTAGGCTTGGTACATTATTTTCAGGGGGAAAAGAGAACTAATGGTTACCTTGTTTTCTGCAGTGAATGTTTTCAATAAAGCACTTGTCCACTTTTTGCCTTCTGTTTCAGTCTCAGAATTGTTTTTATTATTATTTAGATAATGTTTATCAGCCAATGTATCGGTAATCGGCTTACAATGTTAAATAATTTTCGGTTATCTTACAAAATGTACATATCGGTGCATCCCTAATCGTTTTGTGTCATGAGACATATTAAACCTGAACACGTAACCCCCGAGTCTTCCGTATTACATTTATGATGGATATATGCGCATTTTAGAGCTTCAAAAACTGGGTCTCTATCCATTGCAATTACCAAGCTGGGAAGAGTCAGGATACTATTCAATATAACTAATTGTGATCATATATACCTGGGATGGCTTGCGGATGTAAAATATAGGCTTATTTTATATTTTGGGTGTACTGTTCCTTTAACAGTAAATTGGTGTGAGCATTTGCATTTTTTTACAACTTGAGTCAAAATATTCTCTACAATTAATAAAAACTTGTAACGTTGTGGGATTTTCCTTATCGTGGCTAAGGCTTCAACCCTAGAAAAGCACGTTGTCATTCACAGGCCACAAAACCACTTCCCGTGGAATATAACCTGAAGTGAACTGATGCATTAATATGGTTTGGACATTTTGTATCGTAAACAACTCATTGATAAATACTGCATTAATGTATAAAGACACAACTGTAATACTTATTAAAAAAAATGTAGCACAAAATCAGACACTGAAATACTTAAGTGTACAAATGTTCATCAATTTAATTAAAAACGCATTCTGTATCATTAAAATATGCAACTTTTTTTAAACTGTCTTTCAACAGGACCAAGTCTTCAAACCATTTAAAAACACAAAGTTGAAGTTGTGGGCTAGGCGATGCATGTTCCAAGCTCGCGTCGCTTCTCGATCCCATTCACTGCCTCCCATCACTTTCAGCTGTTTTCATCAAGTTCACTATAAAGGCAAAACTTAAAAATGAAAATAAAAACATATGGAGTAAATTGTGAGAATGCTCATTTCACATAAACAGCTACATTCATAGATGACACACATTCCATATGGGGGGAAGGAGGCATCAAAGAAACATCAATTAAAGATTGCGTCCTCTTGCATGTCCAAATTTTTACCAACTTGTAGAAATGTTTTCTCTTTAAATTCAATAACTCGCTCACTTTTATTACACGTTTATTACATCATTACTTTATTCTGATGGTATTCCTGTGATATGGAATCAGAATGCGTGAGCCACAATGCACTCAGGGCTGAAGAAATCTGCGTGAAGATTTCGACTGTATAAGATATTCAATGGTCTTCGGTGGAGGATATTTTGTGAAGAATATCACTAACCGCTAACTGCAAAATGCGACGACCTCCATCTCTACTAAAAGAATAATTTCCAAAATGAGGCAAAAGGTCAAACAGCTGATCTGCCAGCCTTTATGACAAGAACTTCCACTTTTTTTGAACTGGAAAAAAACTTTTTTTTACAGAATATAAGCAACTGAAAGTTATCTGAACAAGAACTGGAAACAAAACGGGGGAAAACTGAGGAAAAAGATTTTGCAACAGGCCCCCGCTTCTTTAAATTCTTCATATATATTTGGTTACAAATTTTCTAATAAAAACGAACATTAAGAAAACAGTTCAACAAACGATCCTTCTTTCATTTTTAAAAGCCAACCCCATTTCAAAAGTCATGTTGGCCCCTAGTGTTTCCGATTTAAGACACATGTACATCCACACCTCTGGTCTGCCTTGCAGACATATGCTCTCATCGTAAGAAATAAGAAACGTATATGAAGTTTACAGCTCCATAAACGTCAAAACAACAACTTTTAGGCAGAACCATCACTATTAAGTTTCATTTGCCATATTGGACCTCTCGTGGCCAAGTTTTAGCTCCAGTTTTCAACCCTGAGGCTTTTGACCAGAGTCTCAGCAATGTGAGAAGAGCTGAAGCTAGTCAAGTCAAAGGCAGTGAGTGTTTGAAGGGAAAGACCCCTAGAGATCACCTCTCTAGACTCTGAAACGGCCATTTTCAAATCGGCAACGCGCTTTATTTTGATCTCCACACTTCAAAGTTCCCGGCGAGGCATTAGTTTTCCACAGGGGTGGGGTTTTGTGACAGTGGGGGTGTTTCCGGAGGCTGGCTTACGATCACCTGGACCACATAGTCTCTGGAGATCTTCAGGTCATCCAGCTTCATCTTGTCCGTGAGGGGTCGGCCCGAGAAGAACCAGCGCTGGCTGCCGGTCGCAACTCCCTCATGGGCCTGCAGCCGTCGCTTCATCTGCTGGACGGTGTCGCTGGTGCGGACCGTGAGGCGTAGATCACGGCCAGTGGAGAGACGCAGACGCAGCTGGCACTCCTGGCCCTCGCTTGCTGTAGCTTCAGGGACCTCAATGGTCTCAGACTCGCTCTTCTCCTCGATCATGTTGACTGGAGGGGAAAGGCAGTAGACGGGCAGCTGGTAGCGATTCCCGAGCTCGTCGTAGCATTCGGTCAGTGCACCTGAGGAGAACACACACAAGAAATGGAGTCACTTCAATGTTTTTGACACTCAAAAATAGGAGCATTTACACGGTTTTGAGTATTATCTATTCATATACATCACAGCTGTCCTTCCGAAACCTTGTATATCCAAATGTGATATTTACTAAACACAGTGACATAGTGTATATGCTCCAAATGCAGGGCTCGTGGATGTAATACAAAAACACTATAAAAAAAATTGGATTATTTTCAACCCGTGGTTGGGTCAAAAACAGAGACTCAAAGGTATATTCATACTGAACTTTATATTGTATACACCGTTGTTCTTATGCCAGATTAACAATTTTTTTCAATTGACGAGAATTCTCATACACAGCATGTGAAAAGTCAAGGAGAAAAGCATTTTATCATTAATTTAATGTTCTTGTTGTGTGCCACACACTTGATTCATTTTCTTCATTTACGAACAAAGACTTGGCATTAAAGGCTGCACTTCTAGCCTTTACAATGTTACACAATATTATTTTTGGAACTCCCACTTGTGTGAATAGGTGAACAGAGTAGATACACACACACACACACATCACATGATGAGCATTCCTATGACACAGAGCCTCATTGTGGAATCTGTTACCCTTTCAACCACAGAGGAACTAAGCACAATGAATCAAAAACATTGGGACAGGAACAATGACATAACAACACTGGCTTCTTCCAAAGAGGAAGTTTGTCATTCTGTCGTCGTGAGCCATATCTCTCTGGAAGGCAATCAAAAGTGACTGTGAAATGTCAACAATCAGTAAGGGATTGTTTCAGTTATGCGTTGTATCCGTTATAAAAAAATAATTACTTCTGATACTTTCATTGGAAACTTTTGGTTTCTTATGTGTAGAAACCAAAATAAAGGCCTGTCTACAAGGATGGAATATAAAGATCCAAAACAACTAACAAAGCTAATAACAATGATGCAACAACGTTACACTAATCCAAATTTGCGTTTTTATTCTAACTAGACCCAAAAAACGATGTTCTTTCAAATAAGCTCGGACATAGATCTGTTTCCTAGCAGATGGAAGAAAAATCAGGATTCTCCGTGTCCTAGTTGTGTCACTCAAAGCGAAAACCAAACGAGAACGCAAGAGGATAAGATGACACACAACTGGCTCTCAGTGAACCTCTTCTGTTTCTCAAGTACAGTCTTAAGTACCCCTCTCATCATGTTAATGGGTATATGAGCCATGTATAGAGCTAGCGAGAGTCAATAAAATGCTGGAGAGCTGCTTTAGTCCTCATTTCTTGGAACGGAGTCAAATAATTATTCCCGCATCAAGAGTCTGAAGAGAGACTCACCGACTGAGACCGAAACAGTTTGTACTTGATAACAGCCGTAATGTCACTCCGATGACAATAGGAAATCTGTTTAGATAGGACAAACAGGCTTTGAGAATTGAGATAGCAAGGCAACATTATCTGTTGTCGTTCATCTGGTTTTTCCCGATTTCTGTCTAACAGTACAGATCTGTTCCTCATTTCTCAAAAGAAAATATTACAGGGATTTACACGGGACTACAACCTGAGGTGAAGAAAACCATACAGAAAACCACACATTTTAATTGAGGATTCAACAGACAAAAGTATAACCCAAAAAAATTATGGAAGTCGTTTTGTATAAAAGTCTTTCCCAAATGTGTAAATGTATAACGTAAACCTCATTCCTAACAAGATATGATGTTTTTTAATGGGCTGGTGTTGGTCATCACCAGCTAACATTGGTGTGAACACATCATAGAATCTTTCATTTTCAAACGCGAACAATCACATTTTTCACGCTGTTTATTACTTGCGGGAAAAGTTCGTTATTTTCAAGTGAGTGACGGCAAGGCAAGAAAAAAAAAAAACACGATGGAGCGTCTTCACGCATCCACACTCGTCAAACAGTAGGTGTCAATGAGCTCTTCGCACAAATTTCTCGCTCAAGTTGAAGTGACGCTCCATTTGCATCATTCCGCTCCATTCGCATCATTCACATCGCCTTTCTCGCCTTTATTTGCGTCTTTGCATTGACTTTGTATGCAATTTCCTCGTGCAATCGCTTAATTTACGTTTGGTGTGAACCCAGTAATCTAGCGTTCTAACTGCAATCCTCTGTAGGTGAACACTGACACCAAAATGAACCATTATTTTATTATAGTGCGAGTCTTGTCTTCCCGTCTTCAGCCGGAAATGAACAAAGTTATATATAATATCATCCTGACTTACGCTGTGTTTGAATGTAAAAAGTCAGAAGACTTGTTTTAAAATTAAAGAGACGGGAGACGGGAGCCCTCGGAGCGACCGGAAAGAGACAGGGGAGAGAGGAAAAATTAAATTATAGTCCGGTTCCCTGACATGCTGCCGCTCGGTCCTCAACCAGCCGGAGTACTCTACTTCGCGGTGCCTTGCGGTGGCCATTGGGCTTCGGTGGACTGCTCGACCGTCCGCCCTCTGGCGGCCGGTGGTGGCTCCTCCTTTATCTGGGAGTCGGGGGGGTTCCCCGTCCCCTGCTCCTCCCCCTTGGGCGGACGGACGCAGGCTCCGGCCTCTGGCAGGCGGTGGCCGCACCCGGCACTTCCGCCCCCTGCTCCTCCCCCTCGGGAAACGGACGCAGGCTCGGGCCTCTGGCAGACGGCGGCAACTCCCCCGCACCCGCTTGGACGATAGCAACCCCACCTCGACCCAGGGGCGCGGCAGCAAAGGTCGCCGTTCCACCGAAGCTTTGACGGTGGCCGCACCTTGCACTTCCGTTTCCCCAGAGCCACCGCTTCGGGCAGCGAATGGCGGACGCCCTTCGTCCGCACTGCCCAAACTCTCCGGCACCGCGAGGCCACTCGGCGGCAAGGACTCTCCGACAGCATGTCTCTCCTTCCTCCCGGGTTTCGGTACCAATTGTACAAGATTAAGATATGGAAGGAAGGAGACGGGAACCGGAAGGCAGTTAAATAAAGTTTTAATATAAATAATAACAGCCGGCGGCCCCTCACGGCCGACCGCCGGCGAACAAAACAAAAACAAGCAAGTAAGTAAAACATTAATACAAACAAGTTCGGGCCCGGTCCTCTCTCTTCGACGGTCCAGTAGCTCGTTCCTTTTATATGCTCCCAATCTCCTACGTGATTCGAGCCCAGTGTGCGCACAGCTGGCGCTCATCCACAATTACTCACCGGACTCGAACCACGGTCTCGCCCCGCCTACTCTACTACATTGTGAACTGCTGATATATCAATAAAAGTCCTTATGAGACTACCCATATTTCACTAACCATATACATATAAAACAAACCAGTCGATAAAAAGGCTAAATGACCATACAGGTTGATATCAAAATGTATCATTTCATTTTTTTGAGCTGTGATATCCAATTGTAAATATGTAAAGTATATGTATGTATGTATGTGAGTGTATTTGAGTGTGTGTTTGTTCTAAACCTGTAGGACCGGTTATCTTCTTCTGCAGACAGTGACCCCATTTCACTGTATGGAACCAAAACCATCGAGACATTTCTCAAAATATCCTCAATTGTGTTCCATGGAAGCAAGTCACATGCACGTTTCAAATGAAATAAGGATAAATTAAGACAGAATTATTATTTTTGGGTAAATTATCGCTTTAAAATTTTCTAAATTCTCCCTCTTTAATGTATCGTCCAAAATTGCATAATGCAAAAAATGTGCATCGATTCCAATAAGGTAAAGATACAAAAGACACAAACACTGAGATGAAGCCTGAGGCTTCCATCTCGATTCTGCTCTTCACATAAACCTGACCACAAATACTTAAAGTGAGCAGAACTAGGCAGGGCGGAGGTTAAGAGAAAGTGGAGTATGGTTACTCGCTGTCCCCTGACCTTTTCACTCAATGAGTCTCAGAGTTATAAATACACGCCCGAGTTCACGTCATGTCATCGACCACATGGCCTTCGGTGACAAGAGCGGCTCTGGAACACCTTGAAACCTCTGGGTTCCAGCGAAGAGGGATTTTCTCTGGTCATGGACAATTGCTGGTGATCTTTATGACTAGGTTTTTTAGAAAAACTCTCATTACAATGTTCTATTTGGCATCATCAAGTTGTCCGGCAATGTGGGGGGTTTAAGGTTTGGAAAGGCCAGCATGAGGTGATATTTTTGGCGATGAGATTTACTTTTGCAACATCTATGATCGTAACCGTACTTAGTAGAGTTTATTGTAAATCAGCAAAGCACTTATTTAGGATCGCAAAGAAATCCTATTACAGAATAAAACAATATCAATACGAGCAAACCTTTTAGTAACGATCATGAAAACAGTTACTGGGAAGAAAAAACAAACAGTGTCTGCAAAGGCATTAAAAGAATTGTTCACTTTCAACATAAATTTTAATGATCATTTACTCACCCCTGTTGTCATCCTAGATGTATATGGATTTTTTTCTTTAGTCGAAATGAAATTAAGGTTTTTGATGAAAACATTCCAGGATTATTCTCCATATAGTGGACTTCAATGGACTCCAAACGGTTGAAGGTCAAAATGACAGTTTCAGTGCAGCTTCAAAGGGCTTTAAAAGATACCAGAAGATGAATAAGGGTCTTATCTAGTGAAACGATCGGTCATTAAAAAGAAAAATTGTATATGCTTTATAAACACAAATGCTCGCCTCGCTCTGTTCTCCAAAGCGCGATCACGGCTTCACATATTCCGCAATTACGTTGAAAAGGTCACGCTTGAGTAGTACCGAATCAGTGTCTACAAATGTGGAGAAGGCGGAAAAGTTCTAGAATGTTCAATGACACATATTCAATTGTCTTTGTGTCAGTTTCTTGTTTAAAATTGTCATCTCGTGTGTATCCTGGATTCCGTCTACGTGAAGCGGGACCTTTTCAACGTAATTACGTAAAACGTGAAGGCGTGATCGCGTTTCGGAGAACAAAGCAAGGCGAGCGTTTGGGTTTATAAAGCATATACATTTTTATTTTTTTAGAAAATGACCAATTGTTTCACTAGATAAGACCCTTATTCATCATCTGGTTTTGTTTAAAGCTGCACTGAAACTGTCATTTTGACCTTCAACCGTTTGGAGTCCATTGCAGTCCACTATATGGAGAATAATCCTGGAATGTTTCATCTTAATTTCTTTTCGACTAAAGAAAAAAATGCATTAATATCTTGGATGACAACAGGGATGAGTAAATTATCATGAAAATGTATGTTGAAAGTGAAAAAGTCCTTTGATGATTTAAACAGCATTTAACACGTTTCAAGTGTCAATGTAGCTCAACAGGCAAAGCGTGAAACACCGTAAACAGTTTGAACGGCATTTAAATGGTTCATGCATTATTCACCATAAGTCACTTTGGATAAAAACGTCTGCCAAGCATGCAAACATACCAGTAAATGAAAATGAGGATAAATAAATTCCAGATTTAAAATATCTAAATCACGACAGCTCTGAGGGAAAGTAAAGGAAACAAAAAGCGGGTATGACAAGAGGTGAAAAGTATGTTTTGATTCTGAGGCTGATTCAATCTCCATGCGTCCGATCGTGGAGCAAGACCACAGCCTAGTAACAGTGAGAGTTGTTTCCACCGCGTCACCAGCTCTCAGGAGACCCTGACAACTGCCTTCAAGAATCTCCAGCTGCCTCCAGGCAGATGTAGACAATGAGAACCAGAGGGTGAGGCGGTTCCACTCTCACGTACATCCAAATGACGACACGGTTCCACATCTGAACGCTGGCCGGTCGGTTAAGAAAGGTGACAGACCTGCTCGTGAGATTACGTAATTGCAATTTTCCATAAAATCTATATACGATATGCATCAATGCTAAATGTCTCCACCCATAGACAACTATGTTGTGGAATCTGCCCATACAGATTCCAAAGATCAAATTATGTCAATATGTTATGAATTCATTTAATAACTATTAATATTGAACATCAAACTGGTGATGTTTCTTGTCATTTTGTATACACAGAGCACAAATTCATTGCATTTTTTGTCCTCTTTTGATTGACAGGATATATCTGTCAATGCCCATCCCTAACTAGAGATTTCGCCAGCTTAAGCTGAACATCCCGTGCCATGCTATCCCAGCTCCGGTTTCAGGCAATTCCATCACCAACAAAGAGCAAAGTGACAAGCTCAGGCAATTCCTTCCCCAAGAGCAAAGACAGACTACTTGTTGCATTCATTCTAAATTACAATACTTAGTATTTATCGTAAACTTACATTACATGACACTAGTTTGAAGTTATAGCTGCACTAAAGTTATATTAGGCCATTACTAAAAGACATTCCTCTGTTGTCTGATATCGATCACAAAATAAGACAAAATGAGACCTAAACCGTTTCAACAAGTTAAATTTCCTAAATTAAAACTAATAGCTCTCCCTGTTTTTCATAAACATTTTTATTTAAAGTCACTGAGTGCAGCTGTGACACGTCAGAGGGGACCAGGCCCTCCCGACTGAACCTGGTTTATTATTGGAGTTTGGGTTCCTCGCCACATGGCTTGCTCACCGGGAGACTGCATTTATTAGATATCATTTACTAGAATGATCCTGCTTGTTCAATAAACACCATGCACTGTGTTTACCCTTTTCTGTGTATTTCAGTTTTCTCCTGTAAAGCCGTTTTGGAACAATGCACATTGTGAAAAGCGCTATACAAATATATTTTCAGCTGATAGCCGATTTGTGAAAAAAAGGCAGATACCGATTTTTGGCCGATATATTGGTGCATCTCTAATATTCATGCAGTACATATACGTGATCCTGGACCAAAAAAACAGTCACAAGGGTCGTTTTCGAAACTATACATCACATCATCAGAAAGCTGAATAAGCTTTCCATTGATGTGTGGTCTTGTTAGGATAGGGGAATATTTGGCCGAGATACAACTATTTGAAAATCTGGAATCTGAGGGTTCAAAAAAGTATGGAGAAAAACCCCTTTAAAGTTTTACATCAGAGACTCTTTAGCATGCCGTTGCTGAAAAGAAACAGGTTTGTTTGTACACTCTCTATTGGCTTACCGATGTAATGACGTTCTAAGCTTTACATACAGTAGATACCAAACTTGAGTAATTCCCAAAGCAGCGAGCAAAGTTTGTAGGCGTGTTTCCGGCCTTTTTTTTATGATTCTACAGGCATCCACTCACAAAAATAAAGTTTTGATAAACTTATGGTAGGAAATTTACAAAATATTATCATGGATCTATACCTAATATTTTTTACTTGTATTCAAATCCTATTAATTGAACAATAAGAAATAAGAAATAATTTTGACCCATACAATGTCTTTTTGGCTATTGCTACAAATATACCTGCGCGACTAAGGACTGGTTTTGTGCTCCAGGGTCACATATATATTTATATGTAGTTTATTGGGGGGCAAAACATATCTGTAATTTACATATAAATTACAGTGCTGTCGTAAAAAACAACAAATATCATATTATATCTCTCGCTATGAATCACTCCTGGCCTGTAGTCTGAGGAGTGAGCAATGACTCATAGATTAGCATCAAAAAGCATTGATCTGGCGTGCTGATCTAATACTTGGAAGGATAAGACTTGTTATAACAGTATTGTGTTCATATATTAATTACGAAGGCAACAAAACAACCAGAAGCGCGTGTGGGTCTTTAACAAGGCAGTGATGCATCAAGACGTCCAGAGGTTAGAGAGCTCTGCTAGAATGCCTGTGTCCTGATAAACATCAAGTCTTTTTTTAGAAAATAAGAAAATAAAATGTCCGGTTTGGACAAAAAACACCATAAAAACAGTTGAGCAAACAACCCTCCAAACTGAAATATCAATTATGGTAGATCATTGCATTGTGGAATGCACAAAACATGTACAAGATGTATATTGTACTTCAAATGCATTTCAAGTCGTTTTAGATCAAATTGTCTGACAAATGCATAAGTGTAATGTATATGCTTGTCAAAATGCCTAGAACACTCAACTTAACCAGGAGGAAACAGATATCATCAGTTCAAATGTCTGGTTTGAATCAAAGCACACTGGCTGATCAGAATCTGTGTCGATGGCCTCTTACCGTGCGGTAAAGTGATGCTGGCGCCGTCGATGATGGCTTGAGCGAGCTCGTGGTCGTTGCTTTCAAAAGCCTGTGCAGCCGCCTTAAGTGCATCCCAGATTTCCTTCCGGCCTTCAAAAGCCGGTGCCGTATCCCAGAATTCATCGCGCTTGCTGCGTAGCTGCCCGTCGGTCATGGGGTAGTCGCTTTTCCATTTGGGTTTCTCTCTCTTCAGGGGCTGGTTACGCCCCAGTGCAACTGAAACACAAAGACAAATCAATGTGAGCCAAGAGGATATAAAATATGAGATCATACAGGGTCACTAGGGTGCAAGGCACTCATTTTTCTAAAGTAACACTGTCCAACAGTGACACCCGCAGATAAAACAAAATTTTTGACTTCCTTAAGCTTATCATGCTTTATAGGATTTATAAACCATGACATGCGTGTGGAATTCAACAATCCCCCTTTTATTGTCATCTAAAACTCACAAATTACATTGCGTTCTGTAGCTTTAATAAATGACGAGTGAGTCAAAAATATTTTTTAAGTTTAAATAATTTCAAATTATTTAAAGAGTAAATAATTTGTGATTTTTAAGGTCCAACTTTGGTTTATGGAGTGCCCAACAACAATTGGAACTACAGACGATTCGTTCGTATGATTTAGAGTCGATTCACTTTCGCCTTTACAACTTGACAGACTGCTTACCTTCACAAGCAGCAACATTACACACTGTATGAAATATAATTTTAAGGACATTGTAATAGTTACTCTTTAAATAGTTTATTAAAACATGCTTCAATAAAATGTAGAGATGCTGTACAGAGGACAAAAAATAAAAATATTCAATAAATAGTTTGAATAATTTCAAACATTTAAACTGTTTGGAAAAAAGTACTTTAATAATATGGCAGGAACTCTATGGATGATAAATTGTTACAATATTTAAACATAGATTAAAAATGTTAATATTTGTAAAAAATGCTTAATTAAAATTTCAGGAACTGTATAGAAGGCCAAAGAAATTATAAATACTTAAAATACTTTAAATGATCTTAAATATATACATAAACTTCGTTTAAAATGTTAATATTTGATAAAAAAGTGGTTTAATAAAATTACAGAAACTATCTGGAGGACCAAAAATGGATAAATAAGAAAACAAAGACGAAATAATATAAATGATTTAATAATTCAGAAGTAAATTTATTTTTGTAATACTTTTCCTTTAATTATTATTTTGAATTTTATATTTCATTCTCTCATTTATTTATTTTTTACATTTACTTAAGCATTATTATATACTTATATGGATATAAAAAACATATCCAACATTTTTTTCTCATTGTCATTTATTTATTTCTTAAATGTCTTTATACAGTACTGTTCTCATTTACAATTCTGTGTGCAACATGTAAATGTGGCAGGCGGTGCTTGCGTAGTAACAGTACATCATAGAAAAAAATATACGCGTATAAAAACAACTTAAAGATCGATGCAATATCACACTTCGGTCAAAAGTCATAAACAGAACAACCGGCTGAGTTTCTGGGATGCGAGCCAGTTTTGAGACGGCCTGCTTTGGACTGTCAAGGTGGGTTCAGAAGATGACTTTTGGAAGCCCTGGGTGAGATTAACAGCTCAAGAGACTCAAAGGGCTCGCTTTGTCTCACACCTCCTGGACCGCAGCAGGAATTGTGCCATCGAGTGAATTTAGAAAAGTAGATAAATGGTAAGCAGAAAGGCTCACAAATTGACTTTTTTCCTGTTAGTCTTGTTTTTGGGCCTGTGGTTTACATTTTACTTGGCATGTCATATATTTGTGCTGACCCCACTACAATACAAGGTGTTAAAATGTCAGTACAGAAAAAACGGATTCATTTTATCTCGCAAAACAGTGCGTCTCAGAAATATTTGTACATACTTTTGGCATATTTAACGTTCCTGTGGCTAGGAATTTTATTTCGAAGACCACAAAACAATACTCCGTCTCCATGTTCACTTCAACCAGCAAAAAGCAGATTTTCAAACCAATGCTCAGTTGCCCAGCCTAACAATGAAGTCGGGAACGCCTGTTAGCAAATAAAGCCCGGTGATCCGTGACCTCCAGCGATAAACCTGCTGTCAATGAGAATGGGTGTTACCGTTGGACATGAAAGACTCCTTACGAAAAGAAAGTTATGGCACGCATCGAACCATGCACTTTACCATTCCGCTCAATGCTGTCTGCTTCTACCCGTCCCCCTCGAGAACACATACATATACCACATTATCGCCATTTGTCGAAAACAAAACCGGAGTGTCTGAGATGTATTGAGCTCTCAATAAACCAGCACATAGCTTGCAGACACACAGGCTCTCATTGAATACCACTGGCAGAATGACCAAAGGCTGAAATCCAAGCAATTACATCAGAGGGCCTGAGAAAGAAAGATTTATTGGGTAAAACATCTGGCTGCTATTATATACAAACTTTCAGTCTGGAACACAGGATGCAGAACAACCAAAGCCCGGGATAATTCTACTCAGCGCTGCTTGGAGCATATGGCATTTGAAGGTCCAATGTGTAATTTTTGGAGAACCTTTTGACAGAAATGCAATATAATATACATAACCATGTATTTAGAGGTGCATAAAGACCTTGCATAATGAAGTGTTATGTATTTACTATCTTAGAATGAGCAATTTCTATGTACATACACCGCAGGTTCCCTTACATGAAATGCACCATATTGTTTCCACAGTAGCCCAAACGGACTAACTGCTCCACAGAACGTGTTCGCAAATACGTTATCTCCTTCGGCAAAGAAGCCACAACAGATGACATCTTAGTTCTGTGTCAGCCGCCATAAATTTGTGAAAGGGAGTGAGCCATTGGGTGCAATTCGCAACCTCGCCACTAGATGGCTCTACATCTCATACACTGGACCTTTAAATTATCAATGTAAAAACAAGGTAATGGTATATGTGCAAAGTGAAGGAGAGTTAAAAAACTTTACTCATTCTTATATCATTCAAAGCCAGTTTGACATATTTTGGAGAATGTTGGTAACCAAACAACACTAAAACCTTGTAGACTGCCATTGGATGGACACAAAACCCCAGAGACATTTCTCAAAACATCTCCTTTTGTGTTCCACAGAAGAAAGAGTCATATACAGGTTTTGAATGGTTGAGCTATCCCTTCAAATTCAGTTTGGAATCAGCAAGGTCAAAGTGATTCGCAGGACAGCATCTGGATTTAGATCAAACAAACTTTTGAAACACTGACAAATTGTAAAAAATCAGATTAAGTTGCATGCAAGGAATCAAAATTGAGCATTTTTATGACCCAGAAACACCAGCTCCATAGAAACACCCTAAAAACAACATTTCCACAACCCCAAATCAGCCTTCGTCATAGTGCCTTCTGAATGCAGTTCAGAGTGACCACTTCCTGTTTGTCTGCATTTGAACCCACATCTGTTCCTCAGTGACACAGTAACTTGCTGATGACCCCTTCCTGTTGTTAAAGAACCAACAACAGACATTGTTATAAAATGACTTAAACAGGACATATTTGCAGGTGGGTTTGCCAAGGGTAGGTCATTTCTCATTCAATTCGAAGAGGAGCATGTGCTTTGTTCCAAAACCAGGTGAGCAGCATTTTTGAGCTTCCCTGTCAGACAGACAGATCCTGTTGTATGCACCAATCCCAGATCAGCATGATGCTAGAATTTGATACAATGGAAGCGATTTCTCGGTCAAAAGGTTGAAAGGTTTCGTCATGTCTGAGGTGCCGTTTTCTAACCCAGAGTGGATCATTATTTCCATTAGCTGTTATGTAAGCTTTCCTGAATTCATTCCCCACGTTATGATTCGGTTCAACGGCATCAAAATGACATAAATCCACTTAAATGATGATTTACAGCACGTTGCTCTGCTAAAAGCCGAACAGCGGCAGTAAAATTAGATTCTCGTGCAGTTTTTCCTCAGTTTGAGGTTGATGCGAATTCATTTCGATCACTTATAGTTCCTGATCTTCAAAACTTCTCTCACGGTATATTCATTATGGTGTTTTTCCTTCGTACTTGAAAAGGCTAATCGTGTAAAAAGACTACGCGAGGAGTTGTGACAGCTAGCAAAATGAGATTGTCCACAAAACAAGATTATTAATTACCCTTTTCCAGAGCTGTAAACTCACACAAAACAACCTTGATAGTGATGCAAGCTACAATACTCTTCTAAACGTCTACTCTTAAAAAAATATAAAAAAATTAAATATAGCTCTGTATAGTTTGGTAGGCTATATGAGACCAGTTCTCTTTTATTGCACTTATGCTTTTTGTTGTCCTCATGTTGTTCCAATTGCTTCCATATTTTCTCTCATCTGTAAGTCGCTCTGGATAAAACCGTCTGCTAAATGACAAAATGTTAATGTAAATGCAATACGCCTTGACTCATTACAAACATACTGCAGTGTAAATACGCAAAGGTCCACAACAGCGCTCCTTAATAGGAAGAATAACAGTCATTGTGTGTCGTAAGGCCGTCGAGGGTGTAAACTTCCCTCAGGGCGCATGCATCTCCATGCCACGGACAGAAAATCTATAGCCTGATTAACATCACAGTTCCATTTCCTGTTTAGTAAATAATGCACTGGCGACACCGTAAAATGGATGGGTGACCACATTAATCTAATTTGTTAAGGAGGCACCGTGGCATTTAAGAGGACTGATATTACATTTGCCTGGAAGTGAGGGGATGCTGATCGTACCAAGCTAAGATGGGACGTCAGACACTTAAGATGTGAATGATGACACTGAGATACAAAGTACTGTAATTGAGCTGCTGTTTTATAAAACATTCTTGTGCCACATGTTAAGGACAGAAGCCAAAGCATGACTATGAACTTGTGAGAATGCTAAATTTGAGGAAAGCATTTAAAAGAAAGCCAAATTCCCCTTAATTTGTGTTGCAAGCAAACTGGCTGTATAGCAGTTTTTAAATTACCAGACTGGAGTATACAATGAAAATAATACAAAATTGACTTGACTTCATTTCAATGCAGCCTGCTCCACAGTTTTTACAGTTTACTCAACTGCGTGAAGCACCTTTAAGTACTGAGAATTGTCAGTTGCCAGGTCTCTCAACATCACTGAAAAAGTCAAATCAGTTGACAGTTGAACCAAACAAACTTTAAATTCTGTTTTGCCTTGGCTTTATATTCCTTTAATTATACTATTTTACTTTACTAAAGGTAAAGTTCACCCAAAAATTCTGTCATTGTCTACTCACCCACTTGTCATTTCAAACCTTTATGACTTTCTTTCTTTCTTCCGCAAAACACATAAGGTATTTTGAAAAATGTTGTTAACTGGCCCCCATTCACTTGCAGTGGTTTAGTGTCCATACAGTAGAAGTGAATGGGGTCCAGTGCTTCACAGTTACCAACTTCCGTCAAAATATCTTTTTATTTTGTGTACTGCCAAATAAAGAAAGTCATAAACGTTAAGAATGACATGCGGGTGAGTAAATGACACAATTTTCATTTTTGGGTGAACTATCACTTTAAGACAAACCAAAGCATTGGACTATTCACTACCTCATTCAGCATCGGTCTGCCCCTCTTCAACTACCTCTTCTCACAGGTGAAACAAAGCCTGCTCTCTTTGTCACTTTAAACAGACTAATAAACTATTTTTACCTCACATCTAAACTGTTGTACATTTCACTGGTTTGCACTCTATCTCCCATTACCGATCTTCTTTTTCTTTTTTTAATATCCCTGCTTGTAATAGTTGTTCTTTACATGAATATATAATCTGTATTATTTAATCCATTTTTTTATTCTGTGTAGTATTATTTGAATTCACCATGGGTCATATAGTAATGCACTTTCCAGCCTCGATATGTATGTACTGTACATGTTGCAGGATTCACAAAAAAGACTTTTTTATAATAGTATTATGCACCCCATAGAATCAACATTTAAAACACAAACCTCAATCAATCACAGCGAGGATCAACAAATATAATTTAATAATACAAGAACTCAATTCAACAGGTAACTAATATTAACAACTACAGCATAAAGGCAGCAGACATTAAAAAGGTACGATTTTTTACAAATATTAACTAAAGAACTGAACCTGACACAATACATGTTTGCTCGGAGTACACAAGGCAAACTTTTTTTTGAGTTCAGTAAACAAAAATATCATTGTTAACAAAATATTTAGACTCATAGTATTTAGTGTACATAAATAAAAAATAAATTGACTTATATTTAAAAATATTTGAAACCTGACAAATCTCAAAATTGCATGAATTCTTGGTTTTCTGTATAGCTGGATAATTTATTTGAATGTAAAAACAAGTTCAGATTTAATTACAGCTTGCGGCAGTGCAAATGCCTCTTTTGGCATTAAAAAACTACTTTCTGTTTTTACAGTACTAAAGATACGCACAATTTATGCTGCTCTTGGTGGATTGTCTTGAATGAGATATTGCGCCTGTGTTTTTTTATGTGCCCCCTTGTTAGTAAATCACCTGCAGAAATGTCCACTCTCTTCGGCGGTAAGATTGCTTAACAGTCCACGTGATTCTGCCTTAAAAAAAAGGCCTAAAAACAACTGAATAGTTAACAAAACCAAACAAGGCATTTACGAGAGTTAAGACACCTGAAAGACATTTGAAAACATCTGGAGTGGAAACTGACAGCACCGCAAAACACCAGAGTCCACAGATTCAACCCAGTTTTATGGATTAGGTTGTGTCAATTTCATTTTCACGAGACTCTCAAACGAGGACCATCTGGATTAAGCTCCTAAAGGAGAACGTTTTGTGATGGCGGGCGAGCTGAAAATCACTTTGTGTGCAAGTGCCGCGTGATTTTTCTCTGATTTCGTCCTCCTTTTATCATTTCCTTATTTTCTCAAAGCCATCATCAAAAGCCCATTAGGGAAAACCTCCCCACCACGCCCCCATAAAAACACCCAGAAACCCACTTCATCCGTGAGGTATTTAATACTGAATGCACTTCCCATCAGGCCGCGAGGCTCTAAGAGAACCTTTAGTGAGAGCGTGCTGACATCTGGGAACTATCGGCCATGCCAGGCCTCCGCACAAGTCTTTCATACACAAACCCAACGAGAGAGAGAACGAAAGGGAAAAAGGTGAGGTGAAAGACAAAATCTGGCATGCGCAATAACATTGACCGGCCGAGGAGCTCAGCCTGTCGACACCCAACCGGGACTTCATACATAGTATCAATTATTTAATAGCGACTGTGCAGAACTTTGTGTCCCATAGACGCGATCATCTATCATTTGGGTTTCCTCGAGATTGTGTCATACGCCGCAGAAGATATGAAGAAGGCAATGGAAAGAAAACGTGAAGGAATGGTTCTTCTTTCAAAGGTCAAGTTCAAGAAGCCTATCGTATGTCAGAAGGGTCAGGTCGCACAAACTCTGGTCAGTCAGGCAGAGGCATCTCAGATCTCTGGGAGTCTCCGGAGACGAATACTCCCATCTTCATCTCGGGTTCCAAGTGTCCTCTTAAGGGCATATTCAAGGAGATACCTACTCCCCCGCCCCTAGGCCAAACAAACAAACCCACTTCATTGGTCGAATTAATGTTGCCTTCTACATAATAAAACCAGTCCAATGGCCTTTTGAAAACAACAAGCGTAAACCCGATGACCCCAGACCAAACGCAAACTTAAAGTATGTCACTTCCATATCTCAAAATCACATATTTTACAGCATTATTAGTTTAGGAATGACAGCTGATGAACAAAATCTATCCATATTTAACCCACGGAATTAAAGAAAAAGTTGCAACAGTTTAAAAGTAGGCCACTTCAGTGGGAAAACAGCAGACCTGGCAACCCTGGTTGTTATGTAAGAGATAATGTACAGGCAGCTGGTTGTTAACGCAGAAATAAGCCCCGACAGTATGATCAGGGTCTTGTATCACATTGAAGGCTTATTTCGCGATAACTGCCGCCTGCTTGTACATTATCCCGCTTATTATACGGCTACTTGCCACATGAGAAAAAAACTGGACATGAAATGTGAATTTGAAATATTTTATTATCTATTTAACACTGAATGCAGACCTTCCGTGGAGAAAAGCCGTTTACTTTCGGTTTTAGGGTAAGAAATGTCGTTCAAATGCCACAAACAGGCAATTTGGTTTAATCATTTGTAAATATAATGTTAATAAAAACATGTTTATATTCACTTGGTCAAAAATCCTATCAAAGAACTTGCTGCATCTGGGTTACTGTGTGTTATTAGTTTTGAGAGGTCGTTATCCCGGAATAACGAACCTGCAAATGTCGCGACTGGCCAATCAGAATCAAGCATTCCGACGACCCGTGTATTAAGCATAAATAACTGCTTATTTAATATGCTGGATTCAAGATTATCTGGGATTGTTGTTTATTTTAATATAAGATTATCTTGGAGAATGGCAATGATAAAAAAACTATAGTTTTAAAGAACCACCACTTTCAATTCATACGGCGTAATCTGTACAATTCTTTCAAGCATTAAATTGCAGACAGTCTGATGTGCCTTTAGCTTCTATGCTGGCAGCTTAACAATATGAGACGATGGCGACAACTCAATAAGCACCGTCCACTGTGTCATTACATGCTAGTTAAATTACAATTTTTATTGTGTTCCACAGAAGAACTATGGCTTTCAAAGACAGCTTTTATGCAATCAGATAACCTCATTAAAGATGGAATTAAATTATACGTAAAGTTCATTTTAACACATTAAGAACTGGCATTTGTGTTGAAGGTTTGAACCTAATGAAATTGGAAATAATGTAACAGTCAGAGAACCTTCAGCATCTTATCGGTACTTTTTCAACATTTTGGCCACTTTAAAATTTGAAGCCTTACATTTGGTACATTGTCAAAGAGATAGTTCACCCAAAAATGACTCTTATCTGTGAAACACAAAACAACATATTATGAAAAATAAGGAATTTGTGTCCATAATGCAAGTCAATGGAGCACAATGTTGTTTGGATACCAACATTTTTCAAAATATCTTCTTTTGTGTTCTGCAGAAGAAAGTTATACGGGTTTGGAATGACATATGGATGAAAATCAACATTTTCACTACGCCTTTAAGAATTATACAACATTCCTACTGTATATGCGCACATGTTTAGGCACATTTAAATAAAACATACAGATGATATTGCTGGTTTAAAAACAGTATATAATGTCTGTTCCTTCTTCAATCGCTGCATTGCTGATAATGGCATACATGTACCCTTTTCAATAAACACATGCAGTTGTATCAGACAGCTCAATCGAGACGTTTTAATCAAATCCACATGCGTGCACGAACAACATGTTTAAAAGAAAGTTTGTTTTGATAGCGCCAGCGTTTAAACTTTAAAGGAATCCAGCTGTATTTGTAACCTCTGTGCTTGTCGGTGCTGTCGTGTGTCACACTGTGCTGAATGACGTGCATTTAAAGCCAGGAGAACATCAAAGAATGCTGATTCTGCTTGAACGTCTCTCCCTCGTTCATCTCGGAGCTTTGAAAAACTTTCAACACTTTCTTTCACACATTTTGCATGAACAATAACCCGTTTTGTGTTGCCTGCCCTTGAATAGGTACCTTCCAGCTGTCTTGAACTCTCAGCAGGCAAACAATGCATCTTGTGAGAAATAAAAAGTCAGCCGTGTTAACTTTAGTTTATTAAAACAGGTATGGGTGACTTCATTGAGAACTTTTGTCAGCTAATAGCTTCGCAGTTAATAACATATCTCAACCTAATTAAAGCATAATAGTTTGAGATGTAAAATATAAATGTAAGATAAATAGCTATTCCATCCCACTGAAGGAGAAACCAGGCCATTATCATTAAAAGAAAACAGGTCAAGATCTATCAGCTCTATCAGTTCCTTGTTTGTCTCCATGGTGACCCAAAGATCCCAGTGAAGCGAGTTCGGCATGAGGACCGGTGCTCGCCTGTCTGGCTGCTTGAAGAACTCGAACGCTGCATAATGCAAGACAGACGTGGCGCTCAGGTTTCACCTCGCAGGAGACAACAGAGGCTCAGACAACAACCGAGATGTGGACTTAGTACAGCAAGAAGACTGCTGACGGTGTTCAGACGGCAAAAATAGCTGAGAGGCATTAAAGGGATACTTCACCCAAAAATGAAAAACTCACTCTCTTGTCATTGCAAACATTTATTACCTTTTCTCTTCCTCAAAACAAATAAGAAGATATTTTAAAGAAACTTGATAACCAAACAGCAGCGGCACAGATTCACTTCAATGCAAACGAACGGGTGCAAGTTAACAACATTCTACAAAATATCTTCTTTCGTGTTCTGCAGAAGAAAGAAAGTCAAACAGGTTTAAAATGACACGAGGGTGAGGAAATGATGACAAGAACTTTCATTTTTGGGTGAACTGTCACTTTATGTCCCTAGGCTCTGTAATTCAAAACACAACGTCATCCTTAACTTCCAGACAGTACAGCTCCATTTTTCCTGCCTCGCTCTTCAAAACAAACGCAGTCCCTTTTGGAACCTACCACCATTCCCAAAGGAGTAGTTGCATGGTTGACATCCAAATGGAGCTCTGTATGCTGAGAAAAATTTGCAGCCATTAAGTCTGCTGGTACCCGTCAATGGCAGGGACTGCTCTGGGTTTCATCTACGGGTGCTGCAGTCATTACAATAATGACACACTAGGTGTAATTCAGTCCCATTGGCTTTGTCTAGCATCTATGGAGCTATTTTTGTTCGACACGTGAGACCTTGATAGAGGAGCAGCAGATCGCAGACATGTTTCATACGATCTATATTGTGACTGGCACAAGAAGTTGTAAATCCTCCTGTAGGTCACCAGCTTTTACTTTGCCAAAAACACAGGTTTTGATATGACATCAGCACAGACAAAACCAGACAAGACAGGAAATCCTAAATCTCACAAGAGAACTAAACAAACAGTTTTTTCAGATTACAAAAATCCCAGTTTTAAAGGTATAAAGGCATAAAGGTTCACGGAACAAACTTTTTGTAGATATCGGTCTTAAAAAAACCGACCCAACATCCTGATGAGTCAACTTGCACTTTCAACACTTTCGTCCAATAAAATGATCTGAAAAATTAAACACGCCCTCTCTAATTAGCGATAGCAAGTCAGGGGCATTAATAGCGAAAACCAAGTGAATATTTTAAACTTGATCTCAGTATAATTGACTATTAAAATTTACATTGACTTCTAAAGTCCTACGGCCACTTTCCTAGTCATTTTCCAGTTAGAAACGACCAATTGCCATGACGTAACGACCCGTTGAAAAGATGTCTTAAGTTTGTTTAATTGCACTTATTAAACATTATAATTAAAAAAATCCGCCGCAATTATATTATTTGCTTGGACTCAGAAACGATTGTTTGATCATGATGACAGCAAGCTTAATAAGTGGATGCCCTTTTTACTATAGACACGCACGGGATTGTGAGATATTGAAGGCAGCGAAGGATGGATCCATGCTGCCTTTAAAAATGAATCAGATGAAAGTATCTCCGGAGACAAAAGTGAAGCTAACATTTGATTCAGACAATCCTTGATCCCTTCCATCCTTGATATACAAAAGTAAGCATTTATTTTCAGACGCCACCTTGGTTCACAGCTCTGAATAATATTTGAATAAAGGAGGGGGGCAAGCCCTTCCATATGTCCCACCCTAACTTTCAATAGTAAATACTTCAATAGGGTAAATGGTGCTTGAAAAGCCACTTCATGGGGTCTTTATTAACCATTACAAACAAGAGAAAACATTAGTCAACTTTTAATAATGATGCTGAAGGTTCAACATGAACCCCAGACTCTGCGTAGTCACTGTTTCAGTTTACCTTAGAAAATATTTTTTACTAAACCATATTTATGGACAGTGTTTACAAGCCACATCTAGAATGTCATATAAAAAAAACCAATAACCCAAAAAAATAGAGGAAGTGATTTGAAGCCTTGTCGTGTAAAATAAACTACGTGAAGATAACCAGACGTGTTGGTGCAACCCAAGGCCAAAACCATGACCCACATTTTATTAAAGGGAGCAGAAACACAAACACACACTAGCCACTCAGCTAACACACTCTTTATATTTAACACACACCGCTAAAGCTAACCAGCTAGTAGGAGGTGTTACATGCAAAACGACTCACTAGCCAAAGACAAAGGATGACAGGAGGTTTTGTGAAAACATTTGCATAATCACAATTAAATCGTTTCTACAGCAAAACAAGGGTCCGAGCGCAGCGACCGTGCCCCTCAAACGCGACCCAAAGACCACCACGCTGTTTTACAGCATTACGCAGCCGAGCAGCAGACAAGGGAAGGCGGCATGTGTATGTGTGAATGCAGACCCAAAACAGCACAAATTGACTCAAAGCGCATTTCCTGGAAACGCGTCGGTTGCTTACCTCCGGTTCCGTCCGAGTTCTCGTTTAGACTGCCTGAAGAATCATGATGACTGCCCACACAGCCACCCATGGATGTTTTCGCGGAGCGGACCCGCTCTGGTTCGGTTTCCCCCAGTCTGTTCTCTCTGCCGGGATAGAGATTGACAGGGCGCGGGCATCAGCTGGAGAGAGGCGGGGTGGGTATATGCACATTCACTGGTGGTCTCAAAGCGTCACGTGCTGCCTACCTAGTCGTGTTCGGTTGCCCTGACTCGAACGCGCTCGTGCGGGGGATCAGAAAGCTGTTTAGTTAGGGAACCTGCACGGGTTTGAGTCACAGTCAAGGTTACCGTCTCTACTGCCAAGGGGTCTGAAAATAACGGACAAATGGGGAATAAAGACATAACGATAGCAGGTTGATTCAATAATGGCAGGACCCTTAACGACCGTTAACACTATTACTAAACATACATTTGAATTGATTTCCGTTACTTTTGAGGAACTGAAATAGCACTAAGATAATACTGTAATGCTGTATGCATTTCTTTACAAAACTTAACGCAAAATAAATTGTGAGAAAAATACCTTGTTGTTTTACGTTTCCTAGACGTCATTTATGATATGTTAATTATGATCAATGTAATTGTTTTGACACTGCGCTTTTAAAAAGCCTCTCGTCCAATCAGATCCCAGGACCTGACCTAACGCAAAACAATAGATAGATTTGCGTGTAATCATCAATTTACGACGTTTCGAAATGAATGAACAACAGGTTTTGATGTGTACAGTATTATTTGATATATATAATAAAGTTTGCAGTGTCTTATAAAGCTTCACAGGTAATAAAAAACATACAATTTAATTAAGGTTTAAAATGTATACTGTATGTATGGATAAAAGCTTGAATAATCTGAATGTTCTCTTTGTTCTTAACACAACGTCAGAAATGGGTAACACAATGCAAATTGAATTGTAAATAAAAACACGAAGCAAACAACAAGATGAAGCCTCAACAAAACACGGTCTGTTACGCCCCCTTGTGAAAAACCGCAAGGTGCCACACCAGACAGAAACCGTATTTTAAAGGGATAAAAAACAAATAAATGTAATAAATAAATAATAACAAAGTGCTAATGAATTTGTCTGTTATCTTTTACGTTATACATTATAGACATTAGGTAAAACTGGGGAGGCATATTCGTCAGACGGTGTACATATTGTGATACACTTATTATCTGAGCTATGTCATGACAGAAGGTTGCCTTAGAGGCATCTATAATTTATTTATTTATTTATTCACATGTGTTGTATGGGCATATTTTTGTAAATAACTCCCATGTGATAGAGAACACAGAATCACCTATTACAGTTGTACTCGCTTTGGTACGTTTCTAAGATCAGAATTGAAATTCTCAAAACTACCAGTTAAATCCTCACATCATTTTGTCACTTGTGCACATCAAAAAAGCAGTTTCTGATTTCTTTGAACAAGTTTCAAATGCTTTGGCACAGCCATGCAAATGAATATGTACAATTCTCTGCTGTTCTACATTATCAATTGCTAATGTCATGTTGATCAATATGTATTACAGTTTTTCTCCATTGGTTTGGCTCATTTCTTGAAACAGACCTGACGTTCTCAACACTCTTGGTGC
The DNA here is from genome assembly GCA_029783895.1 of Triplophysa bombifrons. Classification (NCBI taxonomy): domain Eukaryota; kingdom Metazoa; phylum Chordata; class Actinopteri; order Cypriniformes; family Nemacheilidae; genus Triplophysa; species Triplophysa bombifrons. Next base: position 14,409,024 of record CM056466.1, read on the forward strand.
TTTTGCCAAAATAATGGAATGGTTCGGCACAACACCTGGTTCACCTGCAAAAGCTCATTCCTCTCCCAAAACAGTTCACTCATGTGTCAAAACTAAATTTCCTTCTCATTTAAACAGTCAGTGCCCCCAAAATGCTTCGTCCCTTTGGCATTGTGTAAGCACTGCAAGTCAAAATGTTTAGATGTTTTGTCACTATGGCAGAGGACCATTGAAACATCCCTCATGTCCACCTTTCAGTCTTGGCCCATTCCTTCATTGACAATGGTTACTGTGCTGTTTTTTGTCTAGCTAACAGAATACAATTGTGTATAAAACTGAAAAAAAGAAATAGGATTTTAGGGTAAGAGTAGCCACCATGGTTTCACATCACACATTGCACTCATACTGCCAAGGAAATTGTAACCATTATCATTCACACACATAACTTCCATACATCAGAGTAAAAAGAAAATGTATTCAGCATAATATACTGTAATATAAACACACAAATAAAAACCAATGAAAAATATATGCAGCCTACAGTGCTGTAAATGAAGCTGGAGTTTCACAACTAACAGTTCTGGTCACTGGTCGCTGTCCTCACCCTCCCTCTCCTGGCCACCATCCTCACCCTACTGGCCATCCACACACTGCTGTCGGTTTGGCCACAGATTCTCATCCACATCACAGTGTATATTCTCTCTTGCGATGCAACGAGGAAAGAAACGGCGTGCATGTTGCAACCATCCCCTACACTGGTCTCCTGTAATATCCTCACACGCAGCGTCCATTGCATGGAGCAGTGACCTATGATCTTGAGCCCGATGCTCATACACTCTCCAACTCCAAGCGGAGAAATACTCCTCAATAGGATTGAGGAAAGGAGAGTAAGGTTGTAGGAACACCATGACCATCCTTTGATGAGTAGTGAACCAGGCCCTGATGAGCGAGCCACGGTGGAAATTCACATTGTCCCAGACAATGACATATTGTGGTAGGTGAGGCCCTACGAGACCTCTCTCATTTTCAGGGATCAAATCAAAATGAAGGCGGTCCAAGAAGATGAGGAGCTTCTGTGTAGTGTATGGGCCAAGACTGGGGATGTGAGTATAGACACACCATTCTTAGATATGGCAGCACACATAGTTATATTGCACCCTCGCTGGCCTGGGACATCCACCGTGGTCCGGTGGCCAATAATATTACGGCCACGTCTTCGGGCCAGGCTGAAGCCAGCTTCATCCACAAACACGAGGATGTGAGGGGTCTCGTTTCTTTCCAATGCCATTATTCTCTACAATAGCATAAAAAAAGAAAACATCAAATCAGTCATACAGAAGAGTCATACACTACAGTTAAAGACAATTACATAGGAATGTTCTATGTTCTCCACAAGTTCAATATACTACTGGCCACTACTTTTCACTACTGTGAAACCTGGGGTACATGTACCCCTATGCAGAGGTGCTTCAGTGGGTATTTGACAGAAAGGGGAGGGGGGAAATCATCAATGACTAGACTTACTGAAATGTTACAGTAAAACCCACAGTATTAGATAGATTTACATGTGAGGCACTAATTGCAGCTCTTTGACCCTTTTTCTTATTGTATGTTATATTCTTCAAAATAAGGATCATAATGATAATTGCATTATACAGTAAGCTGCAGTTTTTAGGCGAAATGTTGAAGTCAGATAAATCAAATACCTTCATACCTGGATAACCTGGATACACAAATCAGGTAAAGTGGGTACTGAAGCCAAAAAAGTTTGGGAACCACTGCTTAATAGTAAAAAGGTTATAATGATGGATAACCAGTAACTGACTTACATGTACATACTGGTACCAACGCTCTTTCACTCTATCAGAGTTCTTCTCTAATGGTTCCCTGAGAATTTGCTTCATTGTCATCTGATGATTCTTCAATATCCGGTCTATAGTGGAGATGCTTATAGAGTTTAACATTGTGGAATATGGCATTGTCTTGTTGGATTGCTGCGGGGATCTGTCTCAATGCGATGGCATTATTTGCCATCACCATGTTACAGATCTCTTGTTCTTGTTGTTCATTGAGAAGTTTTCCTCTGCCACCGTGAAAGGTTGTCGTCTAATCCTAGACATAGAATTCAAAGGACAACACTCCATTCGTAATGTATACCTTATGTATTCCTTACAGAATGAGTTACCTATGTAATTGTATTGTTGTTTTACTTACAGTAACTTTACTACAATGCTGATGCATCACTGCACAGTGACTGGAATACTATTGTAAACTGTATCATTAATACTGCCGAAAATAAACTATTCCATAGTTTAGGCGTGGTCGAAATATCATTGGCAACAGAGCTACAGGCCGACGGGGCGGGAACATAACCATGGGTGCTGCTATCTCTGAGAATGGTGTGCTAATGCATATTCCCATTATTGGGCCATTCAATACGGAGGGTCTTGTCACTTATTGAAACTCTCTACAGGGATCTCATCCCTGAACAAGAGAGCGGGCAGATTGGAGATGACCTGCCAAAGTACGTGATAGTTTGGGACAATGTCAGTTTCCATCGCTCCAACACCAACAGGCAATGGTTTGCCGCCCACAACAGGATGCTGATGGAGTTCCTCTCACCCTACTCTCCATTCCTTAACGCCATTGAGGATTTTTTTCTCAGCATGGAGATGAAAAGTATATGATTGCTAGACACGTACACAGACTGCCATGGATGCAGCGTGTGATGACATCACAGCCAGCAGAGCCTGGATAGGACTCTCTAAAAGTCTTTCCATACTGCATCGCAAGAGAAGATATTCGTTGTGATGTGGATGAGAATTCGTGGCCCAACAGACAGGAACGTCACAAGGTATAGGAATTAACTTTAATTCCTACAGCACTGCATGTACTGTTTTCCCTAAGGAGATTGTCCTATGTCCACATTTCTACTTTAGTTTTTTTCCTTGTGATATGCAGTGCTGTCTTTTCCTTTCTGTATCACAATGACATGGTCTGTCAATAAATAACAGTACAAACAGTAAAAGCGTAAATGTGAAACATGTCCAGTCTCTTGCCATCAAACTCCCACATACACTTAGGTGTAACCTACAATTTTCAATAATTGTCATCAAAACTTTAGCCATAGTTTACATCAGAACATCCCTCTAGAGAACACTGTTATATTGTTAAAAACATGACTAAGCAATTTGACTGTCTTTTCCGTGTACAATGACACAAGGACTTCTGATGGGATTAATATGTTCATTGACACAGATATTTATTTTTGAGAGATGAACTAAGGATTTTGAGCAAGAGACTGGCTTTTGCAGGTAATCCATGTGTTTTGCAAATGTCAAGGATGATATGAGAAATATACCAAAGCGACTGAGAAAAACTGTAATAACTTATAAAAACTTAAGATAAATGCTGCTTACAAGTCTTTCTTAAAGGAATCAAACCCATTTTATCAATAAACAAAACAACATTGCTTTCATTAAAGTTTTTCTTTGTTTCACCATAGGGTACTGTAACACTAGATGGCAGCACTATGTTGAAAGATTTCCGAGCCACTCCACTTTTAAAAATGTCTGGTTGTTATTGTGTTAAATCAAAATATCAAAGGAAAAAAGAAAAACTATCAAAGCAAGTGGCAAAGTTTTTTTAATTTTTTCCCAACATTTGATATTTTATTATTCTTAACCTAACAAACGTTTTGCATTTCTTGCTTGAATAGTATAGGGAAACTCTCAGTGAAATAAATGCCACTTGGTTTTACATCTCATACACTGACATTCATAAATCTTTAAGTGTGGCATTTTTGTCCAAATACCTTTCGGGGCTGTGACTCCCTTTCTGGATGTAAACAAGATACTCTTGTTGGAATAATGCACCTGCACTGATATAGATCGGTTATCTGTATAATGTCAGGAGGCAAATCATTTTTTTATTAGGCTTTATATATCCTTATTAAAGGTCTGCATTGTCTGTGTTTGTAGCGCTATTAAGGGAATTCTTCAGATTTTCTTTATACTCTGAGGATAGAAATCTACCAGCATAAAATAAAATGTGGGATGTGTCACTTTTTCTTTTTTTTCAGATGTCTGGTACTCTTTAGCAGTCTTACAGACTGACTCAACACAAAAAAAAAACAATAATGAATAACAAATTTTATACATGGAAGCACAACTGACATTGTATACACACTTACATATTTTCATACCATATTATTTTTTTAAGTTATTATATAGTCATATATTCTTTTATTTTATATTTATGAATTAGTCATATACACTGGAAATGTAAAATTATTTATATATATGAATCAACATTACATTTAGTATTCTCTAAATTATTATGCAGAGACTTTTATTTTAATATATGAACTCTTACACAACTAATATAATTTGTGGTATAAGGATTCCAACAAATCACACACTAATGTTTCTTAAGATCAAAAGTTTGTGGTTGTTATATTTTCTCGTGTGTTATGGTTCAGTCATTTTTCATTTTATTTTATGAAGTCACATGGCCTCTGGTTTATTCAATCCTAGACTTTCTGTTTGATCACCGTGGCAACCTATAAGCCTTCAAAGCCCGTTGCCGAGTTCAACATGGTGAGCGTTTACCATAATCCATATTTCCCCTTAGTCCAAATATTATCATTAAACACTGTTATAGGTCAAAAGTCACATAAACAACACATTGATTTTGGGGGGTGTACTGGCCCGCAGTCATGTTCCCTCAGGATTGTCTTAAATAATACTGTGCTCACATTTTCTGTGCGACCTGCTACTGTTCTTGTTGTGTAGGCTGAACACCTGCTGGCACACTGCACGCCATTTACCAGTCTTATTCTATAGCCATTCAGACTGATCTAAAACCGTCTTTGCCGGAAATGAGTCAAATTATCTCTAGGGCAAAGTGAAGGGTCTCTAAATCCGTGGGCTTCTTTCTTTTTCTTGCCCATTCTGTGTTGCCTCTTTTTAGTCATTCGGTTGCCTGACGAATTCTGTCTTTCACTCTTCAGTTCAGTATTTCTTTAGCTGTTTCCTGCTCTTAAAACCACCTGCTGAAGGCAACATACGCAATCGCTTCTGTTTTTCACAGCGTATTAAGTCATGAATGAAATCATTAAAGGTGTTGAAAGAATGAAAATGCATTAATAAGATAGAGATGAATGAACCGATTAGATAAGTAGAAGGACATATAGATAGATAGACAGTGACAGACAGACAGAGAGGTAGACATAAACAGACAGACATATAGACAGACAGATAGAAAGACTGACAGACAGATAGACATACAGACAGACAGATAGACATACAGACAGACAGATATACAGACAGACAGACAGACAGATGGAAAGACTGATAGACAGATAGACAGATAGACAGACAGACAGATAGAAAGACAGACAGACAGACAAACAGACAGACAGACAGACAGACAGACAGAAAGACTGACAGAGTTGAAAGAATGAAAATGCATTAATAAGATGGAGATGAATGGACCGATTAGATAAGTAGACGAACATATAGATAGATAGAGAGCGACAGACAGACAGACAGAGAGATAGACATAAACAGACAGATATATAGACAGACAGATAGAAAGACTGACAGACAGATAGACATACAGACAGACAGATAGAAAGACTGACAGACAGATATACAGACAGACAGACAGACAGATGGAAAGACTGATAGACAGATAGACAGACAGACAGATAGAAAGACTGACAGACAGATAGACAGACAGACAGATAGAAAGACTGACAGACAGATAGACAGACAGACAGACAGACAGACAGACAGATAGACAGACAGATAGAAAGAAAGACAGGCAGACAGATAGACAGACAGACAGAAAGAAAGACTGACAGATAGAGAGATAGAAATACAGACAGACAAACAGATAGAAACACCAACAGACAGACAGACATATAGACGGACAAACAGAGACAGAGATGAAGGCCAAATCACACCGCACTGACAAATCCCAACAAACACAAAGACAAATTGGCAGTTGGGTCAAAAATCATGTTCACATTATTCTGACAACAAACTTGATTGACATAACAGATAATGTCTGCATGAAATCTTGTAGAAACAGGTGATTTTTAATACTGCAATTGTGTGTATATGTGTACATCAGGATTAGTCCATGTGTCCACACCTAATCCTTACTCATCCCCCAACACCTAATCCTTAATAACATTGTGGGATGAGGGGGTGCATAATCTGGCAGGGGGGCATTTTTCAGCATAACATTGGCTCGAGTAAAATCGTTTTCATAACATGACGCTCTTAATAACTCTTTTAACATGAATTAGCTCCCTTACTTTATATTCTTTCTCATTCCTGCATGTTTTAGAACCTAAACCAAAACAGACTTTGCTTCCGATGGACACGCCCCTTGTATTTACAAAGATTTTGAAAGGTGCACTGCTCAGAAAACGTAGGCAAATAAAGATCATTTTAGATGTTTAAATAATATTTGGAGCGGAATAGAGGAGGGTTTAATTATTTTTATGAAAACTTTAGCGTGTGGTTTAAAACTCATTCTGAATCATTATGCCAGGATGGGTCATAAATTATTTCGCGTTCCCCGGACCTCTGGTTTAAGTAATTAGCGGTGTTGATAGATGGGGAAATTATACAAAATAGGTTAAAAGGAGCAATTCTAAAATATTTTCCTTATTCAAGCTTTTCGCATCGGTTGCTCAAATATGTTCTTAAAGAAAGACATCTTAAAGTCCCAGGGAAATAAAAAATTACAGTGCCCAGTTTTTCATGAAATATTTCAGTGTTTATTGTAAATAGTTTATCAATGTGGGACATTATCTTTTAAAGAATATTGTGGTCTCATGATCTTTAGTTTAAAGCTGAAAATGCAGTCGCGTCCTGTAATGACGTATGTTAGACGTCTGGGGCGGAACATCCGTTTACTCCTCCCCGTCAACTGTCGGTCTGCTGACAGTTTCCTTTCAAAATAGAACGGCTGTTTTTATACATCAAATCTCAGAGAAAAACGAAAGCCACGCCCACTATTTACAGACAGATTACAAATTATATAAACAATCTGACTCAATTTTGTTGGCAACACCCACATTTTTACATTATAATCAATACTCAATAAACAAAACCAAATCCCGTCCTACATTTTTTTCTCATTTTAGAAGTTGTTTCAATAGTAGCCTATAAATGTCACGATACAGAATCAAAAACAATCACTACTTGCGTTTCGAGCCGACTTTGAGTTAGGGATTCCAATACTGAACACTTAAAGATCCTGTTCATATAATATGTCGGTATAAAATGAGTTAGCTTATTAAAAAAAACATGTCAGTGTCCGTTCTGTTTGTCGTTTTAAGCAAAGTATGCACATGGGAGCTGGCCTGGCGGTGCTGATCAATGCCAGTTCTGTAAGAGCTATATGGAATAATAATAATAGTTCAGACGCCTTATGAAAATGAACCTTGGTTTTACTGCAATAAATCCAAAAACATGGTAATTGTAGTGAATCATGGTAACCACCAATTAATCAAGATTTTGCTACAAAAAACATATTTAACTAACTTTCTGGCAGTCTTCGCAAGGAACTCGCATAATTATAATGGCAAAGGTTTGCACATTTCATCAGAGAGTGCTGGCGTTTGTTGGAAAATTATATCATACCGCTCAGACAGTCCACGACCCAACAAACCGCGATTGAGCATGTTCAGACTCCCAGCAACAGACACAGAAAGGTGTCATGATTTGGAAAGCTAACCCATACAGTCAAAATAACGAAAATACTTTTTATTAATAGTAAACACAAAATAAAACCCACAATGGGGTAAAACATGAAACAATAATGACAAACAAACAAAACACTTCCCACAAGGGGGAATAAACTCGATGGATCAAAAGTAACAAAACATACACCTTTCCAAGAAAACGCAACAAGGCAGGAACAAGGCAGTGATGAGGTTCTTGACAAGGTAAACACTCGACATGGACTTTCAAACAACGAACCGGCGAGGGAGAGAGAAGATGAGGGCATTACATGGGGAAACTAAAGAACGTATGATCACAAAGGAATGGTGACGGGCAGATGACAAGAATCAAACACTATGGGCGAGATAACAGGAAATAATGGGATGGGGCTAAGTGACACGACAGGAGGACACGTGGCGCAAAGTCACAACAAGGACCATGTGTTTCTGCACATAACACCACAAGCACAAAAGACATGGTACTGTCTGGACTCTGTCCACAGAACTAGAGAACTCATGACAAGAAGGACAGAATCATGACAGACAGTATAGCACTGATCCATCATAGTTTGTTGGCAGTTGTCTGTACGGTGTGAATTAGCCTATAAAGAGACAGACAGACAGACACAGACAGACGCAGAAAGACAGACAGAGATAGACAGACAGACTGACAGAAAGTAAGAGATAGAGATAGGGAGAGAGAGAGAGAGAGAGAGAGAGACAGATAGACAGACGGATAGACAGATGTCAAAAAGTTTTCTAGACAGAAGGACAGACAGACAGAAAAAGAATAGAATAAAACATATTTGTCCTGAATTTGGAGACCACCTGCCTTTTTTAACCTTTAATTCGAGTTTTTATAATGACTGTCTGATGGGACTCATTTAAACAATTATGTGAGAACATAAAATGAAAGCATAAAAACGAAAATAAAGCCACTTTTCCTCATTTTGGTAAAAAAAAGTACAATTTAATGGTTTTTAAAGTAAGATGATGTGAGTTTTGGGTCCTTCCCTTGTTCTCCGTCTATCTTTAGAACAATCACACGTGTGCTCTAAAATATCCTTAGAATAAGCCATAATTGAATCTGAAAGGTTTGACGTGTACTGTAGGTGTACGTGACTACTAGGGTCTAGTGTCCAATGAGGATTTCAGAACATGTTCATATCAGATATGTTAAGCATGCTCATACAATATTTACTTAAATTATGATATTTTGAGAACCACAATTAAATAATTTACAGAATTTTTATTTTTGGGTGAACTGTCCCTTTAGGCACAACTATAATGATACACCAATGACGTATGTAAGTATTGTATATTGTTCTGATCCTTGCTTTAACAAAGTCATTCGCAAGTTATGTCCAACATAAGTCAATTAAGAGTAATGTCACATTGACAAAAGTCATCAGATTCCACTGAGACATGTTGAATCTCTGATCAAGCAGAGCAAAAACTAGTTGCATTAACTTCTAGACTGATGATCATTTGATCGTTGACATTCATGAACGAATCAGCCATGTATAACCTCCAGGTAAGTTGATTCAGAAAGTTCACCAGGAGGCTACAGGGAAAAGTCGATATCTCGTGAAAGGTTCACAGTCCCCTAAGGGGTTGTCTACAGAGCAGATGCGTCTTAAAGAGACACTCCAATGAGGTCCGATTTGCGACAATCATTGAGTCCCAATATACACTGTAAAGTTCTGTGTTAGGTAACGTTACAAATGTGTTTCAAGTGGTTGGGTTCAAGTCAAATGTCAAGTCATTGATTTGACCAGAAAACTTAAAGTTACAGTATTTATACAAGCGTTTACCCTCACCCATATCCTCTTTTATTTCTGACCAGTTGATTTGGATTTGAAAAGGAAGAATGTCTTAATCTAACGATAGTCCAAGAAGATCCAGATGTTTGAAAAGATTTCTAGGAATAGTTTCTGCCAATGCATCTCCTCAGGAGTTCTTGAGAAAGAGTATATCAGACTAGAAAGTAAGAAATGATGTCATTGTGATGAAAGCTCAACTACTATAGTGAATGAGGCTAATATTATCTCTGCAGTGAGTTATTCTATGAGTTGCATGAATGCTTTAAAAGGGATAAACCTTATTTTATTGGAGTATTATGGCAAAATGACCAACGTCTGCTCAATGTTTTCAGCAGCGGGATTTGAATATGCCCACCAACCTTGAGATGGCAGTAAGACTGTGTTTGAATAAAGGCGTTTACAGTACAATAGGCTTATTTAAGGATTTTTTTCACATCTGGTTTATGATTTGCAATAACGGATGGTAAATGACAGAACGTTTGGCATATGGAGACATAGCCATATATCTTTGTTTACCAGTTGGTTGAACATTACTTTGCAATGCGCTTTTACTGGACCCCCACACATTAAACTATCAGTTTTCTTCTACATGTTTTCTGTATATGGACACAAAACCATGCAAGTGAACTTTTGCCTCTTAATTCTAAATATCACATTTCTAACTTCTGTAGATCATGGTGAAGTCCTGCCAGGAGACACCATAAGCTAGCAGACACTATTGGTTCAGACACTACTGTTAATGTAATAAAATGATCGATCTGTTGGTGTCGCAAACGGCCCTTGGCTTTCACCCTTATCAATGACCTAAAAGCTAATAGACTAATGCCCTGTGCAGGAATAATAGCTTACAAAACTCCATGAGCAGCTAGAGTTAGAATCTAATGATATGTGCACAATATAATGATTCTAATCAATTCTAATCGATTCTAATTTTGCTGAAAAATCTACAATAAGGAAAACATTAAACAAGAATGGACTTCATGGGAAGCCACCGCTGTCCATAAAAAACATTGCAGCACGTTTGAAGTTTGCAAAAGAGCACCTGGATGTTCCACAGCACTACTGGCAAAACATTCTGTGGACAGATGAAACCAAAATTGAGTTGTTTGGAAAGAACACACAACGCTATGTGTGGAGAACAAAAGGCACAGCACACCAACATCAAAACCTCATCCCAACTGTGAAATATGATGGAGGGGGCATCATGGTTTGGGGCTGCTTTGCTGCCTCAGGCCCTGGACGGATTACTGTCATCGATGGAAAAATGAATTCCAAAGTTTATCAAGACATTTTGCAGAAAAACTTAAGACCATCTGTCCGCCAACTGAAGCTTAACAGAGGATGGACGATGCAACAGGACAACGACCCAAAGCATAGAAGTAAATCAACAACAGAATGGCTTCAACAGAAGAAAATACGCCTTCTGGAGTGGCCCAGTCAGAGTCCTGACCTCAACCCGATTGAGATGCTGTGGCATGACCTCAAGAGAGCGATTCACACCAGACATCCCAAGAATATTGCTGAACTGAAACACTTTTGTAAAGAGGAATGGTCCAAAATTTCTCCTGACCGTTGTGCAGGTCTGATCTGCAACTATAGGAAACGTTTGGTTGAGGTTATTGCTGCAAAAGGAGGGTCAACCAGTTATTAAACCCAAAGGTTCACATACTTTTTCCACCCTGCACTATGAATGTTTACATGTTGTGTTCAATAAAAACATGAAAACATATAATGTTTGTGCGGTATTAGTTTAAGCAGACTGTGTTTCTCTATTGTTGTTACTTAGATGAAGATCAGAACGCATTTTATGACCAATTTATGAAGAAATCCAAGTAAGCCCAAAGGGTTCACATACTTTTTCTTTCAACTGTATATACTTAGTTTAGTTTTCCCCCATCGTGGGTTTTCTGTTTGATTTTTCAAATAAATATCTTTGTCACTGCCACCTGCTGTCTGCACCTGGGTCCTCATTTGAAGTTCATGACTGTTTCTCCTCACACATTTAACGGCCAAACGCAAATCACAGAAGGCTGAAGAAGACTAACAGGGAATTATTGCCGCACTGTTTGGATTGAACAACTACAGCCTCAAATGCTGCTGTGTTTCCTGCGTTAGAGAGTTGGGACCTGACGAAAATTGTCACAAAATTTGCTCAGTTAATGTATTTATTTGGCATCTGCTCATTACTATTTTAAACTACTCTAAATACTTTGCAATGCGAATGAACGTTTAATTCATTTAAAATCTACATAGAACATTTAACAATCATTGTATTGGGTCATTTTATTGTCGTTAAAATGTATGAAATATAATCAATGAATGAGACAAACACCTTTTAGGAAAGCGATGGACTGCTGCAGGGTGCATACAATGGCTTTGTTTTTCAGGAGTTGAGTATACATTTATCAAATATATATGGAGGCGAACTTCTGCTAATTTAAGATCTGTCTTAAATTCATACATTATGTGACCACCCTGAAAATAAAAATAATCTTCCATGCATATAGATACGCTGAACAATGTTACCGGAAACGGCTGAGCTGCAACAAGGAGAACACGGAAGACTATATGCAAGTAGTCCATAATAGTTTTATTTATGTCTTAAAGGGATTGTCAATACAAAAATGCAAATCCTGTCATCATTTACTCGCTTTCAAGTTGTTCCAAATCGGAATATATTTCTTTGTTCTGAACACAGAGAGATATTTGGAAGAATGCTTATAACCGAACAGATCGTGCCCTACCATAGTAGGAAAAAATACAATGGTAGTCAAAAGTGCCCAAGAACTGTTCACTGTCCTACATTCTTCAAAATGTCTTCTTTTGAATTCAACAGACCAAAAAATACATTCCTAAATCCTGCTATGGGAGTCAATGGTTGTTGAGATCTGTTTGGTTATAAGATATTGAAATAGCTTTCTTCTTTTCTATACAAAGAAATTTATGTAAATTTGGAACAACTCGAAGGTGAGTAAATGATGACAGAATTTGTATTTTTGGGTGAACTATCCCTTTAAATACAGTAAAAGCAAAACGCCACACACAGCCTTCTGTTGATAATTGTTAATGAAAAATCTCAATTATTCTTTCTAGATATCAATAAGAATAAATAGTGAATAGAACTTTTGCGTTAGGTATTTTTCCAGAGAATTAAACTCAGACATCTTACAGAAGTCTCCAATATGAGATCTCAACAAACTCATCCAATGAAAGGTCAATTTAATAAACGTTTTCAATATGAATTCATTTTACAGTAAAACGAAACGTTTCTTCTCAAATTGACCCAAATCCAGTTTATTTTTTATTGTCTCCTTTGTTTTTGTTTTGTTGTTTTTATTTCATGGGAGCAATTTTAGTAGTAGAAGCTTAAACAAAACACAATAAGAACTCCAACAATTCTCCTGAGATATTTCAACACTTTTCAAAAAGACCCAATTAAAAAAGACAAGATGAGGAATTACCAAGCCAAACATTTTAGGCGATTCCTAATTTAGAATTATTGAAATACAATAAGTGTCACTGATAGTGGACACCATGTGTCATTGACTCAGTCTAAGTGTGTGTGTTTGTGTGCGTGTGTGTTTTCCCAAGAGCAGGAAACCGCCATGTCGCTATGATAACATGTTGCCAACACATGCAAAAATCCTTTCCAAACAATCCAGCCCTTCTCGCATGTGTCCAATTCCCTTGAGGATTTTCCAATAACCAGGACATACTCACACCTTCAATCCACGAGACAGCCCGATGAAGCCTCACTGGTCATGTGATCAAGCAAGCATCCTACTCTGGCTCATTCCACGGCTATATCCCCTCGCGATGCCTACACCTCATGCTAATCCCATTCAATGCTGTTGTAGGTAAATATACTGTATGTGTGTCCTGGCATTCTTCCACACTGGCTCTGCTTCAGATCAGGCCTGTGGTGTTTAAAGAGCTCCTAATAACACATTACGCTTCATTTTGTAAGCGTGATGGGTCTATTTTCTATCCCCAGAGATCATTTTACCTGGCAGCACTTGAGATTGAGTGCAGAGCCAAGAGTCTCCATGGGGCTTCAGTCTGTAAAAGGTCACTGGAGGCCTGCCAGCAACCTGGACTGTTTTACGTAAGCAATTACTAATGCAGAAGTGACGAAAGCTCACCAGAGACCGGCTCCTGTATCCACTGAATATTGAGAGCGTACTTAACTGATTTTTTCAGCTCCGTATGAATGAAACATAAAAAGGAGAAACTAACTAGCTTGACATGACTGTCTCATGAAAACAAACATTGTGAAAAACAACATGATTCGACAGACTTTTACTGCTTTTCAGATTTTCATGTATTTTTGAAATACGGTCAAAAAAACATAAAATTACAGGAAAATTACAGCAAATTTACCAATCAGGATTTTTCAAACATACAGCTTTCCACAGCTGTATAGTTGATGACTTTGCATAGGTGGTGAATAAAGTCTAATAATTAATCCATTCAGAAACACTTATGGTGATAATGCTTTAAATAACAAATTAATCATTTTTCTCTTGCAAAGACAATATGATTTTGCTTCTGATTTATCTACACATTTCTGCCGTGGAACTGTTGTATAAATGCAATATCGCTCTTGTACTCGTGTGAAATGCCTCTATATCAGCAAGTCTGTGATTGCCATGTGCTTCTGGCATAATCACAGCCATGCTAATATAGAGACACATCACACTCCTACTCCAGCAATATTGCATTCATATCAAGAAACTATGATTCTGGCAATTATGTATGATTTTGAATAATGCAAATAAAGGACAATCTAATTTTACCGTACATAAAATGCAAGAATAAAGCCCAACTGTCTAGGTAGCAAACGCAGATCATACTAGAACATTCAAATGAATGTATGCATTTATAAAAATAAGACACTTTGTATGATTTGTATGTTACAAATTACCACGAGATTGTGTTCAAAACAGCTCAAGCATTCAAGCACTTTTAATTTAAGTATTATAAAGATACTTTGTGGAAAGAATGGACTGCTTGTAATTGATATTGTTAATTTTAATTACTTTTAAGCTCCCAGCTAAAAGGATGAATGCTCGGATGAATACATAAAGGAAATGGAATAAGGAAAATGTTTGTACCTCTGCATATTTTGATAATGTTGTGCCTTGAGGAAGCACTGTTTTTACAAAAAAAGCTAGTAGAACTGTATTTCTTTTTTAGCCAAATTTCAGTTTACTGTAGTCTTAACTCAAAATAGCTGATGACAATTATTAAATAATTCCTGTCCTCACTTTAAACGACTAGGTTTATGGGCTACTTTTCATAAAAGGCCTGAAATTTATGGGGACAGTCCATCAAAGTTGAATATTAGCATTGCATGGGTGAGCACATAATGGTGCTATTTAAATTCCGTTTTAATGTATTTCAAAAAGCTCATTTATTTCAAATCTGAGAGACACATCAGGTTAAAATTTTTGTTTAATTGCTCAGCGCTATACAATAATCCTACATTTATTACATTTTTTCTTTTCTCCATCACTTGCTCTTTCTTGTGCCCACAGACACAAACAAGATGATGATTCTGTTGCTGTAGTTACCAAAACCCATTGATTGGTAAAAAGTGATTTACAAAAGGAAGTGTTTACATAGAGAAGCCACAATGATTTGGTGGCAAAATAAAACGTGACCGTGTTAAAGCCATCTTTTAAGGACTCCTTCACAGACTCGTTTAATCTATATAACGTGAAACACACGGCACAACCCATCCTTGGAATATCACACACATAACTGCAAAGTTTTATTGTATCTATTTTATTTTGCAACGCGCCTTATTGGAATCCCACCGCCATGGCATACACTGAACATGCTCTTCATCACTATGGATATGTTCTATCAAAATCCTCATGGGATTTTGATCAAACCGAGAAGTCTGTACACAATGTACGAGAACCACCACTTGTTGGATTAATTCACTGCCAATTTAGGCACATGGGGATATTGGTTAGTTTCAATTGTAGTGGTCAAGTAGTGACACAGTGTCTCACCCACATCAAACGTGCTAGCAGAACTGTGTCACAACAACATTCTTTCCGTCGCTTGTTACAGTACATTGAGCACATTCTGTTTTCGCCGTGAATAGCAATTCATTCTTAAAGGCCGTTTACAGCAGCAGATAATTGGACCGTCATGAAGGTGCAACCAATGGCTGTCAAAAACTGCTAGGCCAACAATACCAATGCCCTCAATATTATTTATATCGTTGGTGATGATTGGAAAAGTCAACTATTTAGGAAATGATTCTTTAAAAAATATCGTTAACATTTTATTTAAAGCATATATGTATAATGCATTATAAAAGCAGATTTAATGATTGTAACTACAGTAAATACATTATAACACTTATCAATTCATTGATACACTTTGCATTTTAAGTTGGTTGTAATTCTTTACAACAACATTTAATGTATTACAACATACAATATGAACAATTATAATGCACCATACACTATATAATGCATAATAACCCTTTATAATGCATTATACTCAAAGGCTTTCCAAAAAAAGTTCTTAAAATAATAAAATTATGTGCTTTCAAGGGTAAATATTTGCAAAACCAACAGACAAACATGAAAGGTGACCACTAGTAATGATTTATGAAAAAAATCATGAACAATTGAGATACAAGGTTTCAGTACAACAGCCACAAAATGGACGGCATCTAAAATGCGACATGAAAAACATTGATTTGGGTACTTTCACTTTGGAGCTGAACTACTGTAGCTTTTGGTACCGTCCACATTTTGTTGCCTTGCAATAAGGTTCTATCTACGTTCCTGAATGTTTTGATAATGAGCTTTAATGTCAGGGTTGGTCAGAAAACGAGGAATCAATTGCGGTAAATGAATGTTTATTTGAGGTTAAACACAAAATAGACAGGTGGAATAATGGTAGCCAGTGAAGCAGGCGGGGTTTTCGCTAGAGTTGGATGACTGCGAGGCCAACTGGGGAAGACCCCAGTGTACGGCAACGCCAACCACGTTGAGGAAGCGTGGAACCCGTCTGCAGGAGGCGTGAAGATACTCCAGGGGAACCCACTGGCACAGTGATAGACCACAGAAGAACGAGTCTTTTGCGTGATAAAATTTGTGATTTAAATGTAGATGTGCAAAATCCTTGAAATAAATGTATGCTTTGCTTAAAGTTACCATCATGGAAAGTGAAAATCACTGTTGTATAGCAACGACAGATGCCAGGGAGCGCAAGCTCCCGAGCGCTTTAGAAAGAAAGACAATGTGGTCCACGTTATTCACGTTTTTGGACACAACTTGTGAACAGTCCAGCCCTCAAAGTTGCAGTCTCTAATTTTAGACTCTCTATCGCCATCTCTGTTTGGAACATAACATTGCAGGTTACTTCGCATACTTATCTACGCATGTACTGAAATCATATTAGATTCCCGCAAAAGCGTACCCAACAGCTTTATTTATAAATCATTTTAAAATCTTTCTGTTGTGAATCTTGGTACAGTAAGACAGTGTTGAACACTCCATTTATGTTTATTTTAAACCATGAAAAATGATGGAGTGCAGACTTTAAACTTTGCTTTAACTGGTATTGCATGCTACATCTAGGTCATGAGTTCATTTCCCAAGCGACAGTCATGCTGATATATTGTACTGTACTAATGTACTGTTAAAAGTTTTGGATAAAAGCTTCTGCCGAAAACAAACAGAAAATATGAATCTAATGATGACTGGTCAGAACAAAAACAACCAGAAAATTCCCGAGGGTCCTGTTCTAAGTTTAGTATTTAGACACAATCCTACAGCAATGCTCTCTTTAAGCAGTTGAACATCAAGAAATTTTGTTTAAGAAATGCCTTTTAGCTTATTTATTAAAAAAGCAAAACGTCAAACATCAACGTGAGAACTACATATGCTCAAATATCCCGCTACTGTCTTAACATGGGTTATGCTTCATACATCAAATCCTTAGTTTTTATAGTTTCTATAGCCAAGTTATGACTGCATTAGAAATAGCTTCATTGTCCTATGTTGTCTTTAATCCCTATCTGGCCACACCTCAGTTCTTCTACATTTTGGCACTAACCTTACGGGAAGCTGCGCCTTCATTGTCTTAGGAAATTACGACGTAAACAGAGCGTTTAAAAACATTATTCATTAACTTTGTTTACAGTAAGTTGGTTTCGCACAATGTCTGATTCAATATTTATTACAACGTCTATTTAAAGCGAACGTGAGTGTAGTGATATTGGAAACATCTCCTAGTACAGAATTTTCACTACAGAACTCTTCATATATATATATACACATTTTTTTATGTTTTATTGGGTTATTTACCTGTAGTTTTTATTTATTATCATGGCGTAAATCAAAACAATAAAAACATGATTTTTTTATTTAAAGAGATATCTCATTTTGGAACCATATATACTGTATATATAAATATATTGCACATATATGAGCATATTCTAAATACACCAAATTATATTCTTTTTGTGCTATTCTCTTGACATTATCTTAATTCAATTTGAGTCATATCACACAGTAATTTGATTAACTTTCATTTTAATTTAGGTCCTTTACAACAGCACACAAGCCTAATCAATGACTCAATGTTTCAGTGCTTTTACCCATCTGCATATTGATTTATGCTCAATTATTGTAATACATGTAAAAATGAACATAAAAAGTAATAAATAAAAGAATGAAGGAAAAAACTGTCGTCTCTGCTTAAAAATGTAATAAATAGCTTGACTTTTGTTGTCACGCAGAACTCAGAATTGCTCTGACAGGACATTCCTCACAT
This sequence comes from Triplophysa bombifrons, assembly GCA_029783895.1. Taxonomy (NCBI): domain Eukaryota; kingdom Metazoa; phylum Chordata; class Actinopteri; order Cypriniformes; family Nemacheilidae; genus Triplophysa; species Triplophysa bombifrons. The sequence goes on from CM056466.1 coordinate 14,427,372, forward strand.
GCACATGTAGAATATTACACAGTTACAAAATCAATCAGAATTTTCTTGTGCTTGTAAATGTGGTCTGTGTCATCAAATTTTGCGCACTGAAAATATGAGAAATTCTGCATGAGCATGCATCTACAACTATAATATCACATATGTATTTCAAAGCTGTATATATTATCAGTCATAGTTTTTCAAAGCAGCAGTCTTTTCAACACACTGACAATAGCCAGAACTGTCAACAGCGTCACTGTAAAGCAATTTAAACACGCAGCTCAAGAATGTGATCAGGCCGCTCAGATGACAGCAGAGATCAGTCAGCGGCTGGTACAAGCACAATTGGGCTCATGACTGCACAACTTAATACAGTCAGCCAGCGAAACAATCCATTAACTACATAATGAATTACATTGTGAAAAAATGAATAAGAAGATTGAATGCTGAAAACTAAAAAGTTGAAAGTTTAGATTTATTTAAAAGTTTAATGATTTAATTTGGTTAATCAAATATAAGTTTAAGTGATAAGTATCGCCTTTGTGTTTAAATTGGCATGAGAGCAAGTAAATTGTTGGAAATTTAAATGATTTAACTTATTCTCTAAGGTGGAATTGGAGAATTGTTATCACACCATAACAGAGCTGAAGTACTATTTTATTTAATAACAAAAAAAGTTTAGGTAACACTTTCCTTGAAGCATGTACGTATAATGCATTATAAAGAGTTATTAAAGGGTAAAATGGATTATAATTCTTCATAATGTGTGTTGTAATGCATTATATGTTGTTGTAAAGAATTATAACCAATTTAAAATGTGTAGTGTAACAATGAATTGCTAAGTGTTATAATGTATTAACTGTAATAACAATTATTTATAAGACATTACAATGCATTAAAAGGTCGATTTACAATGCTTTAAAACTACTTTTCTAATGCATTATACATACATGCTTCAAGGAAAGTGTTACAAAAGTTTGCTTTAAAAAAGTTGTATTCAAAGATGTTAGATAAGAATGAAAGTACGTTTTCTTTAAATGCGCAGTCCAGAACTAAAATAAAAAATGCATGTGAATATTAAAATAAACACTAAACCTTGCAACATTTTTAGAGTTCAGCACTTCAAAGTCTTTCTTGCTTCACTTTAGAAATAGCAAATTTATTTGTAAGCATTATATTTTTTCTAAATCCACTTCAGTTCTGAAGTTTTCTCATATATTCCAACACCTACTTTGTTAAAGCAACACTGTAGTAGAGTAGGCGGGACGAGACCGTGGTTTCGAGTCCGGTGAGTAATTGTGGATGAGCGCCAGCTGTGCGCACACCGGGCTCGAAACACGTAGGAGATTGGGAGCATATAAAAGGAACGAGCGACCGGACCCTCGAAGAGAGAGGACCGGGCACGAACATGTTTTACGTTTGGCTTAATATTTATATTTGTGTTTATGTTTATGTTATTTTGCCGGCGGTCGTCCGTGAGGGGCCGCCGGCTATTATTATTTATATTAAATCTTTATTTAAATGTCTGCCGGTTCCCGACTCCTTCCTTCCCTTTTATTGAATCTTATTACAAACACATACACCATATACCAAAGAGGGTTTGGAGTAGAAGCGACAGTTTTATTGTTCTGTGAACGTTGTGCTTGCTGATGTTTTTAAGATAAAATGTCTTCAGTGTATATTGTGTACATGGGTAGTTGACAGACTAATGGCTGCAATACACTGCAAGACTTTTAAAAATCTGAACAGATTTATTTTGAACTAGACATCATATACTTGCAGACTTTTTGAAAGTTTCAGATGGAAACACACTAACTTCAGTCCACACTGAAAACCTGGGCAAAATCAGAGCAAAAGTGTAGCGTATTTTAACCTTAATATGCAAATTTGTCCTATGGTGCAACAGCAAAACATTTGAAAAAACATAATGATGATTTGATAAATATAAATAATATAAAACAATGTAATATTAACAGTTTGTTTCCTAAGTTTTGTTGTCACACCATTCGTCAATATGGTGTATAGCCTTAAGCCTGAATATAACAACTTATAAACTTAAGGTTTCACTTTAACTCTTTCCAGTGTAGAAAGTCATAACTGGACAGGTATCAAAAAAGCATTTTTTGCATATACACAGGTTTCAATGTCAAAGTTGCACTTCAACCACATGAAACAACAGTACATCATCCTTTACAATGACACCTGTTCAGATGTTCTCCAAATAGAAAATAAAAAGTGAAAAATATGTGTAAAAAGATTGAATCTGGGAGCAATAAAACTGAAAAAAAATCCTGACTGTCATAATCTCACAGGAGAAGGTTAAACATTTTCACTGGACCAGAAATCTGTGAATTTGCAAGTTAACGATGCCGTAAAATTACACAAAAAGAGCATTTTCATAGTGTTGAGCTGTTATTATTCAGCCAGTGTGATTGATAGAGAAGCAGTTGGCCTGTTCAGAGGAGAATTGCCCTGTTGGATGCCCCATTATGTGTTTGTGCTTTGCTGATGTCAAGGTTGTGTCTACGATGGCGACAAATGGGATGCTGCAAACCAGCTTGACTTTGAGTGATGTTAACGGTATGACTTTGGTATTTATTTATTTCGTGGAGTCCAATTCCCACGCTTGGCTCAATAAGCCTCAGCCAATGAGTTGGCAGATTCAGGTGTAACTATACATATAGCCCATCATTTATTGCACGTTATGGAATGTATAAATGTATAGGTCACAGTCCTCTTGAGCGAGTGATAACAGGTCTGTGTGCTCTTGTTCTGAGTGTTATCCTGCAGCAGTTTCCTGGCAGGCTTCTGACCTGCAGACAATAGAGGAAGACAGATATGATCTGTAGTGACCGTGCCTTAGCCCTGAACCCTTCTCTCAGACTCTGTCCACATCCCCTTTACACCAAAGCACCACTGCCTAAATATCACTAATCGAAAAACAGTTGGTTTTATCTCTTTTGGACAGGCTGGTTTGAACACTTCAAGGTTTACTGTGCTCTATAAATGCATGTGGTGTAAAACATCCGAGGGGAAATGTTGCGATGATTTACTGACTAGCATATAGAAATGAGCTATTTAATTATAAGTTTTGCCAGCGTTTTTAGAAATGTCTCTTTTCAAATTCAAGCATTGTGATCTTGCTATGACTGAATGGTTGCCTGGAGGCAATGCAAACATGATCACCGAGTTGCACGACTTCCGTAAATAGACTTTGTATACACGCATACACAACCCCTTACACATAGTTACCAGCCTAAAGAACCTAACAATGCCTAGCATCCAGATGGATCACCCTAGCAATGCCCTAGCAACACTTCATTACCAGTGAAAGTATATATATAGTGTATGTAGGTAGAAATAGTTCATTCTAAGGTAATAAAAACATAACGCTTCATTATGTAAGGTCTTTATACACCTCTGAACACATAGTTTTGTACACTGACCAAGATTATAAATGCAACACTTTTGTTTTAGTCTTCAATTTTTTGTGAGATAAACTCGAAGACCATCGGTCTCTTAGGCCTTAGTGGCCTTTTATTATGGCAAGCCTAAGGCACACCTGTGCAATAATCATGCTGTCTAATCTGCAACTTGAGATGCCACACCTGTGTGGTGGATGGTTTGTCTCAGCTCACAGATAGATTTGTGATCAATTTTTGAGAGAAATCGGCCTTTTGTGTACTAGATCTTTGAATTCTGCTTATGAAAAATGGGGGCAAAACAAAAGAGTTGCGCTTATAATTTTGGTCAGTCTATATTAGATTGCATTTATGTCAATACACCCTCTGAACAAACACGAGGAGCTCAGATGCAAAAGCCGCTAAACGCCATCTCTGTCAAAAAAAAGATAATGTTAGTTTTCAAATGCGCTCTGCATGTCTTATATGTTTATCAAATAGCCTGTGTTCAGTCCCGAGCCCTCTCCAGAGTCCTGCCCCGAGCCGCCCAGTGTCCTGCTCTGATTCAGCTTCAAACTCCCTTACAGAGACTTCTCGTGGCTCCGCCTCAGAGACTTCCCCTGACTCCTCAGGACCTCCCTCCGGCTTCGTTCCAGAGGATTTCCCCCGAGCTGACCGCTGTGGTCACCATGGCATTGGTGTGTGTTTGGTTGGTGCGGATGACCAGGGGCCTCCCCTGGATTTTTTTTGGGGGGGCAGTACCGTTCTGCAGTGACCGCCCCGGTACTCCTCCTCCAGGCCACCAAGCCAGGGGTGCGCAACAGCGGATGTAAACCTGTGGAAATACAGTAAGCTTACCTGTGGATGTAACCTGTCTATTGTGCACCTATTGCTGCCATGCAATCTCCAGTTCACTTCAGTTCTTGTATGGCATCATTCATCTGTCTTGTGTGGTGACACACGCGATTTAGAACAACTGATTTGGCGGCAGAATCCTCTAAACACTGTGGACTTGTGACTTGGACCTGGGAGTCACATGGATTCCAGTACCCCCTAATGTGTTTTTAGTTGCATCTTTAGTGATTTTGTAACTGTTTACTTTGTCTTCTCCAAAGAAGTGGATTACATTTTTTGGGCCAAAGAAGCTTGTATGCACTTAGAGGGTTTTGCAGCTAAAGAAAGTAAAATTTGCTAAATACCAATGAAATGACTAAAGTGACATTAGTGAAAATAAGGCATTTTAAGACAAATAACATTTTCATTGCCAAAAATCTGAAATTATTGAAACTAAACATATGAGCCTGATAAAAAATGCTCATTTACAAGAAAACATTGAGGCGCACTTAGAAGGTTTTTCATATGAACTCCTCATACCCACTCGCACTTTAAAATGTTGCACAAACATTTATGAGAATAATCAGCACCCCGCTGTAAAGACCACTGACTCTGGAGCGTATATATAATAAAGGAATATAATGATCTTTTAGCTTTGATTCAAGCATGTCATTAACTTAAACTCCTGGAGGTTGTTATAGTTTTTCCCTTTGCCCGAGAAATTACTGCCCAATGGCCAGAAAAGTCCTAATTCTTCTAGTTCAAAATATCTGACTCATGACTCTGTACATTAAGAATTAATGGAGTGAGACATGTGAACATTTGACTGATGAAGTTGTTCTCCGCCCAGGAGGGGTGAGGATATTCCCTCACCACACCAAACACCACGCTTTGTTAAATTTGTAAAACATGATAGATTGTAGGATCTGAATTTCTACAAGCAACCTGTTTGTGTATTTCCTTAAAATGATGAAATTCTGACCATTTGTTGTATTTGATTTCTCATTTCTCATTTCCTTTTTATTCTTGATTATTATTCTTTATTTTCCTATGTAGTTATTTTATTCATTGTACACTTTTCTTAATGCTATATTCTACATTTGTTGGATGCTGCATTTATATTGTCTTCACAAGTAGATATGAGTTTGCAGTGGTCTTATTCTCAAGGTTCTTAATAACGTCACAAAACAATGTTGTGAAGCAGTATTTTTCCACTGTCTATGTTGGTATAATAACACCTGTTCAGTTTGTATCTAGTCAGACAAAGTTAAACAGATTTAGACGGAGATAGAATATCTCTAGACAGAGATCTATAGGCAGAGTTTGAATGGGCATCTAAACGTTTTCTCTCTACAATAAACTTGTTTCGTTTTTAATATAACATCACTTCATCTCCTGCCTGCTCTTTTTCCCCTCTGACATCCAAGTCTGCAGGATAGTTAGATCCATCAGTTTTGGTGTATGAACAAGATGAAACTACAGTACAATATTATAACAAGATAGTAGATTCTATCAGATCTAACAACCAACACAAATAAAATTGTACAGATAAAAAGACTTCATAAAAAGACTTAAATTAAATTTATCTAAAATGCTGAAAGGATTCACAAGATTCCCAATCCCAGCAAACAAGTTTTGATTCCTAGAATGTTAAGGAAACATTCATTTTTTTAACACCAGAACTTTCTCCTTACATTGGTTTTAGGTTCCCAGAACTATATTTTTGGTAAGTTTGTTTTTGGTAATCCAGGAAAGGATTCCATACAGAAATAGAACGTTCATTTCTGGTTCCCATAACGTTCTAGGAACCAAAAACTAATGTTCCTCCAACGTTACAGAAACCAAAAACAAACCTTTTATTTACTTAAAGATAACCAAAAACCTTTGCGGAACCAAAAACTAACATTCCGTGTTTGCAGGGTTCATCAAGTTTTAGTATATTTTTTTTAATAAACCTATGCTGGTTCTACATGAAACCATTTTTGTAGAATTTCTTCACTAACTGGGATATTACGTTCAAATCATATTTAGTAGAAAGCGTTTGTGACCTGTAGTCTAGCGAGAAGTACAGTAACTGAAACAACTACCCTGCCACCAAAACACTCAAAGTGTTCAACTGAGGAAGCATACGCTTCATCCGTTATTCCCAACCCATCTAACATATACGCTCTCACTCATGTAACACAAAACAAATGCAGCCAAGTCCTAATTTGCACCTGTCCACTTCAGCGTCACGGCAAATCAATCCATGCATGATAGTAAGATAATATTTATCAATTGAAGTCCAGTCCCACTGAAACACTACTAAATCCTCCCCTGATAACAGGCAGATGTTGTAAACTATATGATCGGTTATGGGCATGACCGGCCAGGATGATAGTGCGTATCTTATTTTATGGAACTGTGAACCCATGAGGGACATCTGAAACCTCTGAAAAGATCAAAGATGTAATTAATAGGTGTGGCACAAAACGTCTAAGCCAGAGATTTAACACTTATTGCTAAATCTCTGTAACCTTTCCACAAACAGCTTGTCACATCCTGGAAACCAAACATCAAAACACCCGAAATGCCAAGTAGTGTAAACATCAATTATTACCGATTGCTTTAAATGAGATTTTGGATATTTCCTATCCCTTGGTTGCATAATGACCAACTGTACATTGGACAACATCCATTTTTTTACCTGATGTGACCACTAAAAATGACAAAATATTGTATAGATTAATTCCGATATTAAATATCGAACCAGTACAGATTAAATCACATCTTTAGGTCACTCAACAAAATATTTATTCTTGGTGCAACAGTATAGTCTGAAAGATGATGTAATTGAGTTATACTACAAATCCTTCGCTTTCAATTTGCTGTCTGTTCTCTGCCAAAAATTAAAACAAAATGAGCCACAGACAGACAGAGAATGAAAACTAATCAAACATAAAAATACCCCAAATTGAGCATGTATGAGGACACATGTCCATCAGTGCGGTAGATTAATGTTCTTGATCGACTCAAGTAAGCTTTTATCTATAATTGACTGGAGTGCAGTGCTGTCTGCTTCCATTACTTTGGCGCATTGCTTTGACAATGCGTTCTCTGCTGTATTCTAATAAGAAATGAATCAGGTCAGCAGTGTTGTTTGGTGTGAGCTTTCGTCCATCGCTGAAACGGTAAAGGTTGGAATTATTTTTGGAGCTGAAGTGGGCCATTGCTTATTCTTTCCTTAAAACAGGCAATTCAGAGGAGCAAATTTATGGACGTGAGTTGATAAGCCTTTTCTTGGCCCCTTTTGTCATGAACAGCATGGTAGAAAGACTCAATGGCGGTGTAAAGGGGTAATATTTATTGAAAGTCCACAATATAGCAAGATAACAGTCCACCAGGTACCACCAACACAGTCCACAGGAACCACGGAAGTCCATTGGGTGAGCACTATACCCGACAGACTCACAGGAGAGAGAACAGGACCACTCCAGAGATGGTTACCCAAGGAGGGAGAATTTGAAGCGGGGAGAAACCCTCTTCAAAGTCGAGAGAGTACACCACTGGTGGAGAGATGCCTAGATGAATAGAGCCAAGAGGTCCAGGACGCAAACAAGAACTATAGGTCACAAAAGTGAAAAAGTCCAAGGCACTGGAGACAAAAAACAAAACTAGAGAGATTGCTAAGCGTTGAATGACTAGACACCAGGAACAAGAACTACACGACTAAGGACCATAGACTAGACTATGGCAGCCAGGTAAAGCTGTAACATACACTAGCTATCACACAAACAAACACAACGATCAGACACAGGACAGTTGAACAGAAGGGAATATAAAGGGAAGAAAATCAGAACTCAAAAGATAAACAGGAGGGGAGAGAAAGAAGACAATGATCAAGACCAGGTGAGAATCATAAAGCAAACGAGAGACAGGAGAGAAGAGAGAGAAGACTACGAGTAAAGCAGGTGATAAGAGTGAAACAATAACGAGGATACAACAGGGTAACGAGGGGGCGGGGTCACATCACAATTACAAAAAATGCATGGCAGGCTATAACCACACCATGTGGTCAAAGAAATAAAACATCAGCATAAGAGGAAACCAAGACACACTAAACAGGAACCCTGACAGTACCCCCCTCCAAGAGTGCCACCAGGCGTTCCAAAGGCAGAGGGGCACCCACCCAGACACACAGACAAGAATCCAAAGAACCAAAAAACAAGACCAAGAAGAGGGGTACACAACATGAGTACTGGGGGGAACACAGAACCAAAGGACATGGGGGAATGAAGGGGGGCACTGAACACCAGGGCATAACGGGGAGGTGGAAACAAAGGGCGCTGGGGCAAGTCTGGTGGACCAGGACTGGGGTGGGGAGGAGGGCGAGGTGGAGCAATGAAAGGAGGGAGGCCAGGGTGGGTGTAAAGGGTAGGAAAAGGGGGAAAGACCGGGACTGGGTGGCCAGGTGTGAAATGATGGGTAAGAAGGGAAACAAGCCTGCGGTGAGGTAAGAGGGGGCAAAACTGAAATTGGGTGGCCAGGTCTGGGCAAAGGACGAGCGGGTAGGGGAGGCTGTAGCTGACTCTGGCACGGCCATGGGAGAGGCTGCAGCTGACTCTGTGGCCGGCTCGGAAATAACGGCCGATAACTTAGGATCTCCTTTCCCTAGAGGCAGAGCGCAGTTTCCCGGGAAGTCGACTTGGAGGGCTGAATGGAGGGAATGAATCCATTTATTGGTCAGATCATTTTGTGGGAAGCAGACTCAATTGCGGGGTAAAGGGGTAATGTTTATTAAAAGTCGGATTCTCTACTTACACGGCGGAATTTGCAAGAGCAAATACTGGACGTTTCTCTAGAGAGGAAACACATCAGCTTGTGCGTGTGGTTAAATCGCGAGAGCAGATTATCTACATTTTTATCCAGATTTTTATCATTATGTCACAATGATAATCTTTTACATTGTAATCCATTTATTATTTATATTTGACATGTTTGTGTGCTGCTGCGCTTCCCTCTGTGTAATAAGTAAAGTGAAAGCTGAGTACATTGACTTTTTGTAACAAAACAGCTTATCTATGTTTTTGGGTAAAACAAATAAAGTTTGTTTTACAGATATTTCATGGTGCAGTATGCCTGGCTATACAGACAAGCATCCAGCTCCCCCACGCTCATTTCCGCAGGAAAACAGGCAATCTGTGGCCCGTCAGATCTCGCTGGCAATGCACGAGAATTCAGCCGCCTGGCGTGTCAGTGACAAAACTTGTCTTCCTGTGGAAAACCCTCCCTGCATTTTCATTTCCTTAACTGCTCTCGCTTCTCTAAACCAAAAGCTTCAAAGTGCATACTTACGTATGGTTGTTTACATACGGATGTGCGCAGGTATTTATGACAAGGTTCTTGATTTTCGAACTCATACTTATGCATTTCTCTGGACGGAGTGGATGACCCTCTTGGGGAATGTCACACTAAACGCCTTTTCCTCATGATATACAGATGGCATTATTGTTCCCCGGTGTAAAACGTTGATGCGTGCGTGCTCATCAGTGCATATAATCAGTGTTTATTAGGTTTGTCTTCAAAGCCAAGCTGACGCAACAGTATCCAGAAATACCAAGATTTATGTGTTATTGTGCCATCAACAAAATTGTTTACGCTTGAAAATAATTAGGATCCATTAATATCCTAATAGGTTGAACGTTTATGTTGCCTTTATGGCGGCACAGTGTGTTTAACCTGCAATTTGACACAGAGGCACAGAACATTCGTGGCACATTTACAATTAACAGGGCGTTTTTCATGCATGTGTGCTCATCAGCGCGTTTACCCGGTGTTTATGCAGGCAAAATGCAAATGAAAACGCTCTCTGTTTCAGCGTTTGGGTGCTATTAAAGGTTTTGTTGTGACACGTAGTTCCATTGGTGGAGCATTGCATTAGCAGCGCAAAGGTTGTGGGTTTGGTCTCCAGGGAACAAACACACACATAGATAAAATGTGTTGTTTGAATGTATAATAAAAGCATCTGCCAAATGCATAAATACAAAGGTTAACATGGCAGAAGAAGCTTACAGCCCACACAACATGTGCATGTGCATACAGTAAGCAACTCACGTACGGAGGGCAACAGCTTCTGGTTCTGGTGAATGATTAAACATGTGCTGTGATGTGTGGCTTGAACATTTGACTCAGCATTGGAAGCTACTCTCATGTCTTATCTGATTTTGATTGAAAACCTTGAAATTAACCACATAACATCCCTGTTAGATGTTAACATCATTGCTTGCCAATTCGCATACTAATGTGCCAAATGTCTGTCAATTATTTGAATGAAATATAAAGCATAACTAATGACGTGTTAGCCTTTCTGTTTCAAAAAAGATTCTTTGTGGTGATAGTGTTCATTTCGTCCACGACTGTTTGGCAAGGACGAAGACATGACGAGGCGAAAAGTTTGGCCATTACGCGAAGTTCCCACTTCATGATTTTAGCCACGATTTGCAAGTGGTTGAGCTCGCCGACAGGTCGGGCTTTGATCGGGGGAAAAACCATGTGCGGTTAGCTCAATATCAACGTTCTCCAAACATTATGTGTGACCTAGTAAACGACTCATCAAAGAGACTCCCTGCCAAGTCGCTGATGCCTCGCATACGCCGACAAATATCTAGCATGATCAATATCTAGAGTTGTCTTCCAACTCAAGCAAATAACTTGAAGTGCAAATTACTTTCCGACGTCCATTTTCACATAAAAAATTCCCATGTCGCATGTTTTTCTTGTCATTTTTCGTTCCACTTCTCTCGGTTTTTTTTGACAAACGGGATTTGGGGTCACTAGTGACGGATTGGGTCACTGGGTGACAGAATTGTTCACAGCTCGTATAGTTTGACACCTCCTGTTGCAGATCATTTACGTAGTGTCACGTAGTGTGAACACATTAACAACTTAAAGACTCCAGACTTTAAGAGCCAGTTCTGAAGTCTGAACAGCTCAGCGATTGGCCAAAGTTTAATGTGAACTCGGCTTAAATAACAGGTGAGACTTTTTTGGCACACGATATTGTTGACAAAAAATGAGGAGACTAAAATGTAGTTATAAAAATAAAAAAACAAAATAGAAGATAAATATCAGAGATTTTTGTGCGAGCCTCTGCTGTACGAGCGTTCATGTTTGCGGTCACCAGATAACAGGAGTTTAGATCCCCCAAGCAGGGATGAAAGGTTAAAAACGTATATGTTTTCTGCCAGCAGGTAACTTAGTTTCTGCAATCTGGCAACCACACGCCAATGCTCTCACTGTTGAAGCGCCAAGAGAATCTCAAGTCAATAAACAAGAGTTTAGTGATCTCTAGCCGGTCTGTGTTCTCTCAAGAGCCGCTCGAGCCGCGTTTATCTCCAATACATGGTTTGTTTGTGATTATGGTTGCTGAATAAAGACATCCCACCTCGTGAAAACTGCAAGTCCGTTCGTGACGTTCCGATGGTTCTCCTACTCATTATACAGAATAACGAAAAAGTGACTAAGTGTGTATTGACTAAATTAAGACGAAAGTCCATAGACCTTTGGTCGACTAAACAAAAACAGGAAAAGGATGACTAAATAAGATAAAACCTAAATGGTGTATTCTTCGTGGGACTAAAACTAAAATTGCTGAAAAAATTAACACTAGTGGTGAAAAAAGGTTCTTCAGATAATAAAAAGGTAAGAAAGAGATGGTTGTTTAAATATCCTTTAACTGAATGGTTCTTTCACTGTAAACCCGAATAAATTGGGAAAACTCAAAAAAAATGTGTTACATGATGTTCTCAATTTTAAGTGAGCAGAACTATTAAGTTTTGCGTTTGCTTTACTAATCTTAACTGCTTTTAACTTTTTCAGCTGCATCAACAATTAAAAACCAGCCTTGACAGAGGGTGATGCGACAGACACAATGTCAATTGCACCTCCCACAACATAACCATAAGCACCACTCTTCTGAACGATGGTAACCCCAAAAGTCAAAAATAAAACAATCTCTTCTAAATATCCAAGATAAATAATCATTCATCATTAACAAGGCTTTTTCCTTTCTAAACATTCTTAAAATAACTATTAATTTCAAAATGTACTCTCCTAATGCAATCTCACGCAAAGCATGCTTAGAAGTGAAATTCATTCTCAACAAATCGTCTTGAATTAACTCATTGAAATTAAGTTGAACTAACTCAAAAGTGAGAATTAGTACAGAAACTCAAAACATTTAAGTTTACACTACTTTAACTGTTTAATTTCTTTGAACATTCGGGTTTTCAGATTCTGGCATCGCTGTAGAGAACCTTTGAAGCAACTTTATTTTTTAGAGTGGAGATACATGTTTGCATGTTTGTCTTATTCTTTGAACTACAGTAGTGACAACGTTTCTCCCAAATTCTAAATTAAAATATTGCTTTTTATTTTTGTTAGCTTGTAGAACGGAAACGGAACAAACTGGTCAAAATAAATATGATGTGATGTTTGCAGATCTTAAATTCTGCAACAAAATAAATTCATATTCATACAAAACAATTCTAATGTTTTAAACGTTTTTAGGATCAGCTCAAAAATGTATAAATGATGGAATTAGCCAGATTGTTTTGATGATTTTCACCTCTTTCATCTGTCTTTTCATTCTGTTGGGTAACTTTATGTCATTCCTGAGGTTTGCTTAACATACACTGGACTGGAATAACAAAATTACATACAGAAAGGCTGATTAAAGTGATCCCTTAATTTTTCTGCAGCTGTGCTTATAACAAACAGTGCATACTTCTGGGACATTATTGACCAACTGGGATGAAGCACATGTCTAAATACATTAGACTTGCATAGACAACACATTAGAAAGAAACAAATCTTGTGAATTTATTTTCTGGACAAATACACACAGCCCCACTTTATATAAGACAAATTGTGTAAAAAAATTCATTTGATACTATATATATGATTTTTGATAATAGGTATATGATATTTGATAATAGGTATATGATATTTGATAATAGGTATATGAAATTTGATACAAGGTATATGATATTTGATAATAGGTATATGATATTTGATAATAGGTATATGATATTTGATACTATGTATATGATATTTGATACTAGGTATATGAAATTTGATACTAGGTATATGATTTTTTATAATAGGTATATGATATTTGATACTAGGTATATGATATTTCATACTAGGTATATGATATTTGATACTATGCATTGTATGAGGACCTCACAATTTTTGTGTCACCATCCAAAATTTAACACCGATGAACAAAAGTATTGATCCTACACAGTCGTGGTATAAGAACACACTGGGAATTGGGACAGGGTACACAGACCATCCGTTTCACAGCAGAGATGATTAAAACAAGAACAAAACAAGTGTCTGTCTGTCTGTCCGTCCTTCTGTCTGTATAATTATATGTCTCATTAAAAATATAATATTTCTCCAATAACTATACTTGAAATAATAAAATCTGAAAGTGTCATAAAATTGATTCAGGTGCTACTTCTCTTGACAAACGTGCTCATCTACACAGTGTAAGGCAGGCGTTATCTGATTGGCTTCTGGCGAGCTGTGATGTCATCACCAACTGCTATAAGAGGCCAGCTGATACACAGGGACACATTTGGTCAGCGTGCTCGTGTGCTCTGAGCATGTACAGAAACACACGGTTAGAATGACAGAAGTGAAAAAATAAATCAATGAGTCCACACTATGACACAACACAATTCAAAAGGATTAAATTTGGATATCGTTGGAGCCGAAGAGAAGAGGAAATCAATTGGACAAGTCTGAAACTCTCTTCTGATTTCAGTGAGTCTATTTGCCTTTAACTTTATTGTTTGTGTTTGTGTCTGTATTAATGTTATATGCAAACAAAAGCAATCACAGTTCTCATACTCATAAATGCTGGTCATATTTGTTCATGCTTTATGATTTAGTGTCTGTTCTAAACAGGTTTAAAAATAAATAAATAATAATAATTTGTATTAATGTTATTATACTATTATTATTATTGATATATAATTGTATTATTTTTATTTAAAAATAATAATATTATTATTATATCTGCTGTTGTTGTTGATTTTGTTATTGATTATTTTGTATTTATATTTTTGAAACATAAAAATTACTTTCATTCATTACATTAACTTTTTTATTGTTATTCTTAAAGTCACAGCCAATGGAGGCAGAGGACACGTGGGGCAGGGAGAACGTCTCCATGAGCGGGAATGTTTCGCTGGGTTTAAATGCCTCTTCCCCGCTCTCTCTTCCTGACTCGGACTACAGCGACACAGAAGTGGTGTTGATAAGCATCCTGATGGCACTGCTGGTTCTGGGAATCGTCTTTGGCAACGTGCTGGTCATCACCACCATCGTACGATTCCAACGTCTGCAGACGGTCACCAACTACTTCATCAGTTCCTTAGCCTGCGCCGATTTAGTCATGGGCCTGTTGGTGGTACCCTTCGGTGCGTGTTACATTCTCCTCAACACGTGGCACTTCGGAAATTTCCTCTGCGAGTTATGGACGGCCACTGATGTGCTGTGCGTGACCGCTAGCATTGAGACCTTGTGCGTGATCGCTCTGGACCGGTACGTGGCGATCATGTGGCCCCTGCGGTATCAGTCGATGCTCACGAAGCGGAAGGCATGCGGGGTGGTGTTGGGGGTATGGGCGGTGGCCGCCCTTATCTCGTTCTTACCCATCTACATGGAGTGGTGGGTGTCAGATGAACCCGAGGCGTTGAGCTGCCTGGAGGACCCTTACTGTTGTGACTTCAACACCAACACGGCATACGCCGTCACCTCCTCCTTCGTCTCCTTCTACATACCGCTGGTCATCATGGCTTTCGTGTACAGCCGGGTCTTTCTGGAGGCCCGTCGGCAGCTCCAGAAAATCGACCGCATCGAGGGGCGAATACGGACGCAGAGCTTTAGCACCCTGGAGGGAAACGAGGTGAAGAACCGGAGGACCAAGTTCTGCATGAAGGACCACAAAGCTCTGAAGACCTTGGGGATCATCATGGGAACGTTCACGCTCTGTTGGCTGCCGTTTTTCGTGCTTAATGTAGTGGCGGCCATCTGGAAGTTGGACAACATCACGTTGCCCTTCAGGATCCTAAACTGGATCGGATACGCCAACTCAGGGTTCAACCCCCTGATTTACTGCAAGAGCCCAGAGTTCAGATGCGCATTTCAGGAGATCCTGTGCATGAGAACATCTCGCCTGGCTACCACCAGTAATAATAAAGGATATCTCTACAGCGGTCACAGCTGGAAGGTCCAGACGAAGACCACCAGGCAACGGGAACCTTCTCCATCAAACTGTGAAACAGAGATGGGTACTCGCTGTTTGACGGCAGACACCAAGAACACAAATGGGAATTGTGATTTGGCTGTGACGTCCTTTGTTTAAGCGTTTTTGAACGTTTGTGAGCCCGTCCTTGATGTACTGTATAAAGTTTTAAAGCACTACAGAAAACTCTGGGTAGAGGATTGATGCAAACATGGCTCATTCCGTTCGATCTTTCAAAACATATGAAGGTTTGCCTCAGAATTATATTTATGACTTATTGTTGTGACATTTTGTTATGCGATTCTGAAAAATGGGAAATAGGGACACTTTCATGAATGGATATTAGCAACTGCACTATTTTGGGCAAAAAAAGAAATCCAATCATCATTTATTCACCCTCATGTGGTTCAAAATCTGTATATGACTTTCTCTTCTCTGGAACACAAATGAAGATATTTTGAGGAATGTCTCAGTGGTTTTGTGTTCAGACAATGCAAGTCAATGGGGACCAAATGTTGTTTGGTCACCGACATTCTTCAAAATATCTTCTTCTGTGTTCATCAGAAGAAAAAAGTCTTACAGGTTTAAAATGACACAAGGTTGTATAAATTCATTTTTGGCTCTACTGTCCCATTCAGCGCACATGAAATCTTAACGAAAAGAAAAAACATCTACCTCCGGATTCCACCTAATACCTCACTTTTACACAAGTCGACTCAAAAGCAGTCTTTGTATTTATTGCATGTATTATAAAACGCCTCAACGTACACGTGAACGAACCACAAATCTGGATTTGTACGTTAACACGTGCCGAAGGAAACTCAATGGGCCGCCGAGGGCCGTTTTGTACCGTTACATTCCGTTAAGAGCTCAAGCCGGGGTCTTCGGCACGGATCCTATCCCCTGACCCTCCTCCAGAGTGGGGAAATCCAACCCTCTGATGGGGCACAACAGGTGCACATTGCCGTCTGTGCTATATCCAGCTGTTCTTGACGAAAGGGAAAAAAGCTAAAGAGCCAAGTGTCTCTCTTCAACCCTGGCACATCCCCCTTAACATTTCCACGGGGAAATCAATATAAGGTTACGGCTGAGATTTATCTAGAAAGGGTTATGTCCTTGAGGGCTAAGTCTTGACTTTGCATGCACAAATAATGAATGTTTATTTAACACAATTCACAAATAAGGTGCAAACCGAATGTTTGCATTAAACAGTCAATTTAGTTCCTTTTTTAAATCGCGTTGTTGTGTAACCCCATAAAGTGTTCCAGAAGTCAGATTGAAAATTGTTATTGTGGGACTGTTTACAGATTCTGAAACAAACTGTACATAGGGCAAACACAGATATTGATCCTGCAGATATTTGTTCATGTGCTTGGTGTTTTTAGCGCAGCGTGTGTACTTGACTGAGACTAATGACAGAGACATTAGTGGAAAATATCTGACATTAAAAAATGGTTGCAATTCTAATGGCAAGTACAGTTGCATAATCTCCCTGTGTTGATGTTGTTCACATCAGTGTGCTTATAAACATGTGAGCTATGGTTCCTGTGTGTGTGTGTGTGCGTGTGCTAGTGTAGCCTCCATTGTCGGTCCCATATGTCCCCACAAGGATAGTCAAACTTGAGATGACCCACAAGGAAAACTTACTTATAAACCTACTAAATGTTGCTTATTTGTACATGTAAAAACGCTAAAAGATTTCTGTGAAGGTTTGTATAATAGGGGTGCGATTTGGGGATAGATTAGATGGTTTCATTGGACGCATACGCCTGGCCTGAAGTTAACTTCCTGCCTGTGTTTGATCATAATTATACAATTTATTTTATATTTATTTTATACCAATAATAATTTAGATAAATGTTTTATTGTATATTGTATTAAATTAAATTAAATTAAAACTACTCGACAGTTATTGATTCTTTGCGGAGGTCTACCGGAAGTTATGTTTGGGTCACTTAACATTCGTTTATGTTGATGCCTCTGAAGCCGTCTACTACAAACCTTTGTGTGACGTATGTTACAGAAGACAAAATAGTTTGTGTGTCTGTATTCCAGCCAGTAAGACATTTGTATTCCTAAACTTCAGTAAAACATCACTGTAGTGTTTTTGTGATTCACGTTCTTTGTGTAAAAACTGTGAAGCTTGAATTGCTTACGTCATGTAACGATAAAGCATTTATGGTTCTTTGGGTACTGTTTTAGGCTATCTGTTACATTACGCACACATCATGCTTCTTTTGAAACTGAATCATTATAAGTAGATTAACATAGTCTTGGACACATGTGGTGCATTTACTAGAAATGACTCTGTTACTGTGTATTGTTTGGACAGCATATCTTTGACTTAGTTTGTGCCATTCCAGGAAACGAGAGCAACTGTTTCCTTTAACCATTAAGAGTTTTGTTTTTTAAAGTGTATTCCTGTTAATTTATTTTTGTACGTCCTACCTGCTGCTCAATGTCCAAAAGTGGTTAATTAAAAGTGGTTGTTTGTAACACTGTAGTGGCTCCTGTGTGAAGCTTTTGCGCACTTTGCTCCCTCTAGTGGTCACACCCGGTACACGCTCACTCATGTTTCAGATCAACTATTACACCTTTATCAAAACCTTGAACCTTTTTTTTTTACTTATTTTACAAACTTATGTTACTCCTACCCAGACTGTTGCTTGAATCAAAATAATTCTTAATACCTCAGATAATCAGTCAAGATGTCATCAAGACAGATCAGAAGATATTTTGATGAAACCCCACCAAGCAGATAGCATAAAAATAGACGAGTCTTTGTGTGATTTCCCAGTTGCACAATAAACATCCAGACAGATGCATGTAGGCATAAATGGGTGCATTGGGTAGATAGAGACAGATTACAGACATGCAGTCAATGAAACAGTGGTGTCCTTTTGGAATGGATTATCTTTCTATGTAGAATCTTTGAGCTATGTTTGCACCCAAAGACATATTTTATGTATGTAACTTTTTAACACACTGTGATAGCTTAAGGGCAATAATTTGATAAATCTAATTCAACTATATGAGCCGTGTGGAGTGGGTGGATTAGACAATTGCATTGTGATGTCAAAGGCAGAAAAAAGTGAGCGTATAGGGTCAGCTTTTTTGCATAAGGGGTTATACGTTTATGGTACATGTCATCAAAAATCCCTCGCTTGTGCCTGCAGCAAACCTAGATCTCAATTAAAATTCCTCTGCACTAACAACTTATGACTCACAGTTATATACATACGAAGACTGTGAAATGTAAAATCTACCACCTGATTTACCTGTAGTATTTTCAACATAATTTTTGTGTGTGTTTGTGCAATTTAACGTTTGAAGACAACTGTATAAAGAATTTTTTCCTAAGGCATGCTTGTTATAATTACTTACATTTTCTTATTAAACTAATCCCTGTATGGGAATTTCGGGAAAATTCCCATAAAAAGCTAATTGGACTATACTTTATATCACAAATCTATCAAATGTTTTATTAACAGTGAAAAAAAACACATGACTTATTTTTATCATTTACAAATTTGATACTTCTATACTCATAATTAGATATTGAGACTTTGGCTTGGATTTCACAAACTGGGTCACGTTTTATTACTTACATCTTTTCCCAGGGGTGTAACTCAAGGCCGTAATGTAAAAAAATACATCAATACTGTGCATTCATTTAGTAGTAAAGTTGACAGATTTTAATGACCGTCTTATATTATTTGCTCCCCTTTCCAAGCATTCAACTCAAGGCTGTAACACAAAAGAGCTAAAGAACATTTTAAGATTAAATGGACGTCTGAAGAATGAGTCATTATGACCACCTGCACACTTACATCTTTGCTAATCAACTTGCTTGTGTCTGTATAGTATACAAGACACTGAGGGGAAACTCACAGGCCGTGATATGTAATTATCATTGAGCTGCTCTCTACTACTGTGACCATCAAAACATCATCAGGGGCAAAATCCAAAGACCTGATCATTGAAAATCAATACAGACAGGGAGAGAGTCCCCCTTGGCATTCTTCTGCTATGTATCCATATCTGACAAGGATATCAACCCGCTACAAAAAATAGCCCTAACCGTAAAAATAAATTTACAAAATAGAACAATTTTCCATAAAGCTTTTATATAGTGCTTCCCTACACACAGTGCATGGACCAACACACTAGAAAAATTTTACTAGATAAAAAAGAATAACAAATAACTCAAGAACTAAAACATTATTGGTTTGGTCTGCCTTATGATGCTTAAATTCTGAACCTGTTCCTAAATAACTTCTATTCGAATCTTTTATTTTTAAATTTAAGCAACATTAGTGGGGCTGCTACAAAAAACAGTATTATTGTTATATTAATATACACAATTCAGCACCAAGTTTGCATTCAAAGCTAAGAAAAAAGTTACAAACTCTCTATCTTTCTGGCCCCCGCCCAACACTTGTATTTTAAGAGCGATTTATTGAAAAAAATATAAACTAAATTAATTATACACTAATTATACACTAATTATTACTTCCTAAAAACAGATATTGTGATAATATCATTATCCTGCATTATTTTGGCCATGATCATTTTATGTCGTGATAGCCCTTTCATCTTTCAAAAAGTACAGTTTTGCACCAAAAGAGTGAATATTTTTTAAAAACATTAAATATTAAAGAGGTAAGTTGAGAAACAACAGTTTTAATCTTTTCTGTAAATCATTGAACTCGGAAATAACTTGACTACTGCATGACCAACCGTTTGGCTCAAATACGAACCAACGAAACAGTTTAGCTTAAGGCACAATACATCTTTTCAGATTTCGCCATAACTGGCACATCTTAAATTGTGCAGCACCCCTATGTTTGATATTATCTCCAAGATCTTACAGTGTGCAAATATTTGAATCGCAAAACATTCAGTATTTCATTTAGTTAAGTCAAGTGTGAATTTCATTACTGCTTTAACTACAATACTTACAATTACACTCAATACATCTTCAATATGGATATACTGTTTACATTACCTTCATTAAAAAAATAGAATAATGAATTAAAAACAATCCTTTGGCATTCACAGGTGTCAGGTCTGTGAAATGATCAATAATTTGATCGGCATGTAGATGAGCTAAGAATACTAATTAAATTACATCTTATTAAGTCCTATATAGCTCGAATCTGTGTAATAGTGTTATCCGTAAGGCATAAATGTGAAAGCACAGAAATATTCCTAAGTAAACCACATCCAAAATAAAAGCTTGTTAAGAAAGTAATCACAAGTAGTGAGAATAATGCACGAGTAAATACATAATCAGTCATTCTTCAGAGGAGACCAACAAACACAAACACCTGCTCAGTCAACCCCATCTCTTGAAAGTCTTTGTAAACATTGCTTGTCTTAAGTGGAAGTGTGGTGGATTGTGTCAGAGCTCATCCCTCTGCTCCATTGATCTCCTCTCACAGTTACACAGTGTTGTGGGATCAGACGGCTGAGGCACCGCTTCCATGTCAGGATGAACTGAAGGCTGAGTGGTCTGTCGACTCGCATAGATCTGTAAAAAATCCAGACGCCCATGCCGGTGAAAAGCTGACCACAAATCAAGTGCAAAATGCAGTAAAATAGAAGTACATCTGTGACCCTGGATCACCAAACCAGTCTTAAGTAGCACGGGAACATTTGTAGTAAAAGACAAAAATACATTGTGTGGGTCAAAATTATAGATTTTTCTTTTATGCCAAAAATCATTAGGATATTAAGTAAAGATCACGTTCCAGGAAGATATTTTTGTAATTTTCCTACCTTAAATATATAAAAACTTTATTTTTCTGAGTGGATGGCCTGCTACGGTTTCCCTGATTAACAACTTCACAGGTAATTTTCTCTATATTTTGATTTTTTCGCACCCTCAGATTTGTGAGTTTTAAACGATTGTATTGCAGCTAGATAAAAATCTCAATTTTGAAACATTGACCCATAAGACCATTGTTGTCCAGGGTCACATTTGATGAAATATACAATAAAAGTCACAAAATTTTATTTTATGATTTAAAACAAATGATTTATAAAAATAGATGTATCTGAAGGAATGTGCTTAAACTAGGGATGTGACGAGACAATTATCCCACGAGACAAGACGAGACATGACACTGGGTTCATGAGAACGAGACGAAAATTTTTTGACTTCTTAAAGATATAATGGGGTGTGACAAGATCTCGTGGTAAGTGATCTCCACAATCCGACTGCTTTCGCGAGAACCCAATATCCTCACTCAATTGGCATGATGGGGTGTTGGGCTCAAAATGTAATGCTCCATTAATTTAACCTGTGTGACCTCAAAATATATTTGGGAGTGCACATTTTGTTTTGGTCTGACCTGTTTTCATTACTGTACAGAACACACTTATAACTGAACAATGTATGTGCATACTGTGAGCAGAGCTATTTATGTAATTAAATTCTGTATTAAAGATGTAAAAATATGTACAAATGGTACTTCTTAAATGTAGTGGAGTAAAAGTATGGCATATGCAAAAAAAAATATATATATTTTTTTAAATACTTAAAAATACCCCTAAAAATAAAATGTTTTAAAATACATGAATTGTACAAAATAATAAAGAAAGCATAAGGAGGATGAGAGACCACAAGAAACTAAAAAAAGAAATAAAATGCCAAGAGAACATTTTTGCAAATAATCAACAAAGGGGTAACTACACTCAAGATGCTAATACGTATAACATGGTTTTATCAAATAATAAGTAATAATAAAATAATATGTTTTATAAACGTATTATGATACAATACTAAAAAAAAGTTTAGATTCATTTGGCTATTTATGAACTAGGGATGTAACGATTACCGGTCTTATGATAAACCACGATAAAAACGTCCAACGAGTTGTAATATCATGTCATAATTTAGTCATCATTAAACCGTAACTCATCGTTACTAACGGTAAATACTGTCCAGCGTCAGCCAAAGACAGCAACAGTATAACAGAGGCGCATTATGAAATGCAGGTTTTATTCATTTATGCCAGACGTGCAAAATAAACAAGCAAATTAACATTATTGATATGAGACAAACATTTTCATCCTCCCGTTTATTTGCGATCATAGGGCTTTAAGTCTAAAAATGATATACTGATACACGTTTACGTCATATTTCTTTAGACAGACGGATGGTTTTAAAGCTCCATTCATCTCTGTTTCTTTGGGGATCGCTCTTATGACTGCAGATGTCTACTGGGTCAGAAAGTACACCCGATTACTCACAACACATGCAGAAAGATTATTTTCTGATTTGTGTTGCGTTTAAATGAATGTCTGATTTACTTAAGGTTGTGTTCAACTTGAACAAGAGAAACATTTACCTTATTATCCCAGAATTAAATCATGTTGTGCATTTGATGTTTATGACAACAAAAAGTGCTGTTAACAAGTCACATCCACATAAAACTTTGTATCACAACTTTTTGTATATTCCCAGCACAAAACTGTGACACTGCTGATAACCGTGACAAATGTGTTCACTATAACCATGATATGAAATGTTCACACCGTTGCATCTTTATTATTAACAAATTTTCAGAAATCTCAATAAATAATAAAATATTTATTGTTTAGTTATGATAAATTCTCACCTGAAACACTGAGTAGTAGTAACAGTAGAGTCTGTGAGGCTGCAGCAGATCCCTCACCAGTGATTGGCTGGTCTTAGCTATGAGCTCCGCCTCTGCATCATTGTTCTGTGTACATTAAAACATGAAGGTGGAGTTATACAGGTGCATGCACCATGTGGTTTATGTTGGAGGCACTCAGGTGAATGTTTGCGAGTCATGTGTGATTTACGTTTTGGATGTAACATAGGCAATGTTCTCTAAATGTGTCTGGAACATGGTTTTCGTACCTTGGCCCAGTTGATCTTCTCAATGAGATCAGAAAGATTCCTCCTCACAGGTATGTAGTGCACACCTGGTTTCAGATGAGTGTAGAAGTGTTCATAATACGGTGAATCCTGCTTTAAGACCAAACTGTTGCCCAGCATCAAGTATGGAAACCTGTAGGCGGCTACTGTTCCATCGACATTCACCTGATATTTGTACTAAAAAGACCACGAGATGGGCACGCTGTATCATCCTAATTCCTGACAAACATTCAACATTATTCAAGACATCTTAAGAGTCTCTCTTACCTTAAAGAAGTCAAAGAAACCAACCAGCGGAGCCTTGCCGAGATCTTTCTCCCGTTCCCGAAAGAAAAAGTACGCCGTGATTCCAGCGTCAAGCAGCTCTGGATGTTTTTCAGACATGGCCGCCAAGTGTAAGCGTTCTTCTCGACTGTCTCGGCCTCTGAAGAAGGCCTTGCTTGTTTTATTAGACCACACAGGACCTAGAACACGAACAGAAAAGTACTAAGAGATGAGACGCAAGCTAATATTTGTTCTCTAGACAAGAACTTATATTTAAAGAAGCACCTGTGTTCCCCTGGACGGACAGCAGGTCATTTGTGACACCTCTCATGGCTTCTAGAGATGAGTGTGTGATGTCATAAGTGGGAAGGATGATGTCCCGTGTGTCTGTGGACCCACACCATGAGATTATTGGCACTGGTCCAGGTTTGTCGCTCGCTGTCCTAGTCTCCATTGGCCAGTCGCCGACATTAATATAAAATTCCACATCAGGTAAAATAACCTGGTTGAGGCGGAAATAACAAGAAATGGTGTTAATAAAATAGCTCATCTATAATAAATCATGTATTTTGTGATCTCTTTACGAGTATCGTTTAACTTCAAAAGCTACTTTGTGAAAAGATTATGTGAGAAAAATAAAACCTGTAGATTACTTTTCGAGCGAGTGAGAGCAGTATCTCATCCGAGAACATCTTGAAGTCTGTGTATTTTCCCAGCGAGCGTCGATGCACCTGGTTATTTAAGATGGTGTAGTGAATGATTCCTCCCCGTTTGGCAAAGCGCTGTGGAACCTCTTGCGAGAGTCGCTGAAGGTCGATAGAAGGGAACGGACTGAAGTCTGCCTGTATTTGGGGGTCTTCCTCTGGGCACTGCATAATCGTTTGCCAGGCTGCCACATCTGACTGTGAACAATCACAGTATTCATGATAAACAGGACCTGAGAAAAAAAATCAATAACAAGATTAATGATGACATTTCATTTTATATTCATATTATACTTTCATTATGATTTCATTATGCTTCCAAATTTAAACCAGGATGGTAATACCTGAAATACATGACAGTACGATATGTTAATTTTATTTAATGATCAAACACATCCGAATAAAAGCATTTTAAGAGAGAAAGAGAGCTGTATATTTATATACTTTTCTGCATGGCATTTAAATTGACTTTTTTTTTAATTGCAATTTACTATTGCCGATGGTCAATGCCAAAATATTACTGTACCTTTAAGAGTGTATGGTGACTTTGCCACAGGCTTGTCTTCATACATCACTTCAATCTTCAAACCCTTCGAAGAGCTTCCATACAGACGGTATCTAACAAGCAGCGAACCATCAGCCCGGTCCAGGGGTAGTGGCACATGGATACGAAGATACTCCTTTTCCAAAGAAGTTATCTTCACTTTGAAAGAGTCTTTAGCTAAAATAAAGATACAGGATAAACAGAGAGAAAGCAAAAGGTGAAAGTTATGCGTAAGCATCTAAAATACTCATAAACAAATAAATTACTGTCAATTTATGCATATAGGATAATGACAAATTATGTTCGACTACTAATCTCTTGTTTGGCATAATGATAAAATAGTCATTATAAACAGTACCACATTATATAATAACAGATTAGTCAATGCAGACTTTATAATAATCATACATTACCAGGAGAGATGGTGATGTTTTGTCCGTGTGAATCAACAGTCTGTATGTAGAAGTATCTGACAGGCAGCACAACATCAGGATTCAGTCCAGGACCCCACACAACACATTTGACCGGATCGATGTCAGTGTCTTTACAAAATCCCACATTTAAAACCGTGACAGTGATCAGAGTGAAAGCAAAAGATGCTGTTTTGATATTTATCTGGCAGGTCATTGTGCAGCACTACTGTCTGCTCCTGCGAAACAACACCGAGTTCAAATGTAATTAATTACAAAAAACAAGTACTACAAACTGCTAAAATATATACGGTATAATACATTCATTTTTTTAATCAGTCTTTTCATTTCATAAACCGTTTCATTTATAAAAAAAATAAAAGAAAGAAACATAAAACTGTGCTGATTTTGAGCGTGGCGCTTGTGTTTGGGTGCGTCGCAAAATCCTTCCGGCGTGATTCACAAACTTTATATTTACAGTTCCGCATGTGACATGTCAATATTTATTATACCAATTTTTTTTTAAACGTCTGAAATAGACTTTTTTTACTACACAAATCGTAATTTTAATATGGTGGAATATATAGGCATAAAACACATGATTTCTTTTTGTTAGTTTTTGTTGTTGTGTGAATGCTTATTTGATTGAAAGGGTTGGTTACAGGATTTGGTTATTATAATTTTATTATAACTATGGATTTTATTGTTTAAAACTTTTTTCATTCATTCGATTTACTGCAATAGTTATCTTTAACATCAGGGCTACCACAAAACCTAAAATATTAGAAAGAAATACATAAATACACAAGTCTTTGATTATGATGGATTGATAAACAATGTAGCAAAAATACTCAGTTACAACACACAATTACAGTTCAAGATATTACATCTAAAATTAACACATCCGTTTTTTTTTTAATTAGATGACTATCTTTTACATAAAAATACACATTAACATTTGCGTTTTCATAAGCAACTTCTCAAAGTTCACACATCACAGAAAACACCAAGTCAGGTAGTTTGGAGAAGTCTTGAGTCCTCACATGTTCAGAAGCACATAGGAAACAATTTATTTAAGATGCAACTTTCCTTTATATTTATTGACCATTCCGTTCTGAGTTGAGACGTTGTGTCTCTGCAATCCAGTCAACATAAGGATTGACGTACGCATATACACCAGGACTCTGTGGCTGTCCGCAGCCTCTTCCAAAAGATGCCACCCCCACAAGAGTGGCCCAATGGTTGTCCTCCTCACACATTAGTGGACCTCCAGAATCCCCCTGTCATTGATAATAAATCGTATTCAATCAAATAATTGTGAAATTTCTAAACAGTTATGTATTCACAAATGCATCTTTCTTTACATTAGTTATCAATGGTTTAAAATGTACAAACCTGACAGGTGTCCACACCACCTTCAGGATACCCAGCACACACCATCTGATCTGTGATGTTGTACTCAGGCAGCCACCGCTGACACTGTGTGTTGTTTATGAGCGGTAAAACAGCCTCCTGTAGCACATTAGCTACTGAACCTGGACATCACAAAAAGTACATCAAATAACAACAAATAAACAGCTCATACGCAACCATATAATTCAAATCTCAATCTGCATAACACGTAATTCTTCAGAAAAAAGTCAGATAATCATTTAGATAAAAAGATATTTAAAAATATGTTACATTCAAATCTTGAATAAATATTTAAATAAAACTAAAGAATAGCCAAGAGATGTGCTCATCTTACCGCCTTCAAAAAGTCTTCCCCAACCAGCTATGAAACACTTTGTGCCTTCTTTAAATAGTGTCCTGTGTTCCGGTACGCAGATGGGTTGAACATAATCTGAAACAATATACTTTTAGTGAGTCTTTAATCAATTTTAAATCAATTTTCTTAGACACGCTTTATGTTTGTCACTGTACTTTGCAAATATCTAACCGATAAAAAGAATTAAAAGTGCTGGTCAAGTTTAACAACCTAGTACTTAATCTTTTTAAAAAACGACAATGTTTTTTTTATTTCCTGAAAGAAAGCTGTATTGGACATCGAAGGCTTCGGAATAATGGCAGCGAAAAGTAATTCATATTAAAATCCTATTATGATAAATGTATAGACTGTGGCGTGGCGTGCGCCTGACCCCCAGTTAACTTCTGGTTTGTGTTTGGATAGTGTCTAATAATATAACTATTTTTTAATTATTTAATTTATGTTCATATTTATGTTTATATTACTTTATGGTATTTTATGGTATGGTATTAACGAATTGTTGAATTTTATTGTATGTTCATGTTATTAAATAAACAAATTGTTGAATGGGTCCTGTAGTTTGGTCGAATTTAAAGAAACTGTATGGGACATTGACATCTAGCGGTTGAGCTTGGTCTTAAGAGTCTGTATTCAAAATATTGGAAAGACAAGTTTAGCCATGTGTACCAGAAGTTCAGTTGGGGTGACAAAAGTGCGCACATTAAAATTTGTTTATGTTGTTAAGATGAAACTTTCTATAGGACCGTTACAGTACATTAAAATGTTACTTAAAAAGAAAAATACAAGTGAATTGTTGGCTACCTGAGAAGTTGGCAGGCGTCTGTAAATGCATTAGGGCGATGTCAGAATCCTTTGTCCTCCTGTTATAATGTTTGTTCATAAAAATCTTATCGATCGTACGGTATTGTCTGTCGGACTCATCCGTACCAAACTGAGCGTGAAGACCTAAAACAGCTATCCAGTTTGACAGATGAATGTTCTTCCTACAGCATAAAAACATGCTCAGTTAGTCTCACTTGTTTTTGTCATTACAATAAAACCGCTGAGCAGCACTCACCCATAAACACAGTGTGCGGCTGTAACCAACCACTCGCTGTCAATCAACGAGGCTCCACAAACATGACCCCCCTGCCAATGCAGAGACACTATCCACGGCCACGCCCCTTTCTGAGCCTCCTGCCCTCCCACCACCCTTCCTGGAGTCTTGTCAGTGTCGCTTTTTGAGGGCACCTTACGGAGGCCACATGCTAAAACAAACAGAAAGAGTTGTTTGTGATGTTTTCATGTCTAATAGCAAATCTAATGTAAGTCGCTGATTTAAAACTTACGGAAATTGTTACAGTATAGCGATACAATATTCTCGCTGACACATTTCTCACTGTAGAAAAACACAAAAGGTTTGATTTTACAGGAGTTGAAAGAATATGTTTTTCTTCGATTTCAAACCAGCAAACAATTTAAGAAGTGTAATCCCACAAAGACCAAAAATTGTTGTACTGTAGATCACCTTGGTTTCAGTTCCAATGTGCCATTAGCATTCAGACCAACCGTAGTAAAGGGAGCATCTCCATCCTTAATCTTTGATGATGTATGATATCCCCACCTGTAATAACAACAAACTGTAATCCTGTAATAACAACAACGGTAATTCTGACATGATCCACTATTTCGTCATGAAGTATACCTGTAGCCCAAGTAGCGACAAAAGAACATGGATAGTCCTCTAGTCCAGTTCTGAGAGCAGACCGAGTAAAAATGATCTTGGAATTGAACTCTTAGTCGACTATCATCGGTGACATCATCTCTTATTAGATGCACTGAAATATAAAAGAGTCTGTGAACAACTGTTCAATTGATGAAGACGTCTTTGTTTTGTTGTCGAACCCAATGACTTACCACAGTCTGCTTCATCAGAGCCGTCAGGACAATGTTTTACACCATCACACACGCTGGCAGTAGACACACACTCGCCTGAGCCACACTTAAACTGGCCAGTCGGACATGGCTCTGTATGGAAATGAGAGTTTTTGCACACCTTTAGGGACAGTTCACGCAAAATACAAATTCTGTCATCATTTACGCACCCTCAAGAGGTTCCAAATCTGTATAAATGTCTTTGTTCTGATGAACACAGAGAAAGATACTTGGAAGAATGCTTGTTACCAAACAGTTCTTGGCCACCATTGACCATCGTAGGAAAAATGACAATGGTGGTCAAAAGGGCCCCAGAACTGTTTGCTGTCCTTCATTCTTCAAAATATCTTCTTATGTGTTCTACAGAACAAAGTAATTGAGAAAACATTTTTCCATATGTAGTCAATGTTGGCCAAAAACTGATTACAAGCATTCTTCCAAATATCTTTCCCTGTGTTCATCAGAACAAAGAAATGTATACAAATTTAGGACAACTTGAGGGTGAGAATCTGATGACTGAATTTTCATTTTTGAGTGAACTGTCCTTTTAAGTCCCCACAGTGACTATTCTGTGCAGCAGCTAATGAAAAGAGTAAAACATACCCGGTCGACCGAGATGAAAGCCGGTGCTGAAGTTGGCTAGAAATCCTCTCTCACTCCCCGAGGAGTCGGTGAAAAACAGGACGGTCATCTGGGAGGCTTTTGAGAAAAGATCCGGGAAGGATCGATCCCCGGTAAAGACAGCTGTGAATATAAAGACACACACTTCTCTTAATACTTTCTGTTGTTTTGTGATTGAACATTGTGGAAACGAAAGGAAACGTCCACAAAAAAATACACCGAAATGAGGCACATTAAGGCACGTCATGGCAGATTTTTAGCTTAAACAAGCACATGACCAGTTTAAACCAGCATATGACCATCTTAAACCTGTACATGACCATCTAAAACCAGCACAATCCAGCATCAAAATTCCACACCAGTAATGCTGTTTTTAACAACAGAGTGTTTTTTCCATTTCCTGAAATAACGTGAATTTGGACATACAGGTATTATAGAAGCACAGCGGCGATATTCATAACTTATAATTGTATACTCAGATTTCTCATTTCTATTCTTGTTCAAGCTTCAAACACTCACCTAATAATTCAGAATTGGGCTCTACGCCATCCCGAACTTCTAAAATGTCATAAGACGCCTCCAAAGCAACGTCTTGAAAATGCAGCTGGATATTCTGTCCTTCCTTAGCATGCAAAGTCCACATACCTTATAAAAGATACTCAAACTATTATCAAGGTGTTTGTGTTTCTATTTTTAATAGATTATTCCATAAATGATTCTACATGACTCATTTTAAGACATTTTGTGTGTTTAGTACTTACACGAAGCTTTCGATCCATAGCCTTGTGGATAATTTGGAGAACTGAATGTTGAGTTTGTCTCATAGAGGTCAAACGGACCCCCACAGTCAACTATTTTACCAGAAAAACAACAGTGCATCAGAGTATTTAACTGTGCTAAGTAATAAATAATTTAAGGATAAAACCAGTCTGAAAAATTGAACTTTATACAACAGTTGTGATGTTATACAGGTTACTGTTTAACAGAATAAAAATGTAAAGAAGTAGTTTGATGTCTGTGAAATCTGTGAGGCTCAATTATGGTTGATCAGATACAGTATGTGTTAGTAAATCAGATCCTCTGTTACCTGGCATGGGAGGAGGAGTGATGGGCGGGGGGACCGGGGTGGGCTCAGGAGGACCCTCCCCACAGGGACCAAGCTCAATGCTGATGTCATCGAGAGCGATATCATTCAGGACGCCCGCCCTTTTCTGGGCTTCAAACACAACCTGACAACCCCAAAAATACCCATCTTTAATACCAATCCTTGAATTTGTACAATTATGTCATTTATTTGTTTAATATCTGCAGATGTGCACTTGTACAGACCACAACATTTGCTGTGCTGTTCAGTGTGGCTTGGCCGTAGTTCCAGTTGTCGCCGTAGTTCCCTTCCTTCTCAAAGAGGACAGTAACAGTCGATCCTTCCTCCATCGTGACTATCAGACGCCAAACTTCATCTCCAAACATATGATACCTTAAAGAGCACACAGACCACCATCAGATTTGAATCATGCTCATAATGCAAACAAAGGGAACTAAAAAGAATGACACTAAGGTGTCTGCGAAGAAAATGCACAAAAAGTGAAACATCAAAAAACTAACCAGAATCTCAAACACATAGATTTGTTCACAGGAGACAGTGGAAGACTAAAGAGACGAAATTTCTTTTCCAAACTTCCTGCACTTCTAGGGGTCACTATGTAGTACCCTAAATAGAGAAAAACATCTGTGTAAGATGTAATGTTTTAATACATGCAGCCTATGTAAAAAAATTAAAAGGACAAATCAATCGATTGAATTTACTTTTGGGCTATAAAGTCCCCATGAAGTATTTTGCTTTTGAATAAGTTAACTTTATGGATATCTACAGTATGAACTAGTGTGCTCCAAAATATTGACAAAGTGGCATTCAGAAAATATAAACATTTTATAAAACTGCCAGTTCTGGTCCTTGATTCTGATTGGCTGAGCGGAGTTCTAAGCCGTTATAAAATACCCCGATATATAACGGCTGACCGCACCACAGAGCCTAAATATCATTTTATTTACTTTATTTAATGAAACCTTGCTAAGCATATGGAGTAACAGTTTTATAAAAGCAATAAGCCCCGCGAAGCCATGTGTTACAGTGCATTTTATAACAGCTAAGGGGGTTTAGGCACTCCGCGAAGTCGTGCCTAACAACGTCCCTTAGCTGTTATAAAATGCACTGTAACCCACGGCTTCTTGGGGCTTATTGCTTTATAAAGGTCCTGTATATGAAATTTAGCAACACCTAGTGGTGAGTTAGCGAATTGCAATCAATGGTTCAATCCACCCCTCACTTTGGAAGCTTACACAGAACTAAGATGTTGTCACGTTTTCACTTCTTTGTCGAAGGAGATAATGTATTTACGAAACACGTTCTTGTCCCTTTGGGGCTACTGTAGAAACAACATGACCAATTGCATGTAAGGGGACCCGCGGTGTATTTAGAAAGAAATAACTAATTCTAAGATATAACATATGCTTCATTATGTAAGGTCTTTATTCACCTCTAAAGACACAGTTATTTATATTATATTGCATTTCTGTCAATAGATCCTCCAATGAATTCCAAACTGGACCTACAAACAGTTGTATTAATGAATGGCACCTGATCGGTTGGCCAGCGTGTGATCAAAACTCGGGCCGGTGCCAAGTGGAGGAACAGAGCCTCGGCCTCTCAACCAGTCTCCTTGATCATGTTTGAGTTCCTGCCTCCAGAAACAGAAATCTTCTTCAAATGAACAGTTTATCTTGTCTTCATCTGCCAAAGATTAGAAACTCAGTATGTCAATAGTTCTTGACTTTTAGTATTAACATTTAATGGTGACTTGATATGTGCAGGTTCTGCTGAAAGCGATACCCACTCGAAATATGACTGATGTTCTCTTCTGTGTAACTAGCGTTGAAGCCCTGAAAGTTGTTAATGAAGTCTGTGTGAAATTCAACCGTGGCTTCATGAGACAAAAGCCAGATGTTTCCTGGTGCCGTTCCAGAGAGAGAATCTGAGAAGACAGAAGAGTCAATACACTCGATTTCAAACATATTTTTAAAGATATACAGTCAATGAACTTCACATGGTTTACTCACATGTTAAATTTTTCGTCAGTCCCGGTCCCTCATACAGGTCCAGAACATCAATGTCTTCCTCCGTATGAAAAGCATGAAAGGTTATTTTGATGGCTAGGCCGTCGTTTACACTGTGGGTGGAACGGAAGCTTAAATGAAACATTAAATTACACACTATATGTTTGTTACCCTACATTAACTTTTAAAAAATTAACTTTTTTTACATATTTTGTGGATTATTCTGGTATGAATGAAGCGTTGCAGTACCGTATGACCCAACGACACATCATGTCACTGTCGTATTCCTGCGGAAAGTTTTTTGAGTGGAAGGATCCAGTCGGACCGAGCAGAAGAAACTGTCCATCACACACAGTTGCTATTGGGCAGAAAACACATCTAACATCTATATACAATTTCAGCCAACGGACAACGTCTTCCTTTTTTATATGTATATTGGGTTACATATGTGGCTAAATACATACCACAGACACGCTGATGCTCATCTGAGCTGTCAGGACAGTCGTTTATTCCATCACAGAACTGACTTGTGGATATACATGTACCATCCACACATTCTTTCTGTTGATCTTGACACTTCACTGCAGTGACGGAAAAAACTTACATAACAAACATTATAACATTACAGCAAAACATTAAAGTCATCATTAAAATGATAAAGATGCTGTTTCAATAAAAAAATTACACCACCATTGAAAAGATTGGGTCATCAGTTTTGCCATGTTTCATGTATTTAAGCTGTTTTTTGGAATTGTTTATCATATCCTCATGACAGCGTTTATTAAGACGGTTGTGATATTTCGCCTTTTTCAGTATAAAACATTTATATTTCTTTCAGTTTATTATGAGATTACTTTTGTTCACTGATTTCTCTTGCAACATCTGGCAACACAAGTGAATAAATGTATTTCCCCGTGATTGCTTGTGTTTCTAACTTTCTATACAAAAGAGAGATGATCCCGATGCACATAAAAACTGTGCCCTTGGGTATGTAAACGTTATATGTGTTCCAAAACAGCCAAAATGTTTTGAACTGGACGGAGTAATTATCTGAAGCTAACATCAAAGTCTGTTGCAATTACACACTACACTACATTTTTTTAAATCTCATTTAAAGGGATAGTTCACCCTAAAATGTAATTTCATTCATCATTTACTCACCCTCAGAATGTTCCAAACATGTATACATTTCTTTGTTCTGCTAAACACAAAGGAAGATATTTGGAAGAATGTCAGTAACCAAACAGATATCATCCCCATAGACTCAATAGTATTTATTTTCCCTACTTTGGCTGTAAATGTGGGGATGAGATCAGTTTTTTTCTGTGTTTAGCAGAACAAAGAAATGTATACATGTTGGGAACAACCTGAGGGTGAGGAAATAATGACAGAACTAACATTTTTGGGTGAACTATCCCTTTAAGCCCGATAGATCAAAATCTGAAGAATAGCGCAGAATTTCTTCAACAATGGTTGAGTTGTCCAGACTGAAAAATTCAAGAAACCGTCGTGTTGTAGTAGCTTTAACTCATTCTCTATTTAAATATTTTAGATAAATAGAAAACTTATCAAAACTATGAAATTATGCTATAATGTTGCGACTAAAAAATAAATTAGAATAAAAAAATGGCATTTTATCAATCAGCCTATCAAGATATTAACCATTGTTTTCTAAACTGAAAGAGTTCTCATATATTTTGAGCTCCAAATTATAACTTTAAAAACTTTTTTTTAATATCACTGCTTTGTGAACAAAGAAATTAAATTGAAAATTTCAAATAATACGGATATGCCTTCAGATTTAAAAAAATGTGTTGAAAAATCAGGTGCAATTAAGTAGTGTTTTTTCTCCTTACATGTCATTGAATTCTCATCCAATAGTCAACATCAAAACAACATAAAACATCTTACCTGGTTTAATTGAAGATGGCATCTGTGTTGTACTTTCTTTATCTGAGGACACATAACAGAATTATGTAAACTCTGTATCAAATAGTTTTGTAAAATCTCTTTGAACTCTTCAGCATCATAAAAAAGTATTCTCACAAAACTGTACAGATAAGAAATGTGCAGTACCTGAGATCTGTACACTGCTGCTGTCAATCACAAGTCCTTCATTAGATCCAGTGTCACCCTGTTTTAAACCATCTATCAACCCTTCTTGTGCCGTGTTAGAATCCAGAACAGCACGGAAGAGGACGTCAAAGTGCACAACAACACTTCCCTCGCTGTAAAGAATGTTATGTTATGTTCACATGATTTATAAAATAATGAAACGATAAAGAAAAGATGATTTTAATGAAATTGTATTTTGTTCTTAAAACAATATAATTCAACTAGGAGTGAAAAACTCGTATAGCAGTTTTTTTATTTTAACAGATTACCAAATGTTTTTTTAACCCATACAAAGTTTGGTTAGACATTCTTACCTGAATTCATTGATCTTGCAGCTTTGAAACTGCTCTTTAAGGGAACTACGACTGTAGGCATCATTTATCTACAAGCAAGCAGCAAAACACGTCTTCTTTAACATACTGAAACACTGACGCCATCATAAAAGTCTGAGTTTAACTGTTGGAAATTGCATTGTAACAGCCAAATTACATTAACTTTTTAACTAAACTTAAAAAATTAAAACTTACAAAAGTGTAACAGTATATAAAATATATACCAAATATGGATATTATATACAAGCGGGTTTTCAAACGTTGTGATGCGAGGGACCCCCAAATATGCTACATCTTTTGTGAGGACCCCCTTCATGAAATTTGAATTTCTTCCTTGCAAAGACTACTCCACAAAGCCCAGTGAGAGAAATAAAGGAAACTGTACTGAGAAAAACCTCACACGATGAAGATGAAAAATAATTGTGACAAGTATGCATGTAGCAAGCAAGAAGAGATAAACACTTAATATGAACACTTCTGAATGAAACGGTTTTAATGTTCGGTAGACTTTTGCTTTGTCTTTGTACCCACTAGAATTTTCTGAAGGCCTCCTAGTCCTCGATTTGAAAACCCGTAGTATAATGCAGTATAAAAAAGTGTCAATCAAACATTCATTTGGAAAATCCCAAATAAGTTCATGAATGGCAAACGTACCTGCTGCTCAGTATCATAAGCCAAAGATTTAAACTGCACACTGGTTCTGTTGAGGAGTTCAGCGGTGAAGACGGCTCCATTTGTGATAACAAGTCTTCCAGTAAACCCTGAACCTGATTCATCCTTTCCTAAAGCTAAATGGAAACTAAAACTTAGCTCACCCCATACAGTATATTATAAAGCCGTATAAACATTTCACATTCTTATAGTGACATTACCCCCAAAAAATTAACACCAAAGAACAACTAGTAATTGTATACTGAAAGTAAAAAAGTGTTTTATACCATTTTTGTCCAGCGCAAGCCAAGAGACGACGATAAGACTCACACACACCACAAACAGAACAACCAACAGCGTCAAAAACAAGACCTCCACAGATGACAGACGACAACCTCTCCTAGACATATTTACGAAACAACTTTCCCTCAAGACTTTAAGTTTAAATCACAACAGGTTTTTGTATTTGTAATGGTACAGTATCTGGAGGAACTTTCTCGTTTGTCTCTTCTCTTCCTCCTGTCTCTCTTATATAACCCGGTCATCATTTTTTATTGAGCACAACTTACATTGCTTATCATTATTGAGTACTTTTATCAGCATTTCCATTAGGCGTAAACCAAGCCGGTAGGCATGATTGTAGATAAACAAGACCATAAAGTGATCTCAAAACAAAGACGTGACTTCTCAACATTTAGTTCTGTTCTATCAAATCTTTTTTTTCAGATTTTGACGAATCGCTTATAATCAGGCGGAAAAATCTCACTTTTTATAATAGCATGTATTATAATATCTGCTGTTTTTATACAACACCTCTAAACTCAGAAGACTGCCCTACCCACAACATGGTATGAGAGAGCGACCTTTTGATATTCCAATGACTGAACCGTCATCCTATATACAACACCTCATTTTATTCCCTCGTAAATCTGTCATTACATAGAAAAAAAACACATCAATCATTCATTTTGCTATTGACATTTTCATAACCGCAACTGATTTAGCAACAAGAGATGCAAAGTCCCACCGAACATTAATGTAAAACAAGATTTATCAGCAAGCATTCTGCAATCTGTTCAAAGAGACTGTGACATGCATTTAGAGAAATTTATTATTAAAGGAGACATAACAGACATTACAGCATTAGATTCACTTTCAGGAGTATAATATTTGTGTATTTGTACAGTGCTTATAACAGTTGTTTATTGTACAGAATCTAAGCCAGCAAACTATGATTAACAAAATGAAATTGTGTTTTTTTTACAGTTTTCTGTGTTAATGTTTGTTACTCATTAAACTCACATTTGCACAACCCGCATTGGTATTAGATGACCTAAAGAAAAAAGACTGTTCATCCTGGTAGGATGTCCAGGGGCGTATCCAGACTCCATCCACTGCTGGAGGGGTGGACTGTACAACACAGCCGCTGGCACAACTGAAAGGCACATATCATAGGATCTGTTGAGCGACTAAAATATAGAGAATGAATAAGATTGGTTAATTATTTTACATTGCCTTTGACAATGTTGTTTGTTAGAAGATTAAACAATGAAAATATGAAATATCCCACTGAATTTGAAGCCATTCAGAAATGTTTGGGTTACCATGTCACTCCAGTCGTGTGGTGTTTTACCATGGTTCTCAACACCTGGTCTGATATTTACATTCGAAGCCATATCGTCCCTGTACACGGCACCCTCGCTGAATAGAAAACATGCAGAGAGAATTGAAATAATACATGACAGTGGT
Organism: Triplophysa bombifrons; assembly: GCA_029783895.1. Classification (NCBI taxonomy): domain Eukaryota; kingdom Metazoa; phylum Chordata; class Actinopteri; order Cypriniformes; family Nemacheilidae; genus Triplophysa; species Triplophysa bombifrons. The sequence goes on from CM056466.1 coordinate 14,464,977, forward strand.
TCTCAAACGTTTTTGATGAAAGATATATCACTTTACCCCCCAAATAAAGACTTGCAATAGAAAATATTATTTAAACCAATGCTGGAACATTAATTCTTCTTATTTTTAAGCTGTTTGATTGCATAAGATATGATAAATGTCTATATTTTATAAAATGCCACAAAATCTGCGCCCCCATGGATCCTTCTTGGGGTCACCAGTTTGAGAACCATCGTTTTACGCAGAACATCTTTCTTTGGTGCACAACTCATTTGTATTTTTTTCTTTGCTGAACCTTAAGAGATCCTGGACTTTATACTCGCATCAATCATGTGTAAAACATATGACACGTGTCACTGGATGACTTAAAGCAACAGTTCACCAAAAAATGAAAATTCCTTCATCATTTACTCACCCTCTAGTCATTTCAAACATGCGTGACTTTCTTAGTTCTGCAAAACACAAAAGAGGATATTTTGAAGAATGTTTTTAACTGGCCCCCATTCACTTGCATTGGTTTTGTATCCATAAATAGAGTTGAACGGGGGCCGGTGCTGTTCGGTTACCAACTTTCTTCAAACTATCTTCTTTTGAGCTTTTGATAAAATAAAATCACACAGTTTTGAAATGACAAAAGGGTGAGTACATTTTTTTTTTCATTTTTGGGGTGAACTATTCCTTTAATATACCCTGAGCTAACATAAGTGTCATGTTAAAAAGTGAGTATTGTAGGAGACGGCGTAAACAATAAACAGTAGTAGGCCTACTTACCCAAGTGCATGTAACTTTAGTGTAATAATATTTATCATGTGACACACCTGTTTGCTATCACTCCACTGTTCATGCCTGCAGTACACCAAATGTCATTTTCCTGATAATGTCTTCCTAAATCAATGCAATAAAAACATTCTGTTGAGTGCTCAAGATAACACATTTAAAGCGGATCCTTCAAGTTACCCACCATATTTACACTGTAACTTGATCGGCTGTCCATAGATCCAAATCCCATCCAAAAGTTCAACAGCATAGGGAACCGCTTCAGCATGCTTATAGTAAACCACTCCGTATGGCATCTGATGCCCATTTCTGAATATATGCACCTTTTCTACTGGACCGGCCTGGTGAGGGAATCAAATTATTACGGGGTAGCAAAATCGTATGTCCACGAAATAATAAAATATTAGCCTAACGTTATAATATGCGATTTCATGCGCGCTGCGCAGAACAATCGGCGTATGATATCAAATTATCGCGAGAGCGATGTGAACGGACCATAGATTTGAAAAGTCGCGATACTTTGACGCCCTGTGCTTATTAGTCTGCGCAAGTCGAACTTAAGTCCTCTTAAAACCTAAAAAACACGTGTGGACAAAAATATGTTTTATTCAGACGAATTACTTAATCTTTCCAATAAACCTGGGTTTTATAAAGAAATATACATTTAACTATGAATATTTATGACACGAATGATCAAAATAAAAGCGATATAATAATTATGTCAATATAAAGTTTTAATTCAACACTTTTACTAATGAATCATAAGATGATGACTGAGATGAGCTCACCTGCAGAAACAACTCAAACAGGATTTCCTCCGTCACACAGCTGTGTATGTTTCCTACGAAGATGCTCTTTTCCAGATCGCTCACACTCATTATTTGTTATCATTTAGGATTTCGAAATGAAAGACCTTAAAATGTTTAATATATATATTTCTTATTTTGATGGTCGCATTCCGATGCCTCTTTTGAAAGGGTGGTTTAGTTTGTCGTGATTATGCTAAATTGCGACAGTGCAGTGTCACACACGCATCCAGGAGGTGGCGCCAGAGGGACGCGATTCAATTCTCATTCGTCAGCCGCAAGAAAGTATTCTGGACACTTAAGGGTCAAATGCATTTCATGACAGAATAGCGAACCAAGTGGTATTCGTCTTTAAGAAAATAGCAAAAGAATGGCAGTGGAAAACAAGTATTCATATTTCCACTAAAAGTTAAGTGAGAACTGATAAAAGTCTCTCATCATTTGATAAAAGGACATTTTTTTTCATACAAATGAAGAAATGTTGACCACAAAATATTTATAATTATATATTTAAGATAGTCAACTGTATGCATGCATCTATAATGATTTAAGGTCACAACAGTGTTTTTTGTGTGTTGTTCCTCATCACAGCACTGTGTCTGCTTTTCCTCACAACAGGTATAGGATCAGGTTTCAGGAATGTGCCACCTGCAGGCGGATGTTTGTAGGATTAGTGGGCTGGGCCTGTCCTGGTAGAGCCAAGGAGGAGTTGTAGTTCATTATTTCCTGGTGTCTTCAGAAGAAGTTTCAACAGCCTTCACACTGACCTCTTACTGTCAGATGAAAGATCTGGTTCCTCCTCCACCATGGTGAGATGTCTCCTGTTTTCTTGTAAACCGCCTCAGGAAATGTTGCTTTAGAGATTTTGGGATAAAGTCAAAGTAGTGGTGATTATGCAAATACTTGAAGTGTAATGGTTTCTGCGTTTGAATGGGCATTGAGTAACACATGAGGATTGGACTGTACGTTTGTCTGACTGTCAACATTGGTGTTTTGTTTGATATTTTGAATACTTTTTGTACAATCAACTTTTTAGATGAATGAAATAGTTAATGTCACCGTTTCGCTTGTTCAGTGGCACATTCTTAAACACTCCCCATGGAAACGGTGTGAAACCAGTTTGTCTTCTTTTGGGCTTTTCCAAATTCAGCTGCTGAGATTTTTAGATCTTATGCTGTCGTAATGTGTCTTACTCTGACACCCACATTCACCCTACTGCACGGTATTGAGTTATATAGGACAGAGAAAAACGAAGTGTTTTTTCAGGAATCCTTAGTACAAACAAACATTTAGTACCTGTTTAGTGGCACAGTAGCAACACATGGCAAGTCTACTGTATCACACATCAATAAATAAAAACTTAACAGTATGAACAAACATAAAGTTATATTATATTCAGATTATAGACAGTTTCCATATCAAATAAACAAATAAGAAGAAACTGTTCTTTAGTCTCGTGAACTTTGCATGACTTACATGTGAGTTATATAGAAACTGTGAATGTGTGAGCTGGTGCTTGTGGTTTCATCATGAGTCAAATATGTGTTTCCAAGCAAGCTGCTCGAAGGTTGTAAGAAAAACTATAATGAAAGCAAAACTATATTGTTCAAAAGATTAGGATCACTTGAGTGAAAGGTTTCCCTTTATAACATTTACATTGACATTTATGCATTTGGCAGACGCTTTTATCCATAGCGACTTACATTACATTATCCTTAACATTTATACTTAAGTTTCTGCAATCCCCTGGGCTCGAACCCACAACCTTGCGTAACACAATGCTCTTACCACTGAGCTACAGGAAGCTGCTATAACAACTAGAACACACAGTAGATTCGTTATATTTTTAAAAACTAAAATTGTATTTATCAAAATATTTTTGAAAGGAATAAAAGCACGGATTAATAAAGGCAGCCAGCACAGATGGACTTTTCCAAACAAAGCATTAAAAGGGACAGTTCATTTAAAAATGAAAATTCTTTCATCATTTACTCAACCTCTTGTAATTTCAAACCTGTATGACTTACTTTCTTCGGCATGGACTTTCATTGCTTTTGTGTCCTGTGAATGGGTGCCGCCATTGGTCGGTCACCAATATTCTTCAAAATGTCTTCTTTTGTGTTCTGCAGACGAAAGAAAGTCATACAGGTTTGAAATGATAAGAAGGCGAGTAAATGATGACAGAATCTTTTTTGATGAACTATCCCTTTAAAGGATGAAAAGGCAAGAGAGCATTCATACTATTGCTTGACAAAGGATGCTAAAATATAAGTTGTTTAGTGATTTTTTTCTAATTTACATTTACATTTATTTGGCAGATGCTTTTATGCAAAGCAACTTACAAGTAGGAGAGCACATAAACATTTTGTCAAAACGCTAAACAGTGCCGTTAGTTTACAAGGCCATGCTACTAGGAGAATCAAAGCTGGAATGAGCAGGGGAGAGAATGAATAACAAGATTTTAAAGACAGTTATTGGATAGTCACATTAATGCGGAACAGGGGTCTCATTTCTAAAACTGTGCGTAGGATCCGTACACTCCTTAAGGTGTACGTGCGCACGAAAGCCAAAAATAGAGTAGGCAAAAATATATTCAGATTTATAAAGCACACCTAAGCATGGGCGTAAATCTCATTTAACAGTATGGGGGGACAATACATATAAAATTTCTCAAGAGCAATTTTTGAAGGGGACACAAATAATACAGTGAAAATTGTACTTACAACGACACTAAGCGACAATATGCATTACGTTTATAGGCTTATCGTGCAGACTTAGTCATATTATAACTGAACTGAACTGTCACATACTGTAATAAAAGTAAACAATAAAACTTTTGTTTTTTATATATTTTTTGTCTTTGTTGTGAAGACAGGAAACAAATATAAAGATACAAGAGATACAATTTGAAGACATAATTGTAAAAGACGAATGTTTAATTACAAATTTATGTGTGATTAAAAATGTCTCCAAAATGTGCGTACGCATGGGTAAGAGTTTACTTTTAATAGATCACAATCTTCGCGTGGAATGTGTCGTACGCACGTTTCCAGCCCCGTTTTGTGCGTACGCAACATTTATAAATGAAACCCCGGGTATGTTTTGAAAGTTTTGAAGGATGCTGCAGTTCGATGGATGTTTTTAGTCACAACATAAATCCTATCTTCACACTTGTGTTAATGACCCTCAACTTTTGAACAAACCGGAACCGGGATGAACTGCAGCAATACTATCTGTCACAATCTGCAAAATTGTCTGTCACTTCACAGAAGGCAAAGGGTGCTGGTAATATAAACAGCTTCCGCATTTCATACTTAAAAAAATATAGGTAGTCCGCGACGCCATAACGAAACCTTAAAGAACATTTGTAGTACAAAAGATGGAAATGGTTTCTTTCGATTTTCAAAAAAGCAAGAAAAATCTTTGACTAAAGGGTTGTTTGGGGAATCGAAAATAGTTCTTCTATATGTCACTAAAGTTTCACACATTTGTTTTAAGACTGCATGTGTCAGAGTACGGTATATTTTCTAAGGTTTTGTATTTTTTCTCTTTGCTTCCTGTTTCTTGTTGTAGGTCAGTAAGATGGTCTTTTGGGGGCTCTTACATGTGATGCTGTTGTTGTTTGACTCTT